>CM068373.1:148742269-149127269 GCA_034769895.1 Magicicada septendecula
AAGTATATACAACAGATATAAACACATTTTTTCTGATGCTCCAGGCAAAGTAAAGAATTATCAATGCCGAATACGATTTAAAGAACCCGTTGACTTCAAGAAAAAATCTTACCCCATTGCTTACTCACAAAGAAATGCAGTGAGGGCAGAAATCAATCAAATGATGGAAGACGATATCATTGAATTAAGTCAATCACCGTATACAAGTCCAATAGTGGCGATACCAAAAAAGGACGGAAAGGTGAGAATCTGCCTCGATGCCAGAGAAATTAATAAAATGATAGTGAATGATAGAACATCACCGGGTGAAATAGAAGAAATCCTTAAGAAGTTCCACGGTATAAAATACATTAGCTCTTGGGACACGGTATGTGGCTACTGGCAGGTGGAGCTACATCCGAACAGTAGACAATACTTAGCATTCCTGTTCGATGGGAGGAACTATCAGTTCAAAAGACTGCCATTTGGACTGATAAATTCGGTCGCAGTATTTGTTAAATGTATGGACCAAATACTGGGACAAGATGTACTGAATTTTACCACCGTGTACGTAGATGATCTGTTAATAACATCATCAAATTGGCAAGAGCACTGTGCCAGAGTGGAAACCGTACTAAAAAGGTTATCAGATAATCACGTAACCCTTAAGCTGGACAAGTCAAAGTTTATAGCCCGAAAAATACAATTTCTAGGATTCAATCTAGCAGAGGAAGGCATATCTCCTTCGTCAGAAAAAGTTGAGGCGATACAACGATTCCCCATGCCAAAAAACAAAAAACAACTTCAATCCTTCCTGGGAATCTGCAACTATTACCGTAAATTTCAAGATAATTATTCCAAACTAACAGCAAAATTCAAAAAACAATTATCAGTTAAGGACAAGTGGACTTGGGGGTCCGAACAAGATGAAGTATTTAACCAAATAAAAGAAAAGTTCTTGAACACCGTGATCTTACATCATCCAGACTTCAAAAAGCCATTCTTTATGAACTGTGATGCGAGTGATGTCAGTGTAGGTGCGGTATTATACCAAGAAGATGAGAAGGGACAGCATATGGTTATTAGTTTTGCAAGCAGAATTTTAAATGGATGCGAACGAAATTATCACGTCACGGAGAAAGAACTACTCAGTGTCGTGTTCGCCTGCAACAAATTTAGGACTTACATTCTGGGATACGAAATAACAGTGAGAAGTGACCATAGATCCATTTCATTCCTTAAGCAGTGTAAACTCAGCCATGGAAGATTAACTCGATGGATATTGTTGCTACAGGAATATCACATAAACTGGGAGTACATCCCATGGAAGAAAAACATAGCTGCGGACATCTTATCCCGTATAAACGTACAGCAACAAACTTTCGAGGGTGAAAAAGAACAATTAGTTAAGGTATATAACATTATCAAAAACAGAGTAGATCTAGAAAAAATAACCCAAGAAATAAGAAGATGTCAAACTGTGGATCCAAAAATAATGAGTATCCGGGAGAGAATGTTAAAAGATGAAGAAACCATTCTACAATATTATAAAATACATGACAACTTGCTATTTATTAAAAACAATCCTGCAATCGGAGAATGGAAACTTGTAATACCATCTATAGTGGAGGAACAATTGATACTAGACTACCACATTAGATACGGCCATATGGGAGCTGTAAAGGTGATAAAAGCTTTACAGGAACAAGTTTACATCAAAAATATTTATCGAAAAGTAAACAAAATCATTCAAAAATGTGATATTTGCCAAAAGGTAAAATGCAATAATTCAAAAAAGGAAGGTATGATGATACCTATCACATCAAGTCAGAAATTAGAAAAGGTATTCCTTGATATATGTGGTCCGTTTCCTATCAGTGGAGGAAGACACAGATACAAATTTATAATCATTATGTTTGACCACTTCACCAAATACACAAAGTTGTACTCCATTAACCGTGCAACAACAAAGAAAATAATTGAGATTATCTTAACCAAGTTTATACCAGAAGTGGGAAAACCGACGGCCGTTATAACAGATCATGGAACCCAATTTAAGGGAAATCTCTGGAAAAATAAGCTCTGTGAACATAATATTAAAACTTACAAAACATCCGTTTATCACCCAAGCAGCAACCCAGCTGAAAGGGTACTCAGAGAAGTGGGTCGTATACTGAGAACCTACTGCCACGATAAACAAAGAGAATGGCACAATTACGTGAAATCTACTGAAGAATTTATAAACTTAGCTTACCACGACTTTACGGAAGCTACCCCATACACAATGATGTTTGAGCGGCCACCGCCTAGAGAGATAACTGATATGATCCAATTCCCCACCAACACCGAATATCAATTCGAGAAAAAAAGATTCTATAACAGAATAGCCGAAAAGGTAGAGCAACAAAAGAATAAGTACGCTAAGAACCAGAAACAGACTATTAAGTACGATGTAGGAGAAAGGGTACTTTTAAAAAACAGAGAATTACCCAGCTCCATAGAAGGCATCACTAGAAAGTTACTATTATTATACGTGGGACCATACACTATAACAAAAGACAAGGGCAATAACACTTACGAGATCACTCACCCTGTCACCAAGAAAATAAAGGGAGTATACAATCAAGCCTCAATTAAGAAATATTATGACAATCAACAATAACTGTAAAAAACAATTTAAAGTAAAAAACCAACAAAAATACTTTAAATAAATAAAAAATAAAAAATAAAGTGACAAACAAACAAGTCTGCCAATGTCATAAAGAAAAGATCTCTAAAGAATGTCAAAATTCCAAAACATTCGTAAGTACAGCTTACACTAAGCATTAGAGAAACCATTATGATGAATAAAAAATTGTAAAAAATCAAAAAAGATATGTAAGAAAAGCTTACCCAAATATCTCGATAATATTTTAGAACAAGTAAAAATGGAGAGATAAAGGTTACAAGGCATTCATACAAAGTAAGAGCAACCAAATTACTACAATATTTAAATAAAAATTAACAATAGAGGAGTGTATTTACAAAACATTCCTACAAAATAAGGTTAAATTACCATAATATTTAGCCAAAAAATGAGGCATAAAAAGCATAACATACTGTAAAGGAATAAGCTACAAAAAATTCCTAACTAGTAAGAAGCCATAACTTACTATGATATTTAAAAATTATGAAAAAAAAAAATATATATATATATCAATCAAAATGATCAGCTTCCACAACTATTTAGAAAGAGGGGAAGTAAAATTACCCAAACCAATGATCACAAAACAATATAAATGAAATCAACATTCTAAGAGTCATAATGTGAGATGAGATGAAACAAAGAGTAATTAAAAATGAATAAAAATGTGAATTGTATCAATAAAAAACAATGCTTCAAATAGTATCTATAAAGAAAGATGAAACAATATATGATTCGAACTGAGCAATAATGAAGTATAAAAGTAAAAGATTCCCAACAAATATTATGATTATGATTATTATTATTATTATTTTGAGTCACGAGTTGACTATATTTAAGAATTATTAATTGAGATTGTCTGTGGAATGAACCAGCAATCATTTTACTGAGCAGGGATGATGTTCCCCTGATGTCAGTATAAGAGTAGTTTTGATGAAAAATAAGATTTATAGGGAATAAGTTATAATAAAAAATCAATAAGCCAGTTCGCAATGTGAGAAAATAATGAAGAAAAGACTAAGAAGAATGGAAATAAAAGATACCGAATTAATTATAAAAAATGAATGAGAAGCAGAACTTGAAAAAAAAAAAAAAAAAAAAATTGATACGATACAATTGATAATTTCATCAAACTTAAATTCACGTTTTATAAAATGATCAATTTTGGTGGAAGGGCATTATATAACATTGCCAAACCCTGATCACATTTGATATAAATAAGTATGTAAAAAATGCCAAGAAACAATATATTTTGATAGATAAATGATAACGAGAATGAAAGTAGTAAATATAATCAATAGTGAAGGAAGAAGAATACAACCAAAGGTGGTTACAAAACAAGAAAATACGAACTAGACTGACAGACAACTGACATTGACCCAACCCCAGAGATTGGCCAGATATTAACCAAAGTAAAGCGAGACAAGAAGACAGTGAAGAAAAAAGAAAAAAAAAAATTACATGGCCATAACAATTAACTCATAAGATTGTTTTAAAAGAACATAATTTTTTATTATTATTAATAATTTATGTTTAAATTTTTATTAGTGGTAACTTGTAAATGACAGTATCTCAGCAATTGTTATACATAAAAAACCAAGTGTAGATATGATTGTATGTATATCCTTATCTATAGGTGATGTGTCAGCTGTTATGTTTAAAATTACACTCATACAGACAGGGAATAGAAATGTGTGCGTGATTCAATCAGAGAACAAATTGTATAGCCTACTATATACTTTGGAACTTTTACTAGGATTATTTCAGCAGTATGTATGTTATTTCAGCATTATGTGTTTGAAAGTATAAGGTTTTGGAGAGTTTATTTATTCGCTAATATTATTGCTGTTGCTACAGATGTAGTATGTTTCAATTAACACAATATATTTTAACATTATTAAATTGTTGTTATTATTATTAATTATGACATTTCAGACCAATTTTTATCACTTTAATGACAATGTATACAAAGTTATGTTTTATTTGAAAGATGTATTTACAATACCATGTTGGTTGAATATTATAAAATGATATGTGACAGTCTGAAGTTAACAAAAGAGACATGAACTCATTAGATACAAAAACTTTGTAATAATAGTGAGATCGTGAGAAATATAAGGGTAATTAGAGATAGGTAGGGAGTGACAAAGATGAACAGTGAAGTGATAAGTGTAATAAAATAAACAGCATATAATCTTAAGAAAAAAGAGTTAAACAAGTGTGACAAACCCAAAACATAAGCACATGTTAAATGAGCAATTAAGTTAAGTATATTAGACTGAAAGACACAGAATAATTGTGAATGTAAAAAACAGAAAAAATATTATCTCAGTATAAAAATCACCAGGGTGATTACTGTTATAAAAGAGATGGTGTAGGTATAACACTCACCAAATTTGTTCATTTGTTAATTTAAAGAAAGAAGTTATTGGCTTAATGTTTAAGGCAATAAATACCAGAAGAAATAGTTTTACAGTAATATGTTAGTATGTTTGAAGTAAGTAAGGAATTTATAAAGAAAATAATAGCAATACCTTTATAAGAAATAATAGGCAAAATATAATAATTATGTGTAACGAAAGGGAACATGGCAGAATTATATTAAAACTTAGAAATAAGTAAATTATGTATTAACATAGTATTATCAATTTTGGACTAAAACATTAATACATGGCTTAGACCAATCTTGTAAGATATCAAACTAACTTTGAAAGAAAATAGGAACATCTATGTAAAGATTACAACCATTGAAATTATCCCCAAGTAAATATAGCCATTATAAAATATTTATTCAAATTAAACAAAAAATTCAAAGTTTGATAACAATGTGTTTATTTTGAGATCGACCAGGGAGAATAATTACGTTACCATGGAAACTGTGGAGTAACAAGAAAAAATACCGTTAGATTTTTTTACTGAATGCATGACGCTTTAATGGTATAGACGCTAATTTTCGAGTGACCAAAATTGTCAATTAAAACATAGAAAATATCAGAAGTTACTACTAAGTGTATACCAAGATGTAAGACAATAAGACTGGAACCATATTATTGAAGTTGAGGCCAGATTAACGAAAAAAGAAAATAAATTACTACCAATTAAACTGGAAAAGATGCCTGATGTCCTGAACCAAGCAAATTAAAGAAGATTGTAGTATAACCCATGAATAACAGATCGTATGAATTCGCCATAACTACGGAAGTGATAAGTACCTATTAAATTACCCAAAATATATAAATAAACTCACGTTAATTATTTCTCACTAAAGGTCGAAATCTCACTGAACTGAAATTAATTACTTTCAAAGATTAAAAAGAATACTAAGTCACTGACAAAATATAAACTAACCAATATAAACTGTTGTTAATGATGCATAACTTGTAAACACTTTTACTACACTGCGCTAAACAAATTATACCTACACAATATGTTAGTTAAGTTTACTTGATGTAAGGGTGTGTATTTTTATTGTTTTAAACATTTGTAATCCTTTTAACGTAACCTCAAGAACCTGTGACAAACAAACATTAATAACTGATGTACTATTTACAACAGACGCCATTATTAAACGTCTGGTTATCAATTCAAATATCGATTTGTCAAACCCTGTAATTGTCTCATATAAACAACCGGAGCATTTGTATTAGAATAATTTGTATTAAATGAATAACAATCACTAATAAAAAATGTGTAAGTATTGAGTGTAACCACGGTGTTATAATTTCATTAGGAGGAGCACAATATTTTATGTACATTTTAGCAGACGATTAACGATTTACACAGCCCACGCATCGAACTGCCGTGCGCTCCAGTGGGCCTAGCTGGCGGAAATATTTGAATTATTCAAACCGCCTGAGCTGCGCTGGTCATAAACCTTTGAACTTTATTTTAATTGTTTTAAGAAAACAATTTGGCGCCACCGGGATTTTCATACCCCTAGTGAACATCAGGTAAGAACATCAAGACCTGGTTATTCGTACGTTCGCAACGGACGAAATCTGCGGAAGTTGCACGCATTTGAACTACGGATAGAGAAGACACGTTACACCCATCACACACAAATTGTACATTATTCACATTTTGCAGAGTAAAACGGTAGCCGTACACACGACTATATTACAAATTGACGACCAACCGCTGGAGCTAGAAGAGAGAGAAATACGAACTTCTAACGGCGAGAAAAAAGGTCGACTAATAAGTATAAAACGGTTCGCTACACACTATTCAACAATAATTAACAGGACAGGTAAACCGTTATTATACAATATATATATTGTAATAATAAATAATAAGAAAAAAGGTGTTGATGATAAACTATTGCGGAGTATGAGACTCCGATGCAATCAAGCCGCACTGTTTGGGCTAGAATTTGTAATAAATTTTTTATAATAAATTTGATATGAGTGTGTTGATGATATCTGATTGTGGAGTATGTGTGACTCCGATGTAATCAAGCCGCACTGTTCCTTTGGGCTAGCCAATTTGTAATAAAATAAGTAAATAAGTTGTAAGTTGTAATGTGTTTAATTGGTGTGGCTCTCGACGTCTTACTGGCCTGAAACACTTCCTTAAGTTTCCCAGCTGGTCGAGTCTCAATGGTAGCAAGACCGGTCGAGTAGCGTAAAGTTGATGAAGGAATATATCTGTTCAGCTTCGCCGAAAGTTTCAAAACAAAATTTATTGTTTTGAAGGAAATTTTAAAAAAAAATTATGTTTATAAAAAAAAAATAAAAAAAAAATTTTAATTTTATTAATTAATTAATTATGATCAATTAATTAATATAGGGCTGTGAAGTTTTAAACAGTGTAATGCTCTTCTGAAAATTTTTATTAAAGTTTTAGTATAATTTAAATAATCTATCACCACTCATAAGACTGTCTGTAAACCAATCGATACTTGTTTACCTTTTTAATTTTTAGGTTATCTTCACTTACGGGTGGTAAAGTCCTTGTAGATTATCAATTAGAATTATATTATTGGTAATTAGTATTATTGAAGAAATAAAGAACTATTAAGTATTGAAAAGTATTAATGTTTTTTATTAAGTAATAGCAATATTGACTCTTATCGATTAGTATCGATTCTCAGGATATCGAAAAAAGTTACAAGTATATGATATAAAAATTATATAGGGTTCTTTAAACAGCCAGTTATTATCAAAGTCAGAGAAATCGGGCTAATATTTAAAAAGTATAACGTTACAATCAAATTAATAGTTATTAATAAACACAGACATTGAATAATAATTTGTAAATATAATAATTGTTTTCACCCAACAGCTGTGTTGAACTAAGAGGAGGCACTGGGATCGTCAAAGCAAATGGCGGCCATCAAGTTGATCAAAATGTTGCTCGTTACTGCTGCGTTCCAAATAATGTATTTTCTGGCTTTATTCCTGTTCTTGTTTCTGCAAATCTCTTGTTAAATGTAGTGTAGTGACTGGTGTACTGTTTCTGAGTGGTATTTAGTATGTCTGTGTAATTATAAGTCAAAACACTTTTCCCAATTCCGACACTAATTTGGTTAATGTGTTATACAGTTTTCTGGTGTTTTGTGGTGTTTTTCGGAGTAGATATGTATTGTTCTGTGTTATGGAGTGTTACTTGATTGTTTCTGTTATAATATGATAGTTTTAGAAGTATTTTACAAGTCACTCGCGATTTCACAATAACGTACTATACATTCGCTTTGTATGACTATTATAGGTTAGGTTATGCACGTTACCAAACGTATGTCATGTTAACCGTTCAAATACCAATAATTAACTAACTGTTTCCTTCAGTTTCAATTAAACTCTTAGCCCATATAATATTATTCTTAACATTGTTCAAATATTTTTTCACATCCTGTGTACACTTTACTATTTCACTATATGAATGCCTAAACTTTGGTTATTTGTCAATTTTATTCACTAGATGTGATTTAAATTAATCTTTCAGTTCATTCTGGTTATTTTCAGATTAAATAATGCCATTTTATAGTGTTTTCTGTCCAAAAAATAGTAATTTCACTTTCAGTTTGGTATACTCTGAAAAGTCAAAACATCAAAATTTACTTCCTGTCATTATATAAATTCAGCCATTTTATCAGTTATATTTAATATTAATAATCCTATATTGTATTAAAGGGTTCATATTCCCTTATTTTCTGGTAATTAATTGAATTAGTTGTATTCTGAAACATTATTCAGGAATATATGACTCCCATGTCCAAATTTCTGAGTTTAGTCATTTTCATTTTTATTTATAATTCTGAATATAATTTATTAAAATCTCTCTAAATGGTATGTGCAATTATATGGCTTGACCTCAAGTTTATTTTGTCTAAACCCCTTTTGTTTATTTGCTTTTAAATGAGTAATTTCTCTGTTTGGATGAAGTTTGGTTTCCATTCTTTTGGCCTATGATTTTTTAACAATTTTTCTTACAAAATATTTTACAAACAATATATGATGTGTGATACCCTCTCTGACTTTTACATATAGTATTATAAATTAAACATGTTTTCAAATTACACAATAACAATTAGTATTGGTTACAATACAAATAATAGTTAAAAGAATATTTTTTTTTTTTTTAAATAAATGGTTGTCTTCAAGTCAGACATTTTATAACAAAATCCTTATTTCTAACATGGAAATATGGTTTACAAAAAAGGTTTTTTACTAACTAACATCTTAATTACTCTCTATTATTTACAAGTAGTAACTATTTTTATAGTTCTGATGTTAGTTGTATCAGACCCAAACAAATGGCCTTATATCTAAAACATTTTTAAACATTCTTATACTATATACATAAAAACCTTATATTTATATTCTTATTTCTAACTATTATTATAAGTAGGATTCTACAGTTTTTATACCGTCTTTTATACATTGTCTTTGGGGAATTGTACCCTGTCATTAACAAATAAATAGTATGAACCGTTCAAAAAGCACTATGAAATCTGTTTTTCTTTTTTTCATGTAAAACAAAATGTTATTTTAAACAGATTCATGTCTTATGAACAACATATTGTCACAGTACACATTTCAAGTCACTGAAAAATGCATATTTCATTGCATCCAATGTTTGTGATTGCCAAGAATGAAACACAAGGTTCATTTTTTATAATACCCAAAACTATCACTGGTTCACTTGCACTTTTATATTATGTTAATGCTAAATGGTCGTATAGTCTTATTAACATAATAAATTGGTTAGCGTTTTTCAATGGAGATTTGTTCCATGGGTACTATATTATTGTTTCATCTTAGTTCACAGGCAACTTTTATTTATACACTTCTCTCTCTTAAATTTGTATACATGTGGTTTTTATTTCGTTATACTTTTGTTTTTAGATATTTATTTTGGGGATATAGGGATTTGGGTGTCTTTTATAAGAGCATGACATCTTCTTCAGGATGCTGCCTTCTTCTTCTTTCATCAGTCTTCTTTTCTCCTGCCTTCTGGGACTGGTATCTTCTCCATCTTCTTCTTGATGCCATCAGGTTTCTTGGGATCTTCTCCATCTTCTTCTTTATTTCAGAAATACACCACCTGTATTGGTTGATCTTGGCTTATTCTAGGGTTTCTATTCTATTTATTCTCCCTCGTTGTGGGTTTGGTCATATTCTGTACTGCTTTGTTATTTACTATTTTACCTTCCTGGGTTATAGTTTGAAAACCTTTGGTTATGAGACTGGTTTTGGATGACTCATCACTAGTAACTCCTTTTATTTGAACTTGTATTTTCTTTATAATAATGATTTCTTTCCACAGTTGCTATGAATTAATCTTTTTATATTAAACTTAATGCTTTCTTCCAAATTTAAATATTATAACTTTATTATTCTAATGATCAATTGCCATTCAATATTATGCTTATATCTGTCACGCTACAGATTGCTCTCCTCCAGAAGTAATTATTTCAGACATGTTTATGGATGAAATAATTTCTTATGATAATTTCATCATTTCTTATAATTCATTTTCTTCTCCATTTTTATATCGACATTTTATAATTAGAGTTTAATTAATTTTATATATATAATTATTTGTTTTACTACTGATCCTTTTCGGATAGTTAGTGTCTTCTGAGATATATTATAATTGTAATACATTTTCTTTCTATATCAACTTCGTGTTGTATCCTTGGGATATTAATTCCCTAACATTCCCTATCACGTGGGCTGGGGCAGATCAGAGGGGCACTGTACGCTACTTCTCTGCTGGCCATACACCACTTCTATAAATTGAGTACAGAGGCATATCCATCCCTGCTCAAAAAAACATAATGCTGCTGGAATTATCTTCAGTCAGTCATCGAATAAATAAATAAAAAGTAGTCTCATTTTCGACTAATAAAAATATCTTTGGATTCTCCACTTCGTAGTCTCTCAGATTATCTCACATTTTCTATCTTAATAAATCTTCATAATCATTATTATACTCATTATATATATATTTTTTCAAAATTCTTAACTTGTCTGATATATTTAATTTAATTATGGTTGAAAACCGTTCTTTTAATAATTCTGGTTACTGTTTACAATGTAACTCTCTTTCTTCTCCATCTGAATTCTCTTTATACTTTCTTCTGGTTACTCATAGTATTAGCATGGTCTTTATAAATAGTCTTTCTTATTCATTATTTGAATGGTCTTAATGTATTATATTTAATTTTTTAACATTGTATCTTTACATTAGATATACAGGTTGTTATATTGATCATTTTATTTAACCATTTTGGTTCTTTCCTTTCTCTTAGAAAGTTATTAATCCGCCTTCGCATTTATTAACATTAATTCATTTATATTATATTTCATGTGGTATTTCTTCTCTTTGCATTTCGTATAGGTTTTATTATAATCATTGGTTCAAAATCATCTTCTCCATCTGTTTGGTATGAGTTGTTCTTCTTCGCTCTTAATTAACTGTTTTCATTATCGTTTCATAGGTAATTAGTCTCGTTGCTTCCAAATTTTTTCTTCTCTTACATATTACCCTCTTCTTTGTTATTCTTCTCTACCCCTTCAAATGCTATTGTGAATGTCTAGCACTTATTCTGGATTAAAATTAATTCTTTTTTCTGAATTAATCACTTTATTTTCTTCTCAATTCAATCATAATTGACACATAATTATTTTTTGGAACTTGGTTAGTTTTAATGTAAAATTCAAACTATTCTTTTTATTTAATTAAAAAATATTTCTCATAAATCCTTGTAATATGTTGATCTTATCTTGTTTCAAAGTTCTGACGTTCTATCAACATTCAAATTCTGTTTAATTCATTTATTCCCAGAATTGTTTCATTCAGAATTGTTTATAGTACTGTGATTTTACTATTATTTCTGAATGTTTTGGTATTTCTCCAAATTCAAATTCTTCTTAATTATTTACCATAAAGTTTTCTCATAAACTTAGTTATAGTAAGTTGGTCTTACTTTATTTTTAAATTTTTTGTAAAATTAAGTTCAAAATTCTCTCTCTTTCTCTTTCTTCCATAAAGTTTTGTTCTAAATTATCAGGTTGTAGTAAGATGTACTTGCTCAATTTTAAATTTTTATAATTATATTTCAATTCAAAAGTCTTTCTTTTTCTTTCTTCCATAAAGTTTGTTCCAAAATTATTATGTTGTAGTAAGAAGTACTTACATATTTTAGAATAAGTTGTATTCAAAATTCTTTCTTTTTCTTTCTTCCATAAAGTTTGTTCCAAAATTATTAGGTTGTAATAAGATGTACTTACTCAATTTTAAATTTTTATAATTATATTTCAATTCAAAAGTCTTTCTTTTTCTTTCTTCCATAAAGTTTTTTTCTTCAAATTATTAGGTTGTAAGTTGTTCTTACATATTTTAGAATTTTCTCAAATATAAATTCTAAATTCCTTCTTCTTATAATTCTCCAGAATTTTCTTTTCAAAATATTAGGTTGTAAGATGTACTTACATTATTTTAAAATTTTTAAAATATATAAATTCTAAATTCCTTCTTCTTATAATTCTCCAGAATGTTCTTTTCAAAATATTAGGTTGTAAGATGTACTTACATTATTTTAGGATTTTAAAAATTAAATTAAAAAATTCTTCTTCTTTTAATTCTCCAGAATGTTCTTTTCAAAATATTAGGTTGTAAGATGTACTTACATTATTTTAGGATTTTAAAAATTAAATTAAAAAATTCTTCTTCTTTTAATTCTCCAGAATGTTCTTTTCAAAATATTAGGTTGTAAGATGTACTTACATTATTTTTGAATTTTAAAAATAAAAATTCTAAATTCCTAAAACTCACAACTCATTCTTCATAATATTTCTTCATAGAAGCTTGATTGTACACTCCTTTGATTTTTCCTGAAACGATTTCCCTCAACTCATATGTATTGTTATGCTTATCATTTACCACAACATATGGGGTTATATTGTACTCTACACTGGCCCATATTATTTATACTTTTGTAAGTTGATCTCCACTTTTTCTTTTCTTATAAATTTTCTTTTCTTTTATATACCCAGGAAGATGGACGATTTTCTTTATGTCGTTCCATTGCTCATATTCTTATTGGTCATGTTCATTTTCTTACATAGTCTTCACTCATAAAACTCAGTTTTGTTTCTATGTTTATTCTTCGTATCATTTCCTTTCAATGATATTTATTTTGTCTCCTTCAACATTGTTTTTCGCCGTAGTCGGTTATCATGATCCGTCCCTTTTCTTGATGTCGTGTGGTATTTGTGTCAACCAGGGTCCATCATCTCAGTTGCTCTTATAAAATTTACCCTAGGGCGCGACACTCGGTTATTATTACTGTTATTATTGTTATTATTAAATTTATCATGATAGTAATTTCGGTTAGGTTGGTAAGGTCTGTTACCATTATTGTTGGGATATGGATTTCTCTGACTGTATAGAATATTATTATTATGTTGATAAAAATTGTTTCTATTGTTTGGATAGGGGTTGTGATTCCTAATGCCGTTAAAATTACTGTTAAACTGGTTATTACGCGGCGGGTTGTTAGGGCCGTCGTAATTACTGGGTTGGTTCCCCCTATCATCATATTGTATACACCAATACTTTTCTGGTCCATGTTTTGTGTTACTTGACAAATATCTGTGAGGATCTTCATCTGGGTTATCACTTATTATTTGTTTATCTGAAACACCATAAGTTGGTTTACCATCACATATCCACTCTGAAGGAATATATTTTAGTCTAACCGTACCCTGGAACTGTCCTAGATGGCACACTAATGGAATACATTCTGGTGATTCACCTGTGCCGTCATTACAGTCTGGTACGATATCACATTTCCATCTTTCTGAAATCCACTGTCCAGTTCTGCGCTGATATTGATCTTGTCTACATGTCGTATTCTGTTTACCTCTGGTCCTTTCCCATTGGTACACTACTGTCTTGTGGTAAATTATTTTGGAAATTACTTCGATTCTCCTCCTATAATTCATAGAATTCATGATGTCTTTGTCATAGGTAATTGGGATATTATTGCCATCAATTAACTCATGTTTCATCATCTCCAACTCTTCCTTCGTTTTTATTACATTTCTTGGATACATTCTCCTTTTCCTTGGTTTAATATTTTCCTGGTTTCGGTTAGTTTCAATTTCAGGTACCACCATTACTTGTTCCTGCGTTTTGTCATTTAGTACTTCTTCTGGTTCTGGTTGGCTATCTTCCTGCGTTTTATCATTTATTACTTCTTCTGGTTCTGGTTGGCTATCATTTTTTATTTCTTCGGTCTTCTCCTTTCTTAATTCTTCCTTTTTTAATCTGTCCTCTCTTCTTTCTTTAATCCATTTTTGATGCTCCTCTTCCCTTTTTAATCTGTTCTCTCTTATCTCCTTAATCCATTTTTGATGCTCCTCTTCCCTTTTCTTATTCGTTTCATCCAGTCTCTTCATTCTCGACTCGTGGCACTCATCCAGTTTCTTCATTACCGACTCGTGGCACTCATCCATTTTCTTACTCAAGTCTTCCTTTGTAGAGTCCAATTTCTTATTATTTTTGTCCATTTCCTTTTCCTTGATGTCCTCTTCCGGCTTCTTATTGATATTGTCCAGTTGGTCACCCAATTCTTTTTTCAAGGATTGGTTGTTCTCCTCTTCTTCTCTTTTTAATCTGTCCTCTCTTATTTCTTCACCCCAATCATCTAGCATTTTACTCTGATTATCCAGTTGCTTCATTATTTGTTGGAACATTTTCCTTATCTCAACCATTTCTTCTGGTGTAGGTTCTTCCATTTTGCTTGTTGTTGTTCCCTTTTTATTGTCTTTCTCTGACTTTGTAGCTGTTGCCTAGCTCCAACTAGTGATTGGGCAGAATGTATTGGCCTTCCAATCGCTAATTAAAGCCCATAAAGTTGTGCGCCAATTTGTAATAATAAATAATAAGAAAAAAGGTGTTGATGATAAACTATTGCGGAGTATGAGACTCCGATGCAATCAAGCCGCACTGTTTGGGCTAGAATTTGTAATAAATTTTTTATAATAAATTTGATATGAGTGTGTTGATGATATCTGATTGTGGAGTATGTGTGACTCCGATGTAATCAAGCCGCAGTTTCTTTGGGCTAGCCAATTTGTAATAAAATAAGTAAATAAGTTGTAAGTTGTAATGTGTTTAATTGGTGTTTAATTGGTGTGGCTCTCGACGTCTTACTGGCCTGAAACACTTCCTTAAGTTTCCCAGCTGGTCAAGTCTCAATGGTAGCAAGACCGGTCGAGTAGCGTAAAGTTGATGAAGGAATATATCTGTTCAGCTTCGCCGAAAGTTTCAAAACAAAATTTATTGTTTTGAAGGAAATTAAAAAAAAAAATTATGTTTATAAAAAAAAAATAAAAAAATAAAATTTTAATTTTATTAATTAATTAATTATGATCAATTAATTAATATAGGGCTGTGAAGTTTTAAACAGTGTAATGCTCTTCTGAAAATTTTTATTAAAGTTTTAGTATAATTTAAATAATCTATCACCACTCATAAGACTGTCTGTAAACCAATCGATACTTGTTTACCTTTTTATTTTTTAGGTTATCTTCACTTACGGGTGGTAAAGTCCTTGTAGATTATCAATTAGAATTATATTATTGGTAATTAGTATTATTGAAGAAATAAAGAACTATTAAGTATTGAAAAGTATTAATGTTTTTTATTAAGTAATAGCAATATTGACTCTTATCGATTAGTATCGATTCTCAGGATATCGAAAAAAGTTACAAGTATATAATATAAAAATTATATAGGGTTCTTTAAACAGCCAGTTATTATCAAAGTCAGAGAAATCGGGCTAATATTTAAAAAGTATAACGTTACAATCAAATTAATAGTTATTAATAAACCACAGACATTGAATAATAATTTGTAAATATAATAATTGTTTTCACCCAACAGCTGTGTTGAACTAAGAGGAGGCACTGGGATCGTCAAAGCAAATGGCGGCCATCAAGTTGATCAAAATGTTGCTCGTTACTGCTGCGTTCCAAATAATGTATTTTCTGGCTTTATTCCTGTTCTTGTTTCTGCAAATCTCTTGTTAAATGTAGTGTAGTGACTGGTGTACTGTTTCTGAGTGGTATTTAGTATGTCTGTGTAATTATAAGTCAAAACACTTTTCCCAATTCCGACACTAATTTGGTTAATGTGTTATACAGTTTTCTGGTGTTTTGTGGTGTTTTTCGGAGTAGATATGTATTGTTCTGTGTTATGGAGTGTTACTTGATTGTTTCTGTTATAATATGATAGTTTTAGAAGTATTTTACAAGTCACTCGCGATTTCACAATAACGTACTATACATTCGCTTTGTATGACTATTATAGGTTAGGTTATGCACGTTACCAAACGTATGTCATGTTAACCATTCAAATACCAATAATTAACTAACTGTTTCCTTCAGTTTCAATTAAACTCTTAGCCCATATAATATTATTCTTAACATTGTTCAAATATTTTTTCACATCCTGTGTACACTTTACTATTTCACTATATGAATGCCTAAACTTTGGTTATTTGTCAATTTTATTCACTAGATGTGATTTAAATTAATCTTTCAGTTCATTCTGGTTATTTTCAGATTAAATAATGCCATTTTATAGTGTTTTCTGTCCAAAAAATAGTAATTTCACTTTCAGTTTGGTATACTCTGAAAAGTCAAAACATCAAAATTTACTTCCTGTCATTATATAAATTCAGCCATTTTATCAGTTATATTTAATATTAATAATCCTATATTGTATTAAAGGGTTCATATTCCCTTATTTTCTGGTAATTAATTGAATTAGTTGTATTCTGAAACATTATTCAGGAATATATGACTCCCATGTCCAAATTTCTGAGTTTAGTCATTTTCATTTTTATTTATAATTCTGAATATAATTTATTAAAATCTCTCTAAATGGTATGTGCAATTATATGGCTTGACCTCAAGTTTATTTTGTCTAAACCCCTTTTGTTTATTTGCTTTTAAATGAGTAATTTCTCTGTTTGGATGAAGTTTGGTTTCCATTCTTTTGGCCTATGATTTTTTAACAATTTTTCTTACAAAATATTTTACAAACAATATATGATGTGTGATACCCTCTCTGACTTTTACATATAGTATTATAAATTAAACATGTTTTCAAATTACACAATAACAATTAGTATTGGTTACAATACAAATAATAGTTAAAAGAATATTTTTTTTTTTTTTAAATAAATGGTTGTCTTCAAGTCAGACATTTTATAACAAAATCCTTATTTCTAACATGGAAATATGGTTTACAAAAAAGGTTTTTTACTAACTAACATCTTAATTACTCTCTATTATTTACAAGTAGTAACTATTTTTATAGTTCTGATGTTAGTTGTATCAGACCCAAACAAATGGCCTTATATCTAAAACATTTTTAAACATTCTTATACTATATACATAAAAACCTTATATTTATATTCTTATTTCTAACTATTATTATAAGTAGGATTCTACAGTTTTTATACCGTCTTTTATACATTGTCTTTGGGGAATTGTACCCTGTCATTAACAAATAAATAGTATGAACCGTTCAAAAAGCACTATGAAATCTGTTTTTCTTTTTTTCATGTAAAACAAAATGTTATTTTAAACAGATTCATGTCTTATGAACAACATATTGTCACAGTACACATTTCAAGTCACTGAAAAATGCATATTTCATTGCATCCAATGTTTGTGATTGCCAAGAATGAAACACAAGGTTCATTTTTTATAATACCCAAAACTATCACTGGTTCACTTGCACTTTTATATTATGTTAATGCTAAATGGTCGTATAGTCTTATTAACATAATAAATTGGTTAGCGTTTTTCAATGGAGATTTGTTCCATGGGTACTATATTATTGTTTCATCTTAGTTCACAGGCAACTTTTATTTATACACTTCTCTCTCTTAAATTTGTATACATGTGGTTTTTATTTCGTTATACTTTTGTTTTTAGATATTTATTTTGGGAATATAGGGATTTGGGTGTCTTTTATAAGAGCATGACATCTTCTTCAGGATGCTGCCTTCTTCTTCTTTCATCAGTCTTCTTTTCTCCTGCCTTCTGGGACTGGTATCTTCTCCATCTTCTTCTTGATGCCATCAGGTTTCTTGGGATCTTCTCCATCTTCTTCTTTATTTCAGAAATACACCACCTGTATTGGTTGATCTTGGCTTATTCTAGGGTTTCTATTCTATTTATTCTCCCTCGTTGTGGGTTTGGTCATATTCTGTACTGCTTTGTTATTTACTATTTTACCTTCCTGGGTTATAGTTTGAAAACCTTTGGTTATGAGACTGGTTTTGGATGACTCATCACTAGTAACTCCTTTTATTTGAACTTGTATTTTCTTTATAATAATGATTTCTTTCCACAGTTGCTATGAATTAATCTTTTTATATTAAACTTAATGCTTTCTTCCAAATTTAAATATTATAACTTTATTACTCTAATGATCAATTGCCATTCAATATTATGCTTATATCTGTCACGCTACAATATATATATATATATATATATATATATATATATATATATATTCAATCACTTTCTGCTACAGCCCGTTTCTTGATGTATAGGCCTATAATACATTTAATATTTACAACTAAATTTACCTCAAGATGTTATTTTTCCTTATTTGGAACATGTTTCAAGAGTTCCTGTGCACTCATCTTCAGCCTTCGCGATCTTTTGTCTGATGAAGTATTTGTGTGTTGGCTGCTGGATGCTATTAAGGTTGTTTGTTGGTCTTTGGTATTTTAAAGTTGTATTATTGTGTGTGATTCACCCATTCAAACTCACTCAGACTCAGATAATCCACACATCTCGCAACCGCGAATTTTACAAAGTCATGTAAGGTTTTTAAACAGTATTCAATAACTTGAAGTGCGATGGAACCGGCATTACTTCGGTGCAAGTAATAGTGGAACACAATTGTTTTAAAAGACTATAAAATCGTAATCTACGAGAACTTGTATCGTCGATGAACTTCAAGAAGTAACATAGAACTTCGAGACATCCACAAGGGACAAGATAAGAAGAGGAGAGGAACCAGAGCAGAAGACGAGAGGACAAAGGGACAGCCACATGCAGCTACATCCAGCCGTACATCATCACGACCAGAGGTCCACGTCAGAACTCAGCATCCAGGAGACGGAGCGAGGAATTTCAACGACCCAGAGACAGAGAAGGTGATACCGAAGAGGATCAACAAACTCGAGGGTCCAGATGACGGTAACGACAAAGTTAAATGGTTGCAGAAAAATGCAGGTGAAGTCAAATATTTATTTAATATTATAAATGACCCTGAGGTCTATCGAAAGAAAGCTCTAGATTCCATATACAAGTTTACAAAGAAATTAGTATATTTTTAAATTTTCATAATGAATTAATAAATGTTCAAAGTATAATTGATAATAGAGAATATAACTGTAGTAATCTCATAAATAAATGGTCAAGGAAGAACCATATTTTTATTATATTTTTGTATTTGATTAGATAATTAAATTCAACTATGAGAGTTACGTAATCTGAAGATTGTTAATTAATTGAGACATTAAATAATAGAATCAATTAAAGTAATTAATGTTCTCTATTAGTAGTTTAATAAATGTTTAATTAATTAAAAGTTTTTATTAAGTGGTATATATTAAAAACCACACTTGCAAAGACAAGATGAATATTAAATTTTATACGTGTTAATCACATTTTATAATAATTATATGTGTTATGTATTATATGTCTGTATAAATATTTCAGGTCATATATGTGTTATGTTTGTGTATAATATGTCTTAGAATATAAGAAATAAGATTTAAACACGTTATAATTACATTATATTCGGATCGAATATAAGGGTTCAAATAGTAATTAACCCACACAAAACAATTAATAATATGATAATTTGAATTCTTAAATAATAAATCAAATGAATATGATTTTATTAACACAGTCGTACTAATTTCACAACCAGTACTAAATCCTCTGTACTCTTTACTTGTATTAAAATTATATAACGATATTCACGTGCTCAATCAATGACCAAAGCCTGCGACCCAGCCGGGGAACATCAAGGTAAATACTGCAGAAGAAGAGTATACCTCCGAGACGTGGGTAAGTGCGCAAAAATGAGTAAGAGCGTATGTGTAAAAGTAAGTGTCTAAAAATAACGTTGTAATATATGTGTGTGTGTGTGTGTGTGTGTGTGTGTGTGTGTGCGCGCGCGCGCGTGCGCATGTATTCATATGTTACAACCATTACTAGAACTAACAGATATAGAATATTTTGTGGATGGGTGCGAATAATTAGTTTGTTCTTTTTAGTCATGTGTTTTCTTAAAATTAATGGTAAATCAGCATCATCACTTGATTACATAGGTTAAGTTAAGTTAGATTAGGTTAGGTTATGTTAGGTTTGTACACAAAAAATGGCAATCTAAACTTACACGGGAGATAACTGGGTAAACATTTTTGATAGCAACTCAAGATAAAACTATATAACATATAATTTTCAAAATAGAATACACTGATGTGAATGCTAAATGTGACGGAATAAAAACACTAATGAGACCGTCTACTGAGAAATTAATTGAAAATATATTTTGTAATTTAAAAATAAATTTAAATAGTAACTGTCATAAATAATGTTGGTCTGTGCGATTCTATAGAGAGTTGCAGGGAGTATATGATGGTGGCTGATATGACAGAGAAATGCCTTTAGAAGATAATAATAACTTTAATGTAGTAGACAGTGCTTCAGATTTGTTACGGTCTTTGACCTGCTTCTCTTTGATTATCCTGCAAATTTTTCTTTTTCTGTCGATTTATGTGCCGTGTTTTGTTTACTAAGATTTCCTAAAGAGTGCAATATTTTATCAGCAGAATAAGGGCAACACTGTTCTCTAACTCACCAAGGGAAAGAGTAAAGCTGGAAAATTTATTTCACATATTCCAGCAAATAAATAGTAACACGTGCTTGTTATGAATAATATTACAGCAAAAAAATTATACATGGAGTCTACAGTAGTTCACTGACAATTATTTTCACTATAAATATGAAAAATTAAAATACCTCTTTTTTTACGTATATTTGATTTTTAATTTTTCATATTTATAGATCTGAATCCGTTATTATGGTAATTATACTGGAATCTGTAATCAGATCATACGATGTGTGTGATTAAAAAACTGATACCAATTAAGTATTACAAGTATATATTAATTGTTTAAATACGAGGTTGTCACTTTTCATATTTAGGTCTACACATTTTAAAAGGTGCTTCATCACATCCATTTTAATTTTTCACTTTCAATAGCATTTCCCAGTTGACTGCTAATGCCAAAATTTTCATTGTTCATTGATTTAATCAAGGTCTTCCATTTAACAAAATTTTCCTTGTGCAGTTTTGAAATTTCGTTTTGGCAAAGATTTTCTAACGCTTTTTTCCAATTCGTTAAACCGCTTGTTTGTAATGAGTACATTCCCGGTTTTAAAGTTTCAGGGCTCTTAAACAGCTTACATGGAATACAAAAAAGTGCGTTGTCCTTTTTAGAATACATTAACCAAGTCCTTTTAACTTTCTCGTTGTTGAGCAACTCTTTGTACCAAGCTGAATTTGTTAAGTGTCGACCTTCCCTTTCTGTTGACTGAAACTCGATGCATTTGGGAAAACTTGTTACCAATTTTGTCATCTCAGCGCTTAAAAAACAACGAACACAGTCATTGATTTTGTCATGAGTAGGCCAAGTTCTTGGTTCAGATGGATCAATTGTCAATGTCACGCTTGATACAGATTCTTCTGCAGTTGAACTATTAATATGGAGGTAGTTTTCAACTGGCCTGTCTTCCAAATTCGAACAGCTAGGCTTTGAAGGATCGAATAGGACCGCATCGATAGGTTCTGCAAGAGTCGTTTCAGTTAAAGGCTCTACGAAGCCTACGCTAGCTTCATCTTCACCTTGATAATCTGAATCAGACTGGTTTTCATGTTTTAATCCGTCAGGGTCAGCGTCCTCTGTAGACTTTTTTAGCCAACTAGACATCGCTTTAGCACTTTGTTTCGTTTGTTTAGCACGTAATTCAGCTCTCTTTCTATACTCAGCCCCCGACAGCCGTTTTCGAGGTAACATGATAATGATAATGATAATGATTGTAACGAATAGAATATATCTGAAATAAATTTATTTTCACTGGGTCACTAAACACGGACTGCAATATTCAACTCACTAACTCGCATAAACAATTACACGCACTTCCCGATCACTACTGACTGCAACTGCAGACTGACAGTGGCGTGATATTTTTGTTGTTTTGGTGAAATGGGGAGCGGAAGAGGGGAAGAGGATGACTCACTCACATTTTGTTTTCATGAGAGTCCATGAGAGAAAACTTACAATTTCGTTACGCTACCGTTCGGGTTTACTCGGCTCTCGAGCCGAGACCGCTGTTCGGGTATACTCGTTGTCGAGGCCCGAATATACCAGAGACAGCTCTCTTTTCTTGTTTATTAAATAAGTGCAAGTGAATTAACCCTATGACCGAATAATCGGAATATAAAACAGTTCTTAGTTAAATACATGCATTTGTTTTTCATATGCGTGTATAACTTCTAACGCATGTTAATAGGTACACGCACCCAACTTTTTTTTTATATTTATAATTTTTGAAGTTTTCACTTCTGTCGGCCAGTCCCCCGACTGCCAAATTTTGCTGATAAATTACATTATTTGTAGTTACAAATACATTACATTTGTTTTTGACAACATGCTTTAGTTATTATGACATTATCAAATCGCTAATGA
Organism: Magicicada septendecula; assembly: GCA_034769895.1. Classification (NCBI taxonomy): domain Eukaryota; kingdom Metazoa; phylum Arthropoda; class Insecta; order Hemiptera; family Cicadidae; genus Magicicada; species Magicicada septendecula. The sequence continues at coordinate 148,765,234 of CM068373.1, forward strand.
ACTAATATAATAATTGAAACACATCAAAATGAAATCAAATAGTAGTACAGAAAATACGTTTTTAATAAATGTTTCAACCACTAAAAACATATACAATGTATAAACCTGAATAAGTCACTATTACAATTGTAATAGGTTTGCAAGAGGTTTGCTGAACACAAGCCACCCACTTATTTTCACAACACAGAAAATGTAAAATCTAAATTTGCTAAACATCTTATTGATGAAAATCACAACTATACTAATTTTCATACCAACTTGATACCCCTTCACTTTTGTAATAAAGGACGTTACATGAACGCCCTTGAAAAGTTTGAAAATATATAGAGCGTATAATAATCCTGTTACCACGCCACATGTTTTAAATGATCAGCTGAACTTTAAATCTAATGTCCTGTATGATACTGCGTTGCGATATTGTCGCAACACGAGTCAAATATGAACCAGTGCGCTGTCGGTTACCGTGCGGTGTACACCGAAAATTGTTGTGTGCATACTTTGTGTAGTGTAATTGTGTTTTGTGTTATGTGGATTTTAATATTTTTAATATATTGACGACTGTGCTATCGTATGATGGTATGAAGAGACTTTTTTAAATATTCTGAGGATGAGACAAGTGTCCCGAAACATGTCAATTGTATAAAGACATTTACTTAAGCCACAGACGGTGAGTTGCATAGCGTTTAGTTGATTAAGAGATAGTTTCAAGCTTGCAAATACAGTACGGGCTATTCGTCACAGTCTGACTAGTTTATGGCAACAGTTCCGTGATTTATTATTACTTCTTTTCAAAAATTTGTAAGCTAAACATTTAACAGGTTTGAATAAAATACTTCAAAATAATAGTTCTGTTTAAAACAACCCCTAACTTTGAGGTCCAAACTGCAATATAAACAAACAGTATGTACATTATAAACAAACACTAGTTTGATCTATGAACTTGGGAAACTTATACTGAAATGATGATAAGCGTAGCTGTACTTGCTGTACTTCTTAAAGTTCTCTTTGGCTTTTTTCTTTCTCTTTCTCTTTCTTATCTGAGTCATGTTATTCTGTGCAGTGGCGGCGCTAACAAAATGGGGGCCCCCCGCGAAACTAATTAGGGGGCCCTATAAAAATGGTTAAATTTTGTATATGTAATAGAGGAAAACACTCAAATGAGTTTCTATTTACGTGTGTTTCACAACAATGGTTTGTGAATAATTTCTCGTCTATCACAAAGCGTTTACAATTTGCAAAGGACGTTTTACACGTGTACACACTCTTAAAATTCATTGTTGCTAAATAACAAAATAAAAAGAATGATTTATTTTTACGTCAAAGATCTAAATTCAGACTATGAAACAGTACCGCACACAGAGTGTTAAAAATTTATTATTTATAAACGAATATCAAAGTAACATTCTAGCTTTTTTCAAACATTTACATTAGTTTGTAACTGAATTTGTAAAATTCTTGAATATACTCTATACAAGTTCTCCTTAAGTCTAATCCAATTCAATAACACTTGAACTCAAGTAATGTACAATATTTACAGATGAGGATCAACCAAAGTTCACTGTTTTCCTAAGCCTAGTCTTCTTTTTTTAATAGCTAAGAACTTTTCAACCACTTCATTGATATTGGTTTTCTGTGTCTCTTCATGCTCAATGCTTAACAGTGCCAAGTCAATCAACCGAGTTTGGGCCATGGTACTTCTTAAGTATGACTTAATTAATTTAAGTTTTTAAAGCTTCTTTTCGCTGTAGCTGTTGTGACAGGTATGGTTAAATAAAGCTGCAAAGCTGTAGTTAAGTCTGGGAGGCAACTCATAAGGCAGCTGTTTTCTTCAACCAGTAAATTCATCATTTCTCGAATGCTTTCCTTGTGTACAATTTCTTTGGCCATCAGAGCTTTGAAGGATATTACTTGGTCAGGCAGTGATGTGGAAAGGTCACCAGGATACACATTTACCAGAGCCTTACTTTTCTCCACTATTGTCTCTTGTGAGAAGTTTACTAATTTCTGAGGCGTCAGGAATGAAAACCTATCATCAATGCAACGCAATCCTTCGAATCTCATTTGTAGCTGAGCTATTACGATATCTAGTGCTGCATTGAAAACTTTTACTTCAAATGATTTCACTGGGTCGTCAATTCTATGGTCAACTGATAATTCAACAAAGAAGCGTTTACAACTCGCTTACACTTATTTTTCATGTTACAAGTTATATCCATGACTGGGCCAACTGTTTAGCACCAGCAAGAAAGCCGGCAAAGTCCTTTCTTAAAACTTTTAACTCATCACAAGCGCGGCTTAGAAACTGCCACGCTCTGCCTAGGTCAACAGTTGGCCTCTGTAGTGCTTTTGAAGTTATATTTACATTCTCTAAAATCTTAGTTTCAAGGCAGAGCACAAGAATAAATTCAAAGTTTTCCAGGTGGTTTCTAATTGCTAATGCTTCTTCTGCCTCGGGTTTTTTTGAGCTGTACAGAATAATTTCTGTCAAACACTTAATCACATTTTTGAAATCATTTCTTAAAGCTAACAGACAGTCGTGTCTAGAAGACCACCTTGTTGGACATAGCTTTTTTAAAGTTAGATTTTTGGCAGAGCTGTCTTCTTTAACGGCAGTGTTAAGTTCTTGCCATCTATGTAAGCTTTCATTGAAAAACACATAAGTTTTCTGAACTATGTCATAAAATTGTCTTATTTCAGAAATATTTGATACTGAATCATTGATCACCAAGTTCAGGTTATGTGCAGCACAGTGTACGTAATCCGCTTTTGGAACTATATCCATAATTCTTTTCTGTAACTCAGAGTATTTCCCGCTCATTGTTGCTGCACTATCATAACCTTGACCTCTTCACTTACTAATGTCAATTTCATTTGTTTTCAAAAAGTCTAAAATCTTACTTTGAAACCCCTCACTGTTGGGATCCTTTATTTCTTGAAATCCCAAAAAGGACTCACTAATCACAGTTTTATAATTGCCAGGAGATTCTTCTACTATGTTAATGTATCTGATTACAACACTCATTTGGTCAATCTTAGAAATGTCTTGTGTGCTATCAACAATTATAGAAAAAAAGGAGACGAGTGAATCTGTTTTAGTAAGGCAGTCAATACTGATTTTCCTAGCAAGTTAATGATTTCATTTTGAATGTCATGGTGGAGGTATTTTGATCTGGTTTTTTCATTTTCTAAGTGTGCACTAAGGAGAGAATCGTAGCGAGAAACTAAAGATAGTATGTTCAAAAAATTTCCACTTTCAGGATTTATTTCATGTAATGATTCTCTATGGCCATGAAACAGCAATGAACACAGTGCCATGGTTCGAATGACATCCACAATCCGTATGAAAATATCTTTCCATTTTTTCCGCTCATCGGAAATTTGATCAGCTACCGTTTTACTCTGTTTCCAAGTGGCATACGTGAGACAAGATTGTAAATGAGCATTGCTACTTTCATGAACTTTAATTTTTTTACTGAGACCTTTCCAATCTCTAATATCGCCTTCACGCCAGCTTTGGGCATCAGCACTTTGGCTGAAAAGCCAACATGGTAAATAATAGACTCCATCTAGATTACAAGAGTAACAAAGCCAAAACCTGTGAACAATTTGGCCTGCTGCAGTTTTGAAAGAATAATATGCTGTACTGAAAGACCGCTTAGAAACTGAATCCTTCAGGAAAGGACCCTTTGGTTGACAAGGTTCACTTAACGTTATAACTTTTTCACCTCGTCTGTCATTGTAGCTTGATTTTTATAGAATGCAATATCTGTCTCAAAAGTTTGGCAGTTTGGATCGGAAGGGCCTGCTAAACTAGTTTTATTTGCATGATTACTTACAACTTCTGTTGGTTCAAACTGATTTTCTGGTCCAGGTATGTCTTCGGACTGGCGAACACATTCAATGCCTAGCAGTTGTTCTTCTTGTTCATGTTGCAGTTGCTTATTTGTTTCCGTAGTTGTATCACTTGTATCCGATGGACTAATGTTTAAATCAGGTTTATTGTCACTGTCACAATCAACTTCAAGTCCGATTTTTGTTTCTTTTTCATTACTTGCACTTGGCCCGGGTTTGGGTTGTTCAACTTCACATTTTGATGATTTTTTAAAAAACTGGTTAGATTCTTTTCGTTGTTTTTGCAGTTTCCTTTTCTTAGCACCACTTAAATATTAACGCTTACTTTCCATTTTATAAACTCTGTCTCTAACACTCTAACTCTACACAAAATACAAAAACTAAAATCAAATGTTAAGTCATTAAACTTAAATGGCACTAAATTATGAAATGAATGCAATACAGTACTGTCGCGCAGGAGATGCGACGCACTACTGAGTACTGAACTACATTGTGTTGTGTTTGTTTACGTCTCCTCAGTGCCGAGTGACTCATCGCACCGGACGTACGGGCACCACAAGAGATAAGATAAGCTTCGCTTACAAACTACAAACAGTAATGTCATTTCGGAAAACGTAGTTTTTTTGCATGTCTATACACTTAAATAAAACGTATATTTCGTATTTTAAATACAAATTTGCCGGTAGTCGGATCCCAATAAAACTTTTTTTCCTATTATAGCTCGTTTCATATTTTTTTCCAGGGGCCAGGGGGGCGGGCCCCCCCACGCCGCGGGGTCTGCGGGGGCCTTATCACTGCCACTGATTCTGTGTTCAGATTGCTTAACGGTTACTTTATACAAACATGTAGCACTGAAATTGTAATTCCTCTGACCTTAGCTCCCTCTCTAGTTTTTATTCACGCAGTTGCTTGTTGTTTGGAACTGTTGTTATTTATTAATAATTTGCTCATATACATGCCTAAGTGCAGTTGGTAAGTTAGTGCTGTAAACCAGATGCTGCTTGATTAATTCCTTATTTTTGTGATTATTTATTTTGGTTTTTGGCTCCCTAAGTGGAAGGGAAAACATGCAAAGTAGTTTCTTTGTAATTTATTTTTCAAATAAACCAAACAACAGGAGCTTATAATAAGCGGAAACTGGTTCAGGCTATAAGGTAAAACTTTTACGTTTTTACCCATAAAAAGCTTTGTGTTCCGAGTTGGTAGTGATTTAATTATATTTAGTTAATCAATGGACACATCATGGACAATGAAATCCAAGAATCAAACAATAGGACTGAATTTCAAAGAAACGACTTTACTAATGTCATCATTTATTTTTTTCTTTATCAGGAGTATCCATGAAAACAGACCAACAAGTTGCAGAGTGTATGCACTAACATTTCCACATTATCTGTGCCTAGCACATCCTCACAACCTGGTAATGCAAATATGACAAAATAGGATACTTTATTAGAAGAGCGTGATCTGTCAAATGAAAAAGCAAGAACACTGATTTAACTGGATTACGGACCCAATTCAGTCCTAGTATAAATTAAAATGAATTTTAATTTTGTACAAGATACATTTTATTAGACAGGTATTTTAAATAAATATACCTCAATACACGCCTTGTATTTTTAAAGCTTCATTCTGCCTCCCCCCCCCTCAAACTTTGGCCTCAAGTTTTGCCTATGATCGTGTATGTAAAAGGGCCATGGATAATCAACTAATCCATTTATGGAAATGAAATCAAAAGAGTAAGAAAGTAATTCAAATGAAAACTTTGACAATTCTGGTTATGATAGTTAGGTAATTTTGTAACAGCTTTTAATAACAACTTACTGAGAATACAATCAGTTTTACATGTAGCCAATTACTGTTCCAATACTATTAACAAATAAAATCGATTTTCTTATGTAATTGCCACCTTAAACACTGGATAAAGGAAAGAAGTAAAGAAGGCTAAAATAACATGATGATATAGAGGGTCTAGACAGGAAGGAAGAATACAACATTCTGTATAGGGAGGTGAAAAGCAATGCATGCTGGGGCATCATTACAGAAGGGAGTCAACCAAAAGGTCAGAAAATGTTGATGAATTTTGTTAGTCTCTTAATTTTTAGGATATTTTATTATTTTCAGCTGTGTACACTAATATGCGGTTAGTAACTCCTTTTCTAAATATAGAGTTTTTTTACATTGCATTTGTGTATCTATTTGAAATATGAAACATGGGAAAATTAATTCAGTCAATAATATCTTCTAAACAATGTTTCAATATCATGTATTTTTATTGTGTTTTTACAGTTTACTTTAATGGGATTGATTTCAGGACATTATTACATGTTTTCAACCACTTTAAAAATAGTAATGTTGACTAGTCAACTTGTTTTTGTATGAAGCCAACTTGATCAGACCCCCTCCTCCACCAGGCCGAATTCTAGATACACCACTGAACGCATGGGGTACACGAAAAGGTAAATGTATAATAAGAGAAACTGAAAAATAATGGCAAAAGGATATTTATTTATATATACAATATGAAATGAACAAAAAAATAGTTTACAGGAAACCAAAATCATGAGAATTAATATTTGTAATAATGAGAACATGGCAGTCATGGCAAAGGAGGAGAGGGGACAAAATACATGTTGAGAATACATTTGTGGAGTATGCTAACATGGGGCAGCATGAAGGAATTTAATATAGAAAAAAAATTTCTTGACTAAAGAAGCCTTTAATTAGAAGAGCCTAATAACTGTTTTTTTGTTGTTGTTTTTAACACATGTAGTTCTATTTTCTTTAAAACCAAATATTTCACCCACACTATGATATAACATCCTCAGTTGCTTGGTGGCTCAGTAGTCTAGAGCAGTGTTCCGCAACCTTTTTTTACTCACGGCACACCCCAAACGGGCCTAGACTCAACACGGCACACCAAAATGTCTGTCCCCTCAAAATCATATGAATCTTAATATAATTACGAAATATTACGTCGTTATGTAATCAATTTTTATTATTATTATTATTATCATCATCATTATTGTTATTATTATTATTATAAAACAGGAATAGACTCATGCATTTATTAACAATTTATTAACTTTAATTCACTGTAGAAAATACGAATTTTAAAGTAAATAACTCTACTCAATCCTTCAGTGTGATACTTGAGCCTGCTTAGCTGCACACAGACGGCTGATTCGTGGCGGAATCGTTGACAAAGCAAACCTCATTTCTTCATCGATGGATTTGAGTCTCTCTCTCTTTGATGTTTTAATTTCAGTCAACGTCGAGAAGCCCAGTTCACGCAAATATGTAGTTGAAAATGGTAATACTGTAACACATTAACTGCCATCTCGGAGATAGCCGGGTATTCACTGCTTATTGACAACCAAAATGTTTCCAAAGGCACTTCGAAAAATTTTAATTTCAATGTTCTGTCTGCTTTCAAATCTGCCAGTTCCTTTTTGTAAGCCTAAATTATTCAGAAGATGTTTCGAATCCATAGAAGATGGATTCAGAAGATCACGAACCCAGTCAAAATCTTCAACACTCTCTCCAAAATATTTTTTGAAATTCTGCTGCAAGAGTACTAAATGTTCTTTAATTAAGTCCATCAACACCTTATTATCGTCAGCAAGAGGCCACACAGTTGGGAATATCTCACACGATCGATTTTCAATTGTCTGTATCCACAAATTTCACTTATTAATAAATCCTTGAATCTTATCCATACTAGTCAGAATATTTTCGTTTCTACCTTGCATTTTTCTGTTTAGTTCATTCAAGTGTACGAAAATATCGGAAAGATATGCCAACTTAGATACCCATTCATCATCTGCAAAAAAAATCCGCATACTCATGACCCTCAATAGCCAAAAATGCAAGTACCTCCTCTTTTAGTTCAAACATTCGCGTTAACACTTTACCTCGAGATAACCATCGTACTTCTGTATGTAGCAGAAGTGTAGTGTGCTCTGATCACATTTCTTGACACAAAACGTTAAAAAGCCGCATATTTAGGGGCCGCGATTTGATGAAGTTCACGACTTTTACTATTTCGTCCATCACAATTTTCAGAGGAGATGGCAAAGACTTAGCAACAATGGCTTCGCGGTGAATGAGACAATGGTCGGTTCGTAAGTTAGGATTTACTTCGCGTACTTTACCCACGAATCCTTTCACTCGGCCTGTCATAGAAGCGGCTCCGTCTGTACAAACACTAACGCAATCCTCCCATGTTAATTCATTACGGACCACATATACATTAGTCGTACGAAATATTTCTTCACCGGTTGCTCGCTCGGGTAGTTCTTTGCAAAAAAAGAAATTAGTTGCAATTACATCCCCATCAACATACCTTATGTAGGAAAGAAGTTGCGCGTGACCGCCAATATCGGTGGACTCGTCGATCTGAAGTGAGAACTTTCGACTGCTCTTTATTTTCTCCTTCATAATGTCTTCGATGTCACTGGACATGTCACTAACTCGGCGGCTGATTGTGTCAGCAGAGAGAGGAATTTTTGAAATTTCAGTACCAGCTTCTAAACCCAGGACTATTTTTACCATTTCTTTACACGCGGGCATTAACAACGTTTCTGCTATGTGTGTGGTTTTTTGGCCTTTACGATAAGTTCGGCTACCTTATAGCTAGCTTCCTGTACTTTTTGCGAAACACGTACCGACGTAGTCATGAGCGTCACTTGTTTTTTATTTTGTTCCAACAACCGACGAAAATAATTCACATCTTTACTTATGTTGTGAGTAGTACCATAAGTTATAAGAGTGGGGATACGCCATGACATATGTATAGCGGGGCATGTGAGTGAGTCACAGGGCGATCGCCATAAGAGCAACACGCTCTCGATGTATTCACTATTGTAGCTGTATAATAAATCTTTTATTATATTTAATAACCGTGTAACTGTACATTTATTCACACATATAACATGGCGCTGCGGCTTTGAAGAACTAAAGTGCGTAAAATATATAGTGGAGTTATTCAGTTTGAATACAGTGTGTGAGTTGCGTAGTGTAATTGTGAAAATGTCTACTACTGCTGCAGGTACAGGAACGACAACGCGTTTACAACCACGTCTACGTCATTAACGGGCTTGAAACCACCAAGTTGTTTACAAAAGATAACTACTGAAGGATGGACAAAGTGGAAACAGCTTTTTGAAATATATCGTATTGCATCAGGTACTAATAAAATGGCCGATGATGTACAAGTGGCCGTATTTTTGCATTGCATAGGTGAAGAATGTGTAGACGTGTATAATACGTTGGGATTAACCGACGATGAAAAAAACAGTTACGATACAGTACTGCAGAAATTTGAAGAGCACTTTGTGCCTATCAAAAATGAGAGTGTTAGTTCGCACATGTTTTTCACGAGAAACAGCAGCCTGGTGAGTCGTTTGATGCATATTTGACTGAATTGAAGAAATTAAGTGCGGATTGTAATTTTAGTACTTTGAGAGAGCGTTTGATAAGAGATCACATTGTTGCCGGCATTTTAGACAAACGAGTCAAAGATAGGTTATTACGTGAGAGTGAGTTAACGTTAGTAAAAACTGTTAAAATTTGTAAAAGTGCTGAATTATCGGATCAGCATGTTAAAAAACTCGAGCCTACAAAGGAAGTTGCTAGCATAAAAAAAACAGCTGAGTAGCGGCGATTCCAAGACTCATGACGGTGACGCAGGCAACAACATGAGCAGAGTTCAACAGACAAAGATGACATCATCATCATCTTCTACGACACGAGAGCCGGGTGCTTCAAGACAACAGGTGACCGCATGCCAACGGTGCGGATACAATCATCGTTTTAAGAATTGTCCAGCGTTTATGAAGGACTGTATAAACTGTGGTAAGACAGGACATTTTGCAAAAATGTGTAAAAATAAGCGTTCAATAAAAGTTGTAAATGTGGCGTCTGAGGCTGAATGTGAGTATTTTGATGAATTTTTTTGTGACTGGATTAGTGTGGATGCTATCAGTGCACGAGACGAATGGATACAACATGTAAATATTTTAGATTCTAAGAAAACAGTTGCTTTTAAAATTGACACTGGAGCTCAATGTAATATAATACCTATTGACTTATGTAGAAAATTGAATATAACTGAATGCCTGAAATCTAATGTAATTTTGAAAAATTATAGTCAAGAAAAAATGAAAACTATTGGTAAAGTAAGCTTAAATTGCAAAGTAGGCAATATTGAACAACGAGTAGAGTTTGAAATTTTTGATGGTAATAGTGTACCTATTTTAGGTTTAAGGAGTTCCATTGATTTTAATTTGATACAAAGAGTCCAGCCCGGAGATGAAGCTATATATGTTGACATTTTAAATGCTTTTTCAGTAAACACAGCTAATGATATTATAAAGAAATACGCAGATGTTTTTAATGGTTATGGTAGAATACAAGATTTTCAATATAAAATAGAATTAAAAGAAGGAAGTGTAGGTAAAGTAGAACCATGTAGACATGTTCCTTTTAAATTGATTAATAAATTGAAATATGAAATAAATAGAATGGAAGCTGTTGGTATTATATCGAAAATTAAAAAACCAACTGATTTTGTAAATTCATTAGTAGTTGTTGGTAAAACAGATGGGTCAATAAGAATTTGTTTGGACCCACAATATTTAAATTCTTGCATAAAAAGAGAACATATTCAGCTTCCTACAATTGATGAGATTGCAGCAAAGGTAAAAAACGCAAAATATTTTACAAAGTTGGATGCAAATAAAGCATTCTGGCAAGTTGAATTGTCAGAAGATAGTAAAGAGTTAACTACTTTTAATACTCCATTTGGGAGATTTATTTTAACAGAATGCCTTACGGTATAAACTCTAGTCCTGAAGTATTCTATAGAGTTTTTAATCAAATTTTTGAAGATATTGAAAATGTAGGCATATATGCCGATGATATGTTAATTTGGGCTGAGACTAAAGACCAATTATTAAAAATTATGGATAAAGTTTTTAAAAGAGCCAGAGAATATGGTATTAAATTTAATGCAGATAAAAGTGCTTTTATTGTAACGAAAGTTAAATATTTAGGTCATATACTTTCCGCAGATGGAATTGAAATTGATACAGAAAAAGTTGAGGCAATTGAAAAAATGCAAATACCAAAAAATAAAAGAGAATTACTAACATTCTTAGGAACAATAAATTATGTATCAAAGTTTATACCAAATGCTGCACAATTAACTAGTAGTTTAAGACAACTAACAAAGAAAGATGTGCCATTTGTGTGGGGTACTGCACAGCAAACGTCATTTTTAAAGCTTAAAGAGGCGTTATGTAAACCTCCAGTTTTAACATATTTTGAGATAAATAAACCCATAACATTGAGTGTAGATGCTTCCAGTGAGGGACTTGGATGTGTATTGATACAAGATGGAAGACCAGTGGCATATGGTTCCCGTGCTTTAACAGAGACTGAAGTAATGTACAGTCAAATTGAAAAAGAGTGTTTAGCAATTGTTTTTGGTTGTCATAAATTCAATCAATATTTGTTTGGTCAAAAATTTGTCGTAGAGACTGACCATAATCCACTGATCTCGATCTTTAAAAAACCAATGAATAAAATCCCTCCAAGATTACAAAGGATGAGAATAAGTTTACATAATTTTGATTTAGATCTTAAGTATGTACCAGGTAAAAAGTTATTACTGGCTGATCATTTGAGCAGACTTTATTTGCAAACTACAGAGTCCTCTGATGAAGAAAAAATTAAAGCATATGTTATGATGGTTGAGAAAAGTCTTAGTGTATCTGATATAAGAATGAATGAATTAAAAAATGAAACTAGCAACGATAAAGAACTGCAAGAAGTTCTAAAATATGTAAAAGATGGATGGCCTGTAAACAAATCATCCGTTTCTGAAACTGTCAAACCATATTTTTCTTTCAAAGAAGAACTTTCAGAGTGTAAGGGTTTATTGTTGAAAAATACTTGTATAGATGTACCAAAATCCATGAGAAAAGTAATGCTTGCTAAAATACATTATGCTCATTTTGGTAGTGAAAAATGCAAAATGTTAGCTAGAAAAACATTGTTTTGGCCAGGCATGTCGAAGCAAATTGATGACTTGCTAAGCAATTGTGATATTTGTTGTAGTTATCAAAGGGATAATAGTAAAGAACCAATGATTGAAAAACCAATACCTAAAAATCCTTGGGAAATTGTAGCTTCTGATATTTTTTATTTACTTGGTAAAAGGTTTATAATTGTAGTAGATACGTATAGTAAATTCATTGATTTGCAACATTTAAGTGATTTAAGTGCAGAGTCTACTATACAGTCTTTAAAGGAGTTTTTTGCACGATATGGGTACCTAAAGTTTTATATTCAGATTCAGGTACTCAATACACGAGTTTTATATTTAAAAAATTTTCAGATCAATGGGGTTTTAAACATGTGATAACTACTCCAAAACATCACCAGTCAAATGGTTTAGCAGAGAGACATATACAGACTCTCAAACATATTTTGAAAAAAATTATTCAGGAATGAAAGGATAAAGAAATGGCTCTATTACAATTAAGAAATATGCCTATTGATAATAGTGGGATTACGCCAGCGGAATTAATGTATGGTAGGAAAGTAAGAAACATAATACCAAATTCAAATGAAGGCAAAGTAGAGTCAAATAAATTTAGTACTATTTTGCAAGAACGTCAAAATAAACAAAAGTTCTATTATAATAAAGGTTCGAAAGCTCTTACAGAATTTAATGTGGGAGATAAAGTTAAAATTCATGATGAAGGAAAGGAAACCTTACCTCATCAAAGTGGTATTATTATTGAAAAACATCAAAATCCTAGATCTTATAAAGTAAAAACAGAGCAAAATACTATTGTAACACGTAATCGAAAAGATCTATCCAAAGGTACACAATTTAATGAAATCCAATATAGTTTAGACATACCATTAGAAGAGCCCATGCAAAGAAGAGTTTCGAGCAATACAAATACTGTAAATAATAATGTGAATAATGCAAATAATATCTGTAATAATAATCCTATTGTTAATGTGACTGCGAATGATGCTCCGGTAATTACGACTAGATCAGGTCGTACGATAAAGAAACCAGAGTACCTAAAAGGTTATGTATGTTTAATAAATGTTATGTAATAATATTGTAATTTAATTTTGAAAAACTAGAAAAGGGGAGATGTTGTGAGTAGTACCATAAGTTATAAGAGTGGGGATACGCCATGACATATGTATAGCGGGGCATGTGAGTGAGTCACAGGGCGATCGCCATAAGAGCAACACGCTCTTGATGTATTCACTATTGTAGCTGTATAATAAATCTTTTATTATATTTAATAACCGTGTAACTGTACATTTATTCACACATATAACAACTTAACAGAGAGGAATGTTTTGTTGACAAATGTCGTTTCAATTTATTGGGAACCATAGCAGCGTTACTGAGTTTTTCACCACACACAACACACTCGGGGATTGGGCATGTTTTGTCACCACACCAAAAAAACCCGTAAGATAAATAATTATCACTATATTGCCGGTGAACTACTTTCTGTTTCTTTATTTCGGGCTCGATGGTTTCACTACTTGCACTCGAGGACGGGCCACTCCGTACAAGGAACTTATCCATATCGAAAAAAAATAGTTTAATAACACTGTAATAGAAAATAGTAAGACTGGTGTAGCAATCACAATATTCGCACTACTGCAGAGCACAGCTGTGATAGAACTGAACTGAAATACTGTAATTGTTGTCTGACAATGTGTGGGTCCTTCGGCGAAGGAAAAGAGCAATAAAGTTTAAGAAGCGCCGACAAACAGACACAAATATCAAAACAAGGCAATAAAATAATAAAGAGAGGGAAATTTTTGCTAATCCCCGCAATTTTAGATAAAAGCATGTACAGCCAGCCGTACACAAAAGATGCGGTGTTACAAAGAACTCTCTTGAACGTAAACTCTATTGTATGATTGCGGGGCGCTAAAAGGCTTGCTAAAAGTCTTACGCGGCTTTCTTTGCGGTGAACACAAAGCTTGCCGCCTGTAACCCACCAAACCGGCCCAATATTTCAGACGAGAATACAAATAACTTAAGATAAGCAAACTATAAAAACAATATTGAGTAAATAAATTACATTTAATTTCTATGAAAATATAACAGTTATCAGCATGTATTAAAGAATAAACAGGCACCTTCTTACTTAAAATCGACAATTAATTTATTACAATAATAGGTAAAAGTTCGCGTCACACCTTTCACGTTGTTACGGTACACTATTGTGCCGCGGCACACCGGTTGCGGAACACTGGTCTAGAGCCTTACCATAGTATAGTACGGGTGAGATATTTGGTTTTCAGAGAAATAAAACGTGTTAAACCAAAAAACAATGTTATTATTAACACTTTGACGCTGGGCCCTTAACATAGTGGTCCTTCGCCCATGCCAAGCCATTTTTGCATATATTTAAAATGTTGTACTGTATCTTCTAAACTATATGGTAAAAAAATATACTGCCTATGTTTTTATGAAGATCTAAGCGTCTTCTTTAAAATGGTGTACACTGTATGTCATTGGTTTGGTTATTTTCTCTGAAATTGCTTTTCAAAAAAGTGATGTTTTTCAAAGAAAAAAAATTGGCCAAAACACATGTTGTTAGTAGAAACTCGCAACTTTAGTTTTACTTGTTACAAATGGATTAAACAATACATTACATAATGTTTATAATGTATATTGGTTTATAAAGGTGTACTTTTGTAATTCTTTTATACGAAAATCTTGTCTGACATTTTGACATGTAAGTGGTGTTCAGCTAACTAACATAGCAGTTTGCCGCACGCTGTTTCATGTCAACTGTACCTACGAAAGTGAACACATATGCGATCTAGCGGATGATTTGGGTACTACAAGGCCTGACATAATTTCAAACAGCTCCAAGGACGTCCTTTTACATCATGTGGTATCATGCAAAACACATTGAAACTTCAGGATGTCAATTGACGTCCATCGGCATTCTCAGAAGTTTTCAAAGTACATCAATTGAAGTCCATTGGCGTCAAAGTGTTAACAGAATGCATGGATATTTACGAACAAGATGAGCCTATTTACAGTAGTATGGATCTGGAAATGAGTAAGCACTATTTTTGTGTGAAGTGTTCAGCAGATGAATGTGAAGCAATGTGGAGTAGGGGGAATGGAGAGAGAAGGATAAAACTGTCCTCCTTCTAATTTTTCTCCCTCAGGTGCGATAACGTGTGAGTAGATATTCCAGCTGGAGTAAAAATTTAATTGGAATATTTATTTCTTCAGCCGCTTCTCTTCTCATAAATTGTAAAACAATTACTTCCCGTGTTTGACTATGAATAATTTTCCTGTCTTTGCTAGATGAAGGAAAAGTATCCATTTTAACAAATCTTGTTACTGGATGATAACACAAATAATTACAATAATATGTAATTACAGAATAAAAACTGTAAAGGTCCTCGCCTTATACCCTTTTTACTAAATGATACACTCATCATAAAATACTCACCACTGCCAGAATTTTACTTACCATCATGGTCCCCGTAAAACTTACCTTGTGAAACTGCCTTGGTCGCCACGATATTTTGATTAAAGGTTAAATATCGAAACCTTCTACACTCTAGCCCTTATAAAAATCCCGCTATCTGACTCTAATAAAATTTCAGAAAACCCCCGATTACGTTAAACGAGTTGTCAGCACAGAAAACTAGGAAATGGTTTGCGGCGAAATAAGTACACTAACACATGTTTATAGAAGAATGAACCTTTTAATTTTTACCATTTACTCTATCATTGATTATTATGTTTTCTTTATATTTAAAATGTTTTACTAATTTTAGTCCAATAATTTGGTATAGACTACTACTACATCTTTCTAGTTGAGCCAGTACTTTTTATAACCCATACACACACTCACTCAATTTACATTTATTTTTACAACTTCCTATTTAATTAATGAGCTCTTTATTAATTATAATGTTTTGGCCAAATGAAACTGTCTTACACTTGTTACCTATTTGCGTAATATCCAAACGTTGTACACAATATTGTCCGGAACTGTTTTCACTAATCACTCTCCACTCCAAACACAGTTTATTATTACCTTACGTCATTTACTCGTCACTTTACTGTTTGTACATTTTATATTACTTGGTAGGCCTACTTTTGTATTTTTCGGCCTACCAAGAACTCGTCCGAGGCTACCGTTTTTGTTCTGGTAACTGTCTGCTGATTGTCTGGCCGCTCAGCCGTGAGCTGCAATGGAACTGGCGTTAGTCAGCTACAGCTGGTCACACAGAGTTTCTGGTTTTCTGGTCACGTGATGGGACTGCGCTCCCATTGGTGCTGTTAAAAGAGCGCTAAAGCTTATGCGTAAGTTTTAGCAATATTTTGCCGCCTGGCGCAATATGGAATTACATTACTTTCGTCCGTGATTCACGGCTGATGCAAAGTTGGGTGTTATTTCACAATCGGTCTACGCTGCTTGAGTGCGGGGACAAAACATAGACGTTTTGTTCTGTAATAAACACAGCCTATTTGGTTGACTAACTCGGGGTTCTACAAGGGTGAACAATGACTGCATGGAGAATATAATTTTTAAAATGTTATCTTGGCCCTACAATTTCGTACCGTTACAATACCCCCCCCCCCCCAATAAGAGATTGAAGGCCGAAGCATTCAAACTCTTATTGCCTAAACCCTAAGAGGATCAGTGAGGATATGGCGCCGCAACCCCCCTGAACACTCTACTAAAATCATGGGTTCTTACCCCCCTAGTCTGGCGACTGTGGCAGCACCGATCCAATCTTACTGGATTTCTCTGTTCGAGATCCCAACACCATAAGCTCGGACAGATACCCGCCACAGTATCGCCTGACTTTGGAACATTCAATTAAAAAATCAACAAACGGCCTTCCATCACTCCATATCCCACAACTGATTTGTTTCCTCTTAGCCGTACTGGTTCATTGACAACGTACTGGCTCATTTTACTTCCATATTCCTTAAGGAATGGAAGTATGGTGATGGCAAAAAAAATCGTGTTCGAGATTATTGCAGATTCTGATACTACTACACTCAAAACATGAAAAAAAGTCGTTTTCCGAAAAGTGTCTGTGTGTCTGTCTGTCTGTGTGTCTGTCTGTCTGTAGATTTTTTTTCTATGGCAAACGATAACTGCCACAAATTCAAACAGAATCAAATAATTTTTTGCATACAGCCCGGTTTTGCAGAGTTCTCGCGACCTATTGTTTTTGGTGAAGATCGGTAGAGGGAAAGGGGTAGTTTACCTGCAACGGTTTTTTTTAGCAAGGGTAATTTTGTTTGTTTGGCAAACGATAACAGCCGCAAATTCAAACAGAATCAAATAATGTTTCGCATACAGCCCTGAATTGTAGAGTTCTCAAGATCTATTGTTTTTGGTGAAGATCGGTTAAGGGAAAGGGGTAGTTTACCTGTAACGTTTTATGTTTTAACAAGGGTATTTCCTATGGCAAACGATAACAGCCGCAAATTCAAACAGAATGAAAAGATTATTTGCATACAGCCCTAAATTGTAGAGTTCTCAATACCTTTTGTTTTTGGTGAAGATCGGTTGAGGGGAAGGGGTAGTTTACCAGCAACGTTTTTTATCATGCGTATTTTCTATGGCAAACGACAACTGCCGCAAATTCAAACAGAATCAAATAATATTTTGCATACAGCCCTGATTTGTAGAGTACTCGCGACCTATTGTTTTTGGTGAAGATCGGTTGAGGGGAAGGGGTAGTTTACCTGCAAAGGTTTTTTTTATCAAGGGAAATTTTTTTTTTTGGCAAACGATAACAGCCGCAAATTCAAACAGAATCAAATAATGTTTCGCATACAGCCCTGAATTGTAGATTTCTCAAGACCTATTGTTTTTGGTGAAGATCGGTTGAGGGAAAGGGGTAGTTTACCTGCAACGTTTTTTTAACAAGGGTATTTTCTATGGCAAACGATAACAGCCGCAAATTCAAACAGAATCAAATAATGTTTTGCATACAGTCCTGATTTGTAGAGTACTCAAGACCTATTGTTTTTGGTGAAGATCGGTTAAGGGGAAGGGGTAGTTTACCTGCAACGTTTTTTTATCAAGCGTATTTTCTATGGCAAACGATAACAGCCGCAAATTCAAACAGAATCAAATAATTTTTTGCATACGTCCCTGAATTGTAGAGGTCTCAATGACTTTCGATTTTGGTGAAGATCGGTTAAGGGGAAGGGGTAGTTTACCTGCAACCTTATACGTTTTAACAAGAGTAAAGTACTTGAAAATTTATTTAAACTTTTTGAAACAATGGTAATTGTTAAAAATAAAATAATTTTGTTGCCAGGCAATAAAATTATAATTTTTTCATTTTAATGTAATATAATATTTTTCATTTAATACAGCAATAAAAAGGCAGGTAAGACACAGCCTGGCTGTTTGGCTGAAAATGATTTTAAATATAAATCTTAGAATATGGAAGTCATGTATGGTTCTCCATACCGATATTTATATTATGAAATATATCTTAACCCTAGAAAATAGTGTTAATAAAACAATATAGGTTATATACAATACAGTAGTACATGTAAGTTCCAGTCAAATTAAATAGCTTTCCCCATACAATATTACCCAGTCAAAATGACACATTAATTATACAGAATTGCATTAACTCACAATAATTATAACTAAAATACAAGTTATGTATCATAAATAAAGTTTTCAATTTTAAATAAAGTACATATTATTTATTATTTATCAAATCAAAATAGATTTAACTCATTATTAAAATTCTTTTTTTTTCAATTACTTTAATTACCAATTTCATTTAATTCCTCAAATCCTGATTATCAATCTCATTTGTTTTAATTACATTTTAGAAAAGACAAAAAAATATTACCTACATTCCATCACATCAGATGGTTCTTTTATTTCCTAACAGAATCTGCTCAATGGTACTGATTCATCAAACTGCAACAGTCATCAACTTCAACACATCTGGCTGTAAACATTGGTCACACAACCTACCTGTTTACATAAACACTTGTGTGCCAGACTTGTTTTCATAAACACTCTCAGTCTTGTTTTCATAAACACACTTCATCAACACTCAAAATTACATCACCCTAATACCTATACTTTTAATTTCCACAAATCTTTTCATGTTAACATATTTGTCAATTTCTATTTATTACAATTCAAACCAAATATAATTTTAATTCACCTTTCAGTTATTATTACTTTTTAATTACAGTTTCTATTTAATACCATTATCTCAATTCATTTTGATTATTGAATCCAAATCTTTTCACACTTGTAAACCTTTTATTCTATCTAATTGGCATTATAAACCTTATACTTACAGTGCATTATTCACCTACTGATATGAACACAAAACACACACACACACACCAATATCTCCACGTAACCTCTGAAACATTTAACAACAATGTTATTTCATATTCAAAAGTTTAACATTTATTTATTAATTACTGTCAAATTCACATCTCCTCAAGTAATTTGAATTCATTAGAAAATTCAATTATATAACATTAAATCAATCAAAAATATTTCAACATGTCACATCATTTTAATTAAATTAATTACTGAAACCACAACAATTTTAATAACTCTCACCAATTACAATAACTACAATTCATTTGTTATTCTCTTTAAAATTATTTTGTTATTTATTTAGGCTGCAAAATATTAATATTATTATTCTGACAACAATTTCCATAACATACACACACTGTTTACCTAACATTTTACAATACACACAATTAAATTCACTAAACATTTATTTACAAATCTTCATCATTACTTGTTCAGTTATATCACACTTCATTGTCCAAGGTTGCGAGGTCTGAACCATAAAACAAAATATTTAAAATTGTCCATTTATTGTTTTACTGTTTAACATCCATCGTCAAAAATTAGTCTTTATTTCAAATAACAGTTTTCAATTTTATTTACACACATATGGCTATCTTGTGTGTGACAACCATAAAATTTCAGTTTATTCATTTTATCATAATAATCATATACCAAGTCAACATTATGTATTTCTGTCCAGTCTCCATCAGTAGTATTAGTTAACATCAAGTAAGTTATTTTATTATTTATAACAATTTTATCCAAATATTCATCTCTCTCTATATCTAACACCTGCACCAACCTTTCATAACCTCTATTGATCTCAAAAATTTTTATTTCTCTCTCTTTCATTACAACACCTCTCATAACCATACTGAACACTCCCATTCCATGCAAAGGGCACCATTAAATATTTATCACCTCTACTGGCTTTACCAGTTAAATCACAAAAAATACAGGGACCATCTGAAAACACCTTGTCTTCCATACAAATACAGGAGGAAACTCTGTCCTCATTAAACACCTGTGAAAACTCTGTTTCACCATAAACTTGGGGAACATCTGCCCCTTGCCCATTTAACCTCTCTACACACACACTTACAACCTCATCAACACATTCCCTGCTCACAACCTTACACTCTAAAACCACATTTTTAATTTCACCACTGTTACTTACTGTATCATTCTTAGATACCCCATTTTCAGCTATATATTCATTATTCTTATTTAATGTTATTTCATCATTATAATTACTTGTATTACTCCCACTTACCTCAGAATTGTAATTACCATCATTATCTTCACTAGTGAACACTACCTCTCCCACTATTTTGTCACTATTATTTATTAATTCATTATTAGAATTATCGTTATCACTTACCTGTTTTAATTCAACTTCTGAGTTCTCCTTTAATCGGTCTGTCTTTAGTTTCTGCAACCATTCATCCCACTTTTTTTCACTTTCGTCAAACCGTTTATTCATCATATCAAAACCCTTAACCATCTCTGTTTTTATAAGATTCAACAATCACACATATTATCATTAATTACCTCATTATCTGTCACCTGATCGTCTTTATTTTTGTTAACTTGGTCCGTCTCTCTACCTTTATTTATCACCACCACACTCTCATCATTATCACTAGGCCTATTTACTGCCTTATTTTCTACCCCTATTACTTCAACTATCTTACCTTTATCATTTGTTATCTTACCCCACTCCTCGTCGGTCATTTCACCAACTTCACCCATATTTATACTCGTACTTCAAAATTTATTTATAAACCCAACATTTACGCTACCAAAACATAACCTGATTTTTACAACGTAATTATATACGATTAATTTTACAAATACGCCGTTACCAACTCCTACTTTCTGTGCTTTAAAACAGGTCTAGCTCCTATAATATTTATACGAACATCCTGGCAGGGTCGTCGTTGTAAAGGTCCTCGCCTTATACCCTTTTTACTAAATGATACACTCATCATAAAATACTCACCGCTGCCAGAATTTTACTTACCGTCATGGTCCCCGTAAAACTTACCTTGTAACTGCCTTGGTCGCCACGATATTTTTATTAAAGGTTAAATATCGAAACCTTCTACACTCTAGCCCTTATAAAAATCCCGCTATCTGACTGTAATAAAATTTCAGAAAACCCCCGATTACGTTAAACGAGTTGTCAGCACAGAAAACTAGGAAATGGTTTGCGGCGAAATAACTACACTAACACATGTTTATAGAAGAATGAACCTTTTCATGTTTTCTTTATATTTAAAATGTTTTACTAATTTTAGTCCAATAATTTGGTATAGACTACTACTACATCTTTCTAGTTGAGCCAGTACTTTTTATAACCCATACACACACTCACTCAATTTACATTTATTTTTACAACTTCCTATTTAATTAATGAGCTCTTTATTAATTATAATGTTTTGGCCAAATGAAACTGTCTTACACTTGTTACCTATTTGCGTAATATCCAAACGTTGTACACAATATTGTCCGAAACTGTTTTCACTAATCACTCTCCACTCCAAACACAGTTTATTATTACCTTACGTCATTTACTCGTCACTTTACTGTTTGTACATTTTATATTACTTGGTAGGCCTACTTTTGTATTTTTCGGCCTACCAAGAACTCGTCCGAGGCTACCGTTTTTGTTCTGGTAACTGTCTGCTGATTGTCTGGCCGCTCAGCCGTGAGCTGCAATGGAACTGGCGTTAGTCGGCTACAGCTGGTCACACAGAGTTTCTCGTTTTCTGGTCACGTGATCGTGAGACTGCACTCCCATTGGTGCTGTTAAAAGAGCGCTAAAACTTATGCGTAAGTTTTAGCATATTTTGCCGCCTGGCGCAATATGGAATTACATTACTTTCGTCCGTGATTCACGGCTGATGCAAAGTTGGGTGTTATTTCACAATCGGTCTACACTGCTTGAGTGCGGGGACAAAACATAGACGTTTTGTTCTGTAATAAACACAGCCTAATTGGTTGACTAACTCGGGGTTCTACAAGGGTGAACAATGACTGCATGGAGAATATAATTTTTAAAATGTTATCTTGGCCCTACAATTTCGTACCGTTACAAAACTACCAATGGAAATTAACTAAAAAAATTAAATAACTAATAAAAATGAAGTACTGTAAAACAACGATACAAATAATAAAAAATTGAGATACTAATTACTAATAACAAATGCAAGACTGAGATAGTATCCACCCATCAAAATGTTTAATACTGCCATTATTTTGTAAACAGTGACTTAGCGTGTTATGTCTGTTGCAAAGTTTCTCCAAAGTCGAACCTAGACATCAACAATCATTGTATATTTTGGATGTGTACACTTTGTGTACATGTTATAACTCACAAAAAAAAACATAGTAATATATGATCACATTGCTCTGGCATCTTAATTTGTTTGAATAAGTAACATCAATAACAGCCTTATTCTGTGTGTGAAATGATTCTGTGTGTGTGTGTGTGTGTGTGTGTGTGTGTGTGTGTGTGTGTGTGTGTGTGTGTTTAAAGCAGATGTAAACTATCCATAAAGAACAGAGAGGCAATATTAATCCAACAATTAGAAAGTAATATAGAGCACATTTATGTAGGTCTACATGCAGTTACAATTATTTAGGTCAATTCTTCACCCTACTAATCTTTCCATCACTGTTATCACCGTTAACCTACTATCACTATCACTCAAATCATCTTCACTGCTGATATCCCATCTTATATTAATTTCTAAATGATCTGTTACAGTATCATTATTGGTCTGATCTCATGTAGTCATTTTCAATTTTCATGATGTCACATCTTGATCTCCAGTCTGCGGAAGAAATACAATAAAATTCCTTTTTAGCTAAGTTTATGACACTGTATACAGAAAAATTCACATTTTTTTCTTTTAACACTCCTTCATGGTTGCCCAAATCAGTTCCATAGGATTAAGATCCAGCTGATTGGGTGGAAGTCGTAAAACTTAATGTCTATGGATTGCCAAAGTAGCAGCTATTTTAAAAGTTTTGTATATTGGTTTATTTTGTTTAATTAGTGCATAGAGCTAAGGTTTTAACATATATGGACCACAAGGAATATCATGGTTCTGTAACCAGTAAATCATGTCTGCCTTTTTTTGTTAATGATGTTAGAGGTGGATTTATTTGTATACGTATTATTATAAGGGGCCATTGTCTATTACTATTACGCTATTCTTATTCAAATGAAATGAAACCAAATGCTCCACTTTTGATGAATACTAATGTATTCACCGACTCGGAGAAAACTAAGCTATTATTCTCTGTTGACGCACGCGCATTACATAACCTGCACCTTTAGGACGAAAACGGTTGATTCATGTCTACTGAATCTTACTGTACTTGTGCAGTTACGTGCCCAACCACTGATATCAGTATCACTTTTTATCGATATCAATATGTTTGATGTTGTTATCAAAATAAGGAAAACAGGCAGGGTGTTCAGTAGATGCGATGGTATAAACTAAAATAAAATAAACAATTTAGACCATGAAACAAGTACATCCAATAGCAATTGGATTAGATAAAATGTATTGTATTA
This sequence comes from Magicicada septendecula, assembly GCA_034769895.1. NCBI lineage: Eukaryota > Metazoa > Arthropoda > Insecta > Hemiptera > Cicadidae > Magicicada > Magicicada septendecula. The sequence continues at coordinate 148,789,075 of CM068373.1, forward strand.
TTTAATGTTTTTAAGCAAAAGGTTATGAAAGTGATTTCAGTTCAATTCGTCTGAACCTATGTGTCAAAATCCTGAGCCTATTGTGCAAAATGTAGGCTGTGTTGGCATAGGTCAGTGGGCTTAGGTAAGTAGGTATTGGTTTTATTTGTTATTATTTTTCTTGAGGTGGAAGGTTTTCAACTAAAGCAAAACCACCTTTCCAATTGTTTGAAACCTTATTCTTGAATATTTAAAATGGATTGCTCCCATTTGTCCAAATTCAGTGCATGTAATATATGAAAGATAGGAAAGCAATGGGAAACGATAATATACCAATAGAGTTACTGAAAGCATTAGAAGGAGAAGGAAGGAAAATGTTTACTGAACTTTGTAATGAAATATATAAAAATGGTAAATGGCCAAAGGATTTTTGAGAAATAATTATGATACCAATTGGAAAGAAGAAAAACACTAAAAAGTGTGAAGAACACAGAACCTTAAGTTTAATTTCCCATGCAGCTAAGGTACTACTAAGGACACTAAACAGAAGATTATATACAAAAATGAATGAAATTGTTGGACAAGAACAGTTTGGATTCAGACGAGGAGTTGGGACAAGAGACGCAATAGGATTGTTAAAGATCCTTAAATTTTTAGCGACCGTCAATCAGTGAATGTTTTAGTGGATGGTTAGTGAGGATCGGTCAATAATACAACTTTTAGTTATTTTGCGTCGACGTTTCGACAATATTTATTGTCATCTTCAGGACCTGTGTATGAAATACAATAGAAATATCAAACATAACGGAACAATTAAATATTTGGGTGATCGTGTTGGTGATGTGAGTGTGTGCGTGCGTATGTATGTATCATTTTTTTTATGTGAAGACTTATGATAGTTTGTTTACATCTTCAAAATTATCTTTAAGACAGCGAGCAAATTATAGTATGAGAGAACTTAATTTATACAGTATTACAATTTAAATTACTAAATGTAATGTTATTTTAATTAATTAAAACAAACAGTAATCAACAATTGGATATTAGATTGGTACATAAATTGTTTATACCTACAACAGTCAACATATAGCAAAGTAATATATTACCTATAACTAAAACAGATTAGGGGATGTTCACTACGTAATTATTAAAAGTTATTTTTACCATGTTTCACTCCCTACTGGTGTTAACAAACAATCATATAATTTAGAAACATACAATTTACACAATATTGTAAAACATTACGACTTAAATCAGCTAGTTGACAAAGGTTACAAACAAAAGTTTCTGGTAAATTTTACTAACAGGTAAACTTGGATAATACGGTAATTGTAATCATATTGTAAAATATAGTCAAGAGTACTATAGAATAATGTAATTTATGTATGTGTCCACTATCACCCTTCTCTTTCACCCATGCTCCCCCCGCCCGTCCTTTCTCACAGCCTCTCACTCTAACCTGAAATCGATCTATCACTCACTATCACCCCACTCACTCAATCTCTCTCTCTCACTCCTCTCTCTTCTACATCTCACTCACTGTCTCCCTTCTTTCCCTCTCTCACTCTTCCACCCTTCGCTCTCACACACTCTCTTCTCTCTCTCTCTCATCTCTCTCTCTCTCTCTCTCTCTCTCTCTCTCTCTCTCTCTCTCCCTCTCTCCCTCTCATTATCTCTCTTCATTCACTCTTTCTCTCTCTCTCTCTCCTCATTATATTTCTTCATTCATTCTCTCTCCCCATCTCTCTCTCTCTCTCTCATCTCTCTCTCTCTCTCTCTCTCTCTCTCTCTCTCTCTCTCTCTCTCTCTCTCTCTCTCTCTCATTTGTCATTGTCCACGATTGGCACTCTAAAACACTCACCATTTTTATTACACTATCATCCTCATATAAATAGAGAATTATGCACACGATAACAGAAATGATTTACCAACTTGTATTAAAGGGTTACAGACTTTATAACACAACATTATAGATAACAGATCTATTATATGAAAATGGTTATTACTTAATATTTACATTTTGGTCAATGTTATTTACCTGGAACTTGGTCTATACAGAGTACCATAGTCAAAAGATGCGTACTGGAAATGATTCAAATTAAAAGTGACCCTCACTCCATTAATTTTCGCACTGATACTCAAAACCTCTCGTCCAGTTATGCTCAACTTATACACACTGTCAAAACATGAATTTGAAGAAATAATCAGTAGTCTCCCTACAGGATGTGTTGGTCATTAGTGGCCAGCTTGTCGTTAGATATTAATTAGTGTCACACTCCCCCCCTAGGGCAAATCTTTCTCAACTGTCTTCCGAACACATGTTACTTAATTTCCTACAAATGTACAAGGGTCGTCTGTTCTGCTTTATAATAAGGTGTTGGTCAGGGAAAATTTACAGTTGTGTGTTTGGCGTCAGCAACAATTGTAAGTGTCTCACTGATCATATTATTTTAGTATTAGCTATGGAACATAAAACATTTCTTATAGACACATATTCGATCAGTTTTAAACTCAGTACAGTGGGCATCTCCGTTGTGCATAATTTACACTTAGATGATAAAAATAAGTGAATAAAATAGTGTTATATTTATGTATGGATTCTCGAATGTGTAGTTGACTTGTGAGGTTGTTTTGTTGTGTGTGTGTGTGCGTATGTAGTTCTAGCGTGTGTGTATGTACATGTCTACGTGTTAGATTTGTGGTATATATCTGTTTAGAATAGAGAGAGAGAGAGAGAGAGAGAGAGAGAGAGAAGAGAGAGAGAGAGAGAGAGAGAGAGAGAGAGAGAGAGATTGAGGGAGCATGTGAGAGAGATTATGACCGACATATATTTGAACTACATTGACTATGGTACTCTGTATAGACCAAGTTCCAGGTAAATAACATTGACCAAAATGTGAATATTAAGTAATAACCATTTTCATATAATAGATCTGTTATCTATAATGTTGTGTTATAAAGTCTGTAACCCTTTAATACAAGTTGGTAAATCATTTCTGTTATCGTGTGCATAATTCTCTATTTATATGAGGATGATAGTGTAATAAAAATGGTGAGTGTTTTAGAGTGCCAATCATGGACAATGACAAATGAGAGAGAGAGAGAGAGAGAGAGAGAGAGAGAGAGAGAGAGAGAGAGAGAGAGAGAGAATGAATGAAGAAATATAATGAGAGAGAGTGAATGAAGAGAGACAATGAGAGGGAGAGAGAGAGAGAGAGAGAGAGAGAGAGAGAGAGAGAGAGAGAGAGAGAGAGAGAGAGTGAATGAAGAGAGATAATGAGAGGGAGAAAGAGAGAGAGAGAGAGAGAGAGAGAGAGAGAGAGAGAGAGAGAGTGTGTGAGAGCGAAGGGTGGAAGAGTAGAGAGGAGGGAAGAAGGGAGACAGTGAGTGAGATGTAGAAGAGAGAGAGTGAGAGAGAGAGAGATTGAGTGAGTGGGGTGATAGTGAGTGATAGATCGATTTCAGGTTAGAGTGAGGGGCTGTGAGAAGGACGGGCGGGGGGAGCATGGGTGAAAGAGAAGGGTGATAGTGGACACATACATAAATTACATTATTCTATAGTACTCTTGACTATATTTTACAATATGATTACAATTACCGTATTATCCAAGTTTACCTGTTAGTAAAATTTACCAGAAACTTTTGTTTGTAACCTTTGTCAACTATAAAAAAACTATTATTAAAATTTGTTTGGTATTGACGTTTGTACTGAAAGGGAAACAACGTTGCCAAACTCTGACCACGTGACTTCTACAAGTTGATAAACACGAAACAATGATTCACATACAAACAACTTACAACACATTCACGCTCAAGGTCATTTAATACGCTTTTCAAGACAAAACAGTTTACTTTTAAAACATGATATGATATCTCTTAATGTACTTTTAATTACAGTAAGGCATCCAGAGATGCTTTTGTAGTGAAGTCGCGTAGGCGTAGCTTATATCGTAGTGAATACGATTATTAATGTATGGTTGCAATAACATGTACGTATTATACTGTACATTACCTTAATCATAGTGCACACTAACCTGTTCACAATCGCGTAAAAAATCTTTTATTTTGTGAAATGACATGAACCGTGTTACGCAAATTCTAGTTAAGTCGAACTATGTAATATGAGATCTTACTTATAATTTGGTATGGATTTAATAACGTAATAATTTACTCGAAAAACGTGATAAATAATTACTCTATTATTATATCATGAACTTAATAAATACAGATAATTTGGTATTAACCAAGCATAAATATTTGCGAATTCTTCATAAATGAAACTGCCTATAAATAGTGAAATATTAATTTATAATTGATAGAAATTGTAATATTGGACTAAACATTTCGTTTGTTAATTTTTGTTTAGTTAAAGATTAAATTAAATACTTTTATATTGCAATTTTATATTTAACATTACTTCTAACATTAAACAAAATAAAAACTTACGTTTATAATGGGTGAACTCCGCTTAATGTAAGTTAGAATCACTATCTTCAGATTCAACTGATTCACTGTCACTCGAACAATTCACAGAAATGATCAAATTTTCTACCTGCTGTTCCACTATACCTTCATTTTTCCAAGCGTCTTCAATAACTGACTTGGTATGTTCGACTACCTTCTTCCAGTCTTCTCCAGTAATCATTTGCATGGCTTCATTTGTTAATTTTTCTACGTCAGTCATCGTGAATTTTGTATTATTTATGGCAATGTATTTTTTAACCCTGGCCCATATTAGTTCTATGGCGTTAAAGTGACAATGATATGGAGGCAACCGGATGACTTTATGACCGTAACTTTCAGCCAACTCGTCAACAATATACACAGGAAACTTTAGTTTATCAAATAGTACAAATTCCATCAACTCAGCCTTTTTCATATCCTCTGTCAATGGAATGTTTCGACGTTTTAAACCATTCAACCATCTCTTCTTTTTTGAAGCCATTGTTGGAGCCTTGTCTTTAATCACTGAATGATATGGGGCGTTGTCCATCACGATCAGTGAATTGGGAGGAATATTCTTTAACAGGAATTCTTCAAACCATGTTTTAAATTTGTTGTGATTCATTTCTTCGTGATAGTCAGAAGTCTTTTTCGATTTAAATACATAGAGGCAATTGGGAATAAACGCCTGAGAATTTCCGGCGTGGATAATTATAAGTCTTCCACCTTTTCCAATTCGCACTGGCATAGTTCCCGCCGTAGAATCATCCGACCAACACTTTTTTAAAGAATGTCCTGCGTTCACCCATGTTTCGTCAACCCAGAAGACGTTATTAAAATTTTCATTTATTACACCCCTAAGAAGTCTACAGCGAGAAGCAACTACGTGTTGTTGCTCCATTAATACTTTTCTACCCGAAACGGTAGTAAATTTAAATCCCAAATTTTTAATTACGGACCGTAAAGACGAGTGGCTACAAGTGAAAAGCTCTGCATCATGAAGAGTAGCGAGTAGCTTTTTTATTGTAGGATACTCTTTACGACTGTGATACTCATATACGTGGCGACGGATCCCATCTTCTCCAAAAGCATCCAGATTAGTAACACGTTTTTCTATCCGTCTTTTTTTACCTGGTGTTTCCAGTTTAGAAGGGCCAGCTTCCTCGCTTTGTTTAAACTTCTCCTTACCTATCATTACGACCGTATTTTTACTTATAGAGAGTGCAGCTGCTGTTCTATCAACAACTTGACTAACTGAAATCAGAGGCCCACCATGTTCCTTCTCTTTCTCGAAATAATCTCGTAGAGAACAAACGAATTCTCTGGACTGCCCTGTTTTTGGTACTCCATGACCGGAAATACGTGTTTTCTCTTTTACCGGGTGTATTCGCGGTCGACCACGCTTTTTCCCAGTTTCCTCACTTTCAGACATACCTTCTGTTTGAAAGCAAACGCGTATAGGTTAAAGCTGTTACGTATTTTAAAGAATTCAAAATTTAAGAATGTAGATATTTATACAGATTGTTTTAAAATAAAAATCGCATGCACAAAGTTCCGTAAAATGAACAAAATAAAGTAAATTTATACTTAGGTAAACATGTTATTTAAACATGCTTATGCTTATTTAGTTAATAATAGATTCACACGTTTTCACTACACTTAGTTAATTAGTCAGAAATTAGTTAAGTAATTAGAAATTAGTTAGCAATAAACTTGTACCTGCAACACAACTATTTAAGTATTAAACTAACGTACACCCACGAATAATCAAACAAGTGTAACCGAGAACACAGCACTCTTAACAAACAGACTTTGTTACATAGAACCTACACTACAGTTGACTCTGTGGCGCAACATTCCACACTGGTATTATAACAGCACGTGTGTGACATTATTGGCAACAGTGTGCGTTGCTACGGTTACTGTTTACAGTTTTGAGTACGGCGATTGGTTGAGAGGCACGTAGCAGTCAGTTGTTTAATCAACAGTTCCATCTGTCAATACCAAACAAATTTTAATAATAGTATAGCTGATTTAAGTCGTAATGTTTTACAATATTGTGTAAATTGTATGTTTCTAAATTATGATTGTTTGTTAACACCAGTAGGGAGTGAAACATGGTAAAAATAACTTTTAATAATTACATAGTGAACATCCCCTAATCTGTTTTAGTTATAGGTAATATATTACTTTGCTATATGTTGACTGTTGTAGGTATAAACAATTTATGTACCAATCTAATATCCAATTGTTGATTACTGTTTGTTTAATTAATTAAAATAACATTACATTTAGTAATTTAAATTGTAATACTGTATAAATTAAGTTCTCTCATACTATAATTTGCTCGCTGTCTTAAAGATAATTTTGAAGATGTAAACAAACTATCATAAGTCTTCACATAAAAAAATGATACATACATACGCACGCACACACTCACATCACCAACACGTTCACCCAAATATTTAATTGTTTCGTTATGTTTGATATTTCTATTGTATTTCATACACAGGTCCTGAAGATGACAATAAATATTGTCGAAACGTCGACGCAAAATAACTAAAAGTTGTATTATTGACCGATCCTCACTAACCATCCACTAAAACATTGTTAAGGATAATATGTGAAAGATATATAGAAAAAGGTAGGAAAGTATATGGAATATTTATAGATCTGGAAAAGGCATTGGACAGAGTTAAATGCGATAAACTAGTAGAAATACTTAAAAGACATGGAGTGAACTGGAGAGAAAGAAGACTTATTAAAGATTTATATCTAAATCAAACAGTAAAAGTAAGGATAAAGGAAGAATTAACAGAAGATATAGAAATAGGGAGAGGAGTGAGACAGGGATGCTGCCTGTCACCAGCCTTGTTTAACATGTACATAGAGGACATTATACCCGAATGCTTTAAAGGAACAAGAGGAGTTTGCTTAGGAGGAAGGAGGATTGAATGTATAAATTTGCTGATGATATGGTAATATTAGGTGAAAGTGAGGAAGATGTATGTACGATGCTAGATGACTTAAGCAGTAAGTGCGAACAGTACGGAATGAGGATTAATGAGAAAAAGACAAAATGTATGGTAGTTGGTGGAAAAGGGGAAAGAATAAATATTAGAATGAATAACGAACAAATAGAACAAGTAAGCAGTTTCAAATACTTGGGAAGCATAGTTACAGATGACATAAGAAGCACGAAAGAAATAAAAACTAGGATTGCAATAGCAAATGAAGCATTCAATAAAAAGAAAAATTTGTTAAACGGGCCATTAAACAAAGAATTAAGGAAAAGGTTAGCAAAGTGTTATATATGGAGTGTGGCATTGTATGGAGGGGAGACGTGGTCTTTAAGGAAGGAAGATGAAAAAAGGATTAAAGCTTTTGAAATGTGGATGTGGAGAAGAATGGAAGGAGTTAAATGGGAAGACAGAGTGCGGAATGAGGAAGTATTAAGAAGAGTGGGAGAGAAAAGAGAAATATTAAAAACAATAAGGAAAAGAAAGAAGAACTGGATAGGACACTGTTTAAGAAGAAATTCTATTATAAAAGACAGTCTAGAAGGCATGGTTAGCGGAAAAAGAAAAAGAGGAAGAAGGAGACGACAGTTGATGGATAACATCAAGGTAGAAAACTACATTACCACGAAAAGGCTGGCAGAAGACAGAGAACAGTGGAGGAGTTCATAAAGAAAACCTGCTATACAGCAGATGAACCGATGATGATGATGAATATATGGTAACGTCTGCTGGTGTTTTTTATGTGTGGAGGTTATGTATATCGACTGGTTGTGGTTTTATTTATTACTTTTATGAGTGGCAGTGTTTTAATACACCAAAAACAAACTTTCCTACCCTTTTAGAAATTAGTCTGGCAAATCATCATCTAGATGGAATGTGCCAGTGGTTAGGGGGGGGGGGGATAATACACAAGTACAAAAAATTAAAGTTTAATTTAAATAAATATCACTATAATATTGACGACTCGGAACACTAAGTTTTTTATAAGTAAAAACGTAAAGTTTTACCTTACAGCCTAAACCGGCTTTCACCTATAGAAGGCTTCATCAGAGGCTGTCGTTAGTAGCGCTGTTCGTCTTGTTGTTGGTGACGAGATAGTTTTTCGAAAGATCGAAGCTGTGTGTGTGTGTGGTGAGATGTGTTCGAATAATGCGTGCGATTTGAATTGTGTCTGTTCGTTTAGGATGTCGTTTTTGTTTTCGCGTGTTTGTATATTTCTAATTGTTCTAGAGTGTCTAGTTTTCGGCCTTTCGTGTGTACGTGTAGTATGTTCATGTTATTGTCGATGTTTTTATATGTGTGGTTTGCTTCAATGAGGTGGTTTGCGAAGGTAGATTCTGTAGTGGTGTGGAGTGCTTTTGTGTGTTCAATGTATCTCTGTTTGAAGCTACGTCCTGTCTGGCCTATGTAGAATTTATTGCAATTTGAACAATTTAGCTTATATACACCGGGTAGATCGAATTTGTTTTGTGCTTTGGGCATGCGTTTTGATAGTGTGTGTTCTGTTTTGTTAGTAGTTTTGAAAGCGATTCTGTATCCTGCTTTTTTGAATTTGTGGGCGATTTTTTCTGTTTGTTTGTTGATGTATGTTAGTGTTATGAATTTGTTGTTTTCTGTCTTTGTCTGTTGTTTGTTTTGTGTTTTGTGTAGGAGTTTACTGACTATTGTTCTGTCATAACCGTTAGATTCTGCTAGATATTTTATCGTGTTTAGTTCGTCTTTGTAGTCTATTTCATCTAAGGGGATGTTGTTAAGTCTAAGTATCATGGTTCAGTGTTTGCATTGATTTCAGTAATAAGTAACAGACTATACAGTGGCCACACTTTTTCCTGTGGCTCTTGCTTTGAGTTCAGAATTTTGTTTGTAATAACTACAGAAAAGGACTTTCTCACTAAATGTGACTATTCTGTTGAAGTTAAGAAAATTCTCTTTTATATCATCTATAATATTATTTACATCAAAATAGGGTTTGGGAAATACACGTATAGGCCTACCTGTATATTAGACTTCAACTTGTCTGCAAGAGCTTAGATAATTTTATCAATTACTTGACAATCCTGGTCAGTCTGCAACTGTCTATAACACATAATAGTAGATTAAACATGATTTTTTTTGTTAATTATTATTTTGTAAAGTTAGTTTTATGAATATTCAAATACAGATTTAAGAAAAACACACAGACATAGATTTGGAAGACAAGTAAGTAACTGTAATTAGTCTACCTGAAAGGGAAGAAAAATAAAAACTTAAGTCGTTTGATTTCCTTGTGGTCATTACTGACCTGTATATTATTAGTCTACTTCTATCACTTGTTTCTACAGGAATGGATCTGTCTTGACAACTGAACAAGGAAGTGTATGCGTTTTAAAATGTAATGGAAATATGGCAAGACATAAGCAAACACCCTGAGTTGTAGAAAATTCTTTGATACAGTTTAACAAATATCTGATTATATTGGATAAACCCGATCATGAAAAAAGGAACAAAAATATAATTGGGACAAAGAAGATGAAGAACAGCTTTAAAGAGTTTGCTTCCTATTAATATTAAAACCAACCAATATCCAAGAGAATTACAAGTCTTAAATAAAAGATCACAGTAGAGGTGATAGATGTTTATGGATCACAAGTGTGGAATGTACATAAAAGAAATAGGGAAAGGTTAAGTTCAGTTAAAATTGGGTGCTGGAGGAGAAGTTGTAACTCAACAAGTGGCTAGTCATGGTTAGAAATGATGAAATAAGAAGGTGAACTGGAATGGATATAAATATTACAGGTACAGTCGAAGTAAAGAAATAAAATTGTATTGCCACCTACATAAAGTGCCTGAAATGAGAAGTTGTAAGCAACTGTTGAATAAACACAACAAGAAGAAGTAATGGTAGACCATAAATTTCCTGGATCAATGGTATATAAACTGTTATGAACAGCAGGGGCCTTCAAATCACAGGCTGTGAAGAGAGAAAATGTTGGTGGATATTGAGATGTGGCAGACACTGAAGCCTGTATCACACTATGCTACTTAACTAGTCGCTACTAAATACCTGCTACTGCATTTTATGAGTATTTCTATGTCACAATGTTTTTAGGTAGCCGCCATTTAGTGGTGGTTAGTACAGCAAAGTACATAGTTGTGTAGATTGGTTTGATGTTAAAAAGTATTGTGCAGAACGTCATCTGTGAGCGTGTGACATGAGGTTTTGAGACACCTTTTGCTAATTTGTGTTAGAGCTTTGTATGGAGCTGCTGTGTAACATCAGGAACAAAAAAAAAAAAATGCATGTGGGTTCGGGAATTGATATGTAGAATGGATAAACTGGGAACTTCAACAACACTAATCAGAGAGCTGGCAATTGAGGACCCCCAATTGTACCACGATACATCATGCGGTTAGTCTTACCAAAGTTTCAGGAGTTGCTAGGTTTAGTGTCACCAAACTAAATTGGTTTGTATACGTCTTCTGTTGTGATACTCTGCTTTCAGAATGTTTAATTTTATTCAGTTCATTATGATAAGCACCAAGGAGTGTTTTAATTTTGTTGTTTAAAGCATCTCCCTTTGCTGGTACTCAGGGAAGTTCCAGCTCATATAGCAACCAAGTGAAAACAGTTTTATTGCGTCATGTTTCAAATACTCTATGGATGTAATGTCCCATAGATAATCATATTTTCTATATATGTTAAGGAATGTAATTATTTCATCACCCGACCATTTTAATGAATCACTCATTGTACACATAGAAATAGAACACTCAAAAGGCACATTACGATAACAAAACCAAAACAAATGCAGAGACAAACACGTGGTGACAATGGAGACACTACTTCACTGCTACTGCACTGTCACACTGGGCGACTGGGGCGCTACTCGGTAGTGGATAGTGAGTCATATGACCTCAGAGTCTGCTAATGGCTACTTAGTAGCGCCTTAAGTTGAACACGTCCAACTTCTCTAGCTACTGATTCTTCACTCACCTGCGAGTGCTAGTAGCTACTTCTGTGTCACACTAGGCTGCTTAGTAGCCGCTACACGAGTAGTGGCTAGTGAAGTAGCATAGTGTGACATAGGCTTGACAGATATAAAATAAACTGCACATACTTGTTTTATAAACCATCCAGTTGAAAAGGTCATTTAATGGTACAAGAGAGGTTAAAATTTGATTTGGAACATAAATCAGTAATGATACTCATTTATAAAAAGCTGAGTGCTAAAAATAACAGAAATTATACGGAGGGAGTTTGACTATCATGGTAAGAATTGCCAATTCATATGTTTTACATATTATGCTAAGCTAATACTTTAACAGTAGTCTGGAGTAAATATATTTGAAATTAATGGTAGAAAATATGCAAGATGTGAGTAGAAAAAAAAAACAGAAAAGTCATTTTTCTCAAGTTAAATCTTAAATTATGATCAATTTCCCATTTAAAAAAATAATTGATAATAGTGATTCAGGAGTTGTATGTACTGTGTGCAGCTCCAGGTTTAGTATCGCATTTGGCGCCCAGCAGTATATGGAAGATTTGGACACTCAAAAACGTTTGACAACCATACAGAGTGCAAATACAAGTTAAACTGTAGACTCTTTTAAATATAAAGTGGCAAAGACTGATGTCCTTGTTATTGCAAAAAAAATAAACCACATTTTCATAGCACAATGTAAGTCATGAGCAGAATTTCAGATCTATTGGCTGTCGGTGTAAGCTTATCACCAAGTTGTATGACCAAAGTATAGCAGTCCTAGGACTATCTCTGAGGCCAGAGCAGTTAATGTCCTTGCTTCTAATTGTTTGATGATGTCAGATCTGAACTCGACAAAGCCAATTTTGAAACTTTACAATAGATTTGTTTAACAGTAAGTAGGTCAAGTTGGTGCCAGTTATGTGTAGAATTTTCAATATGACATAAGGTATTAAGGTCGGGATTATAGAGGTTGACAATGTCAGTACAGAAACTGCAAAAATGTTGTCAGATTATAAGTTAAAATATTAAAGAACTATGGTTTAGAACATAAATTAATTTGTTTCTGTTCGAACAACCACAAATGCAAATTTTAGAGGGGAACAAAAAAAAAAAAATGTTCACAAAAGAGTTTAAAAGAAGTTTGGTAAGAGAATATTAGGCATAGGATGTGCACCATATACGGAACTTCAAAAAAAAAAGACTAATTTCAATTTCTGCCTTCCAGGTACAGTGGAACTCCCGCTGGTCCGAACTAATTGGGACCAAGTCCTGTTCGGATTGGCGTAAATTCGGATTAACCGGGTTATCGGTTATACAGTACTGTATATTATAAATATAAATATTATAACGTGTATAAACAGTACCACATTCATGCCTACAATCAAAGTACTATACTACTTTTTGATCTTGCAATCTCTCTTTTATACTATAAAAATACAGTGAATACCAGTTAAATATTGCATTGGATACTGTTAATTCTGATACAATACGTGACTCGCTTCAATGAACGACGCTGAACAATTATTGAAAATTATTCACCTTAAGAAGTATATAACTGCAACGAGACAGGATTAAATTTTAAGGCATTGCCTAAAAAGAGCCTTGCTGCTAAACAAGAACTTGGTGTTCCTGGATTTAAAATGTCAAAAGAACGACTCACTGTCTTAGCTTGGAGTAATGCAGCTGGGACTAATAAGTTGTCTCTCACGGTTATAGGCAAATCTAAAAAACCGAGGCATTCAAAAACATCAATGTCAACTCACTTCCTGTACACTACAAGAGCCAAGGAAAAGCATGGATAACCAGCGAATTATTCAAGGAGTGGTTTCATGAACAATTTGTGCTCGCTGTTAAAAAGTTCAGTAAGGAAAATGACCTACAACCCAGAGCTTTACTTGACAATGCTACAGCACCCCCCCCCCCCCCAGAAGAAGAACTTATCAACAGAGATATCAAAGCAATTTTTTTACCTCCAAATGTCACTCCATTACTGCAGCCAATGGATCAACAGGTTCTTCAGAACATGAAGTGTGTATATAACAAATTTATTCTAAGGTTTAATTGAAAACGAGGACCCTACACAAACAATTCTTCAAGTCCTCAACAAAGTCACCGTAAAAGACGTAATATACTGGATAGCTGAAGGATGGGAAAATGTCAAGCAACAGTCATCAGACAGTCTTGGTCTAAGTTATGGCCTTACCTACATTGATAGCCCTGAACAAGTGGATGAGAGAAGTGAAGTCTTGCAGCTCGTACAACAAATCCCAGGCTGTGAAGAAGCAGATGACACAGACGTCAACGAATGGCTGGCAGCTGACATCGAAGACCATCAAGTTTTGACTGATGAAGAAATCGTATCTTTGATACAACAAAAACGTGATGACGATTCCGATGAAAACGAAGAAGCAGATGATCCTGTGCCACAGATCTCACACACCAATGCTACACCGGCAGACGTTATATTTTTGAGGGGCTGGTGAAACATTACGGCGTTTGCTGGATTGCTGGATTTACAGCTTTGCATCTGAGAAAAATGTTTGATTTTGTGCAAAACCTTAAGTAGTGTCTAGTTATGTAGTGTGTATTTATTGTAGTTTTTTGTGTTTTATATACTTTTACTGGCACTAAACTGTGAGTACCAATATGTTTTTCCATTCATTTTACAGACGCCAATTTCTTGATAACGTAATTCAAAACTTTATTTTGCCATATATTTAAAACAATCTAAAGTACGGTACTTAGTTTTAATAAAAATTTCACTAAAAGTGCATTAGTGTGTATTTATCCAAGCTTTTTATGTACAAATTATATTGATATGTTCCAGTTATTTTGTCGTATTTTTTTATTTCTTTGTCCAATTTTTAGACTCTTTTTTTCAAACTACCAGTTCGGATTAAGCGGGGTTCGGACCTGCAGGGTTCCACTGTACTTCTGCTACGACTCAAATAGTCTTTTCTGTCCTGAAAAATGTGGGGTTCTGAGAAAGTACAAGTGAGTAAACTAGGTGAAAATTAGTTCCTTAAAATTAGTTCTGAACTTGAATGTAGTGACTTACATACAAAAAATACAATAAAGGAAGATAAGACTCTTTGATGAAAGTGCCCTTTTTGCAAAAATATGACTGGTGCAAGAAAAGTAGGTACTAAGGTTGATTGTTAAGTAAACTTTATTTAAATTTAAAATATGTCTCTATAAAGCTTTTAGTTATTTGCTTTTATTATAATGAACAATTGGTTATATTAATAATACTATTATACCAAGAGTAATACAAATTATAATACAATTTTACACTGTAGAGTTTGTAATTTTAAGTACCTAAGGATGAAAATTTGTCCGCAAAAAATATCACTCCCCTGCTAGGAATCTAACCCAGTATGCTGGCGTCCTTACTTTGTTCTCAGAAATGTGGCCAACCCAGTAAAATGGTTAGTTTTACAGGTTTTTGATTATTCATTCACAACTGGTGTTTTTTAATAATGGCTTTTAGAAGAGAGTACATAGGCCTAATTATAATAAACAGAATGAATGTGTAAACTTATTAACCATGAATGTGTTACATAGATTAGGCCTACCGTACCATAAAACTTGGGCATTAGGTTTTGCTGGCCAATATCGTGATTTGTAAGAAATTAAAAATTCCACTACTGAATAAAATTAATTATAACTCTGTGATTTTCAAAATCCGTCAAAAATCAATGGAAACTCGATTATAACTAAACTTATTTAATTACATATTTGGTTGTATTCTGTGACTAAATAAATCTTGTTTGCATTATAAGTTATAAGCCATTTCCCTCCACTTTGATTTCATGCGTTTGCTAAACATTTTGAGTCTCGGAGAAATGGGACTATACCTTCCGTTTGTGTACACCTAGTTGTTATATGCAGTGAGATGTAATAATTTTATATACTTTTATTAATATATATATAAACTTTCACGTATGAACTTACTATTCGTTGTCACTTCCCCAAACGTTTCGAGGTGATGTTCCTCTTCCTCAGTGGGAGTAATACTGAATGTCCATTACAGAATATCCGTTACGGACTATAGTAATATCCGTGATCGACATTCAGTATTACTCCCACTGAGGAAGAGGAACATCACCTCGAAACGTTTGGGGAAGTGACAACAAATAGTAAGTTCATACGTGAAAGTTTATATATATTAATAAATTTAATAAAGCGAACGAAGAGGATGAATCAACAAGATAATTTTATACTGTAACGCAGAAGCAATTAGACGACTGTTTAGCTAGATCTGACTGTAGACATTGTTCGGTTATTTATTCATATAATTACGTGTCAGATTATGCTGAAAGACTTTTAGTTTCTATGTTGGAAGTAGAGCTCTATAATATATTTATAGATCCTTATTGGAAGATATGTTGTTTGTATGTTAGTTTCGTATTATGTGATTTGTATGGCACTGAATTTGAAAACGTGTTAATGTGGGAATAGCATAGTTTGTATTTACATATTCATCAATTAATTGTTACCGTGCTTTCAAAAAGTTTATTACCTGCAGCGGTGTATTGAATAGTTTATGTTAGTGAAACTAAATTATAGCAGCCGTAGTATACTTACGAAAGACTAAGGTAATTTACTTATTTAAAGACTACTGGACGTTAGGTTAAGGTGGAAACATAGCGAGTAGAAGAGACACAAGAATCTTCTATTCGCTATGGTGGAAGTTACGATAATAGTCATTGATGGGTATGAAGTATAATTACAGATAATTTCATTTGTAATATAGTGCAGATTCATTATCAAAAATTAATTTCAGTTTGGATGTGGTTCTTCGTTGTGTGTTGATGACTTTTTTCACAAGCTAGAAGAATATTACTCGATTGTACGTTAAAATATCTTCCGTTACAGTAAAAAGTTACCAAGGTTTCCTGTTTACTTTTTATTTCTGTTTTAATGTCTGAGTTAATAATTCCAACTTTCACATCAGCATATATAAATGTAAGATTTTTTTCAGGCCTGCATATTCTGTAAACACAACACAATGTCTAGACTAAACTTGGAGGTTGGTAGCTCTAAAGGTACCACTAATTTAATGTATGTGGATTTAACCAGTATAAGAGTGCATTATAAATGTACTGAAAGTAATGGCATAGGAGCCATTCCACATCAAATCAACGCAGGGTATAAACCTGACCATCTCAGAATTTGATGAAATTTGGTATGTAGGTAGATCCTCATGGAGATTAATAAAAATACAAATTTTTTTTCAAATATCTCAAACGGTTTAGAAATTACGGCTATGTGAAGTTTTCAAAAAACAGCCAAAAACGCACGTCCGACATATTTTGAAATCACCACAGCTGCTCTCCTAATTGAGCTAGAGAGATGGGAGTGGTGTTATTTTACTCAGTTTTTCATGCAGTTTTCAATGATATACAGCACAACATACCTTTTCATACAAAGTTTTTTTGTAAACACAAAATCAAAATTTTAAATTTAATTTTCTCAAAAAGTGCATTTTTGAAAATTTTTTAAAAATTCCTACAAATAGTTTAGACCTTTGGTAAGTGATTCTCGAAATTTCAAAGTGGGAGGCTAATGGGTTAATAGTTAAATAATAATTTAAAAAAAGAGCGTTTTATAAAACTGATAGTAGGCCTAGATATTAAAACATATTTCATTACTATATTAAATTATTTATACACTTTACATTAAATCTTTAACACTTACATCTTTAGCAAAATTTTATGTAGAACTTGATGATAGAGCTTGTGAAGTTGTTGTGGCTTCTTCAGGTGTTATTACATAAATCCTTCCAGTAGGAGTTGTAGGATCAACTTTGCTAAGCACGTCTGTCAGTGATATCCACAATACGTCCGGCTTCCTTGGATATGAAAATGATGATGAAGGGCCAGCAGGATGTAGAAATGTCACTTTTAGTTCATCCTCTTCTTCATTCTTCTCCAACACATATGCCAGCCACCACTTTTGGTCATATACGGCCGTTATATAACCGCTTACTTCTGACATTTGTAGTTTTTCTGAGGATTTTTGGATGATCACTGTTCCTTCTGTTGTATCTTCAGAGAATATTTTTACACAAATCTTTGATACGCTTGAATGAACAGGTATATAAGCATGATACTGTTTAGTTCCCTTAATAGTTACTGCTTGGCTGAAACGGTCATTCAGAAATGTTTCGGACTCAACATACTCATCTTGTGTGGAGAAGGTGAAATTAATTCCAGATAAATTTTCAACTGCCCATTCATAAAGTTGGATAGGTGTTAAAATTTGGTTGTCATATGGATGTTGCAGGCTTGCTCTTGCAGCAAGTCTCTTGACTGAGCCCCCAACCCCATCACATGGTCCTTTCCCATGTGCAGTTGCGGAAAAATGCCATTCAGCCTCTACACCAAAGTCTTGCTTGTGATAACATAAATTGATAAAATTTTTCTTATTTTTATATTGTGCAGCACACCCATCTGAGTAATAAAAAATCTTTTTTGGCACTGTTTGAAACTTTGTTGTCATGAACTCGACAAGTTTTTTTTGGAATGTATACACAGAACAGTGTTATGCTCTAAACAAGGTGAAATTACAACACAACTTGAGTGTTTAATTTTATCATCTTCTCTGTAATAAATCACAAAAGGGTGTATTGTCACATGTTCGCTTGCCCAGTGATAACTTTGAGCTTCGTCCTGAACGACAATGTTATAGTTTTCAGAGAAATCTAAGTTTACTACAAACTCTGACTCTTTTAAATTTTCTTTTTTGTCATTAATGAATGAATACTGCTGCTTTGCAATAAAATCATGTTTGATTAAGAGAGTCAGTTTGTCACAAAAAACATTTATAAAATCTTCATTAGATTTCTGTAAAGTTTCAAGGTTGCAACGATCAACAGACACCCACTGACGATAGGTGACATTTTCTATAAGATTTTCTTCAAAAGCCTCTTCAATGATTTTGCGAATTGGGGCAACACCAGGGCATTCTCTACATTCACTCATATAGCAATTAATGTTTGGTGAATTACACAGCATTTTTGCCAAACAGTGTTTATATGTATTTAGTTGTCTATTTGTCAAAGCTCCTAATTTTGTATTTTCTATCATTAACTTTACGTTCTGGTGAATTGTGCATACACAAACTGCATGTGTGCCACTTTGGCCTGCCAATATGCAATGCTTTGGTCGATGAATAATCTACAACAGACCACTGCTGATTGTTATTTTAGTGACTTTATCCTTTGCATCCTGACACAAAATGCATAAAGTAAATTATAAAAACTATTTCTCATTTAATTTTGAAAAACTTACTGAGTAAATAATAAGACTAAAATGACTAAATTGTGGACATAATTTGTCTTAAAGACAGCCCCCCTTGGCACAGAATTATGGTAATAATCACCATTGTAATACATTATGTAAAGGTACATAGTATTAAAATTACACATCAGTTTTATAAAACGCTCTTTTTTAAAATTATTATTTAACTATGAACCCATTAGCCTCCCACTTTGAAATTTCGAGAATCACTTACCAAAGGTTTAAACTATTTATAGGAATTTTTAAAAAATTTTCAAAAATGCACTTTTTGAGAAAATTAAATTTAAAATTTTGATTTTGTGTTTACAAAAAAACTTTTTATGAAAAGGTATGTTGTACTGTATATCAGTGAAAACTGCATGAAAAACTGAGTAAAATAACACCACTCCCATCTCTCTAGCTCAATTAGGAGAGCAGCTGTGGTGATTTCAAAATATGTCGGACGTGCGTTTTTGGCCGTTTTTTGAAAACTTTACATAGCCGTAATTTCTAAACCGTTTGAGATATTTGAAAAAAATTTGTATTTTTATTAATCTCCATGAGGACTACCTACATACCAAATTTCATCAAATTCTGAGATGGTCAGGTAAAATTTTTAAGGCATGTGAATATAAGTAAATATGTGATGATTTCTCAAAACTATGCTTTTGTGATAATGTTTTCACAACGATTCAATGCAGATTAAAAAATGAAGGTAATTATCGACTTTCTGGGCCGCGCTGGTATTGGCGTGACATATTTTTTTTCTATTCTTCTATGTTATTTAGACACGAGAAAAATAATCTTAAATGGCGGTCAAACCTATTTACGGAGAAAAAAAATAAAATAATTACTCCCATAAGAACGCATGCAAAGGTGAATGAGCGCCATATTAACTGAGTAGTTAGTGAGATCACCGCAGTCGGGCGACGGCGCACAAATGCACAGCGAATGACGAGTATGGCGTCATTACGTGGATTACCTATCACTGCAGTACAATTTTACGCGCCAAATAACAACCGTTTTTCTACTACCTACTAAATAAAATCTTTAATGTCATTTGTCACAGTTATATGGAGTAATTATTTTATTTTTTTCGCAAATAGGTTCGACCGCCATTTAAAATTATTTTTCCCGTGTTTATATTACATAGAACAATAGAAAAAAAAATATGTCACTTCAATACCAAAAATGAAATGCATGCATATAATGATTAAACTCTTACCTTAATGTGTCGGGGGATACAAATCGGCTTCGGCTCTGAAGAAGGCATGGAGGCAGAACTCTGGTGGGTAGCGTCTCTTAAACATAAATTCCGCAAGGTATCCCATGAAATGTTTTTTTTCGCCCGAATCGTGGGATACCCTGTCGCACTTCTCTCCATTCCCTCTCAACCGTGTTTGTGTGAGCGCCGGTAGCGGGGTCCACGAAGTTTTGTTTATGATTCACACTAAGATGAACGAACCCCGCTTCTTCCAGGCAATCATAGGCTTTCCAGCAGTCACTGATTATAGTTGTGCCCGGAAGAATCCACTCCTCAATTATGTTGAGGAGAGTAGCGGAATCCCGGCGCTCAACCGGTAAAAGGAAACACTTCCCAGAACCGCATTCCACTCCCCCGAACACCCACTGTCCATCAATTGGCCTGCCCCGATTATATTTCCGGCGCCCAAATTTGGCTTCGTCGACTTCTACAGTCTTTCCAGGCACCCCCAGCTTAGATGAGGTGCGCTGGACGTCGAAAATAAAAACTTCCCGATAAAAACTGTACCAGTCGACGACGAAATCGGCGCTCACATCATAATTCCGCATGAGACGGTGTTGACGAGGTGGAGGCATATGAAGAATGTAGCAGACCAGGTAAAAATAGGTTGTGAGAGGATGGTGGGTTTTAGACAGGAAACTACCTTCTGGTGCAGAACGTTTGATGTCGTATCTCTTCTTCTTTTTTTTTGCAACGACTTCTCGCAAAGATCTATAACATCTTTACTTGCGTTATAACATAGGGAACCCGCATTATTTGGTTCTGCCAATTATACAGGCTGCCTTCGTTGTAACAAGCTGAAAATTAATCAAATCACTAAAACAATTAATATACAAGGAAACTGGGGAGGGTAGTCTGCTGATTTATGCACTCAATTTAGTATGTACTAAAGATGATATCTCTTTATTTATGTCTGTTTGACTATACATAACATATCAACTTTTAACTTACAGTGAAAATTGTAAGGGGTTTTCTACATTAAGATTTATAATACAGTTAGCGCATTTTACCTCGGATCCGAGTTTATATATATAAATTTAAAGTTTACTCTACTCCATTAATGAATTACTTTATTACTCTTTATACCATTTGAGGAATGGTTTCATTTAGTAGTGCAATGTTCCAATGCTACATCACACGTGTTACTTTACAACTTATTGTTACTGAAATTACTTGTTACAACATTTATTCTTAAACTTTAGAGATTGTCATTTTAAAGTCTTTAGTTTACAATTACTTCTATTTCAAAAGATACATATCCACGGAAGACAAGCCTCCGCGTCACCTCTTAGTTAAGGGTTTTAGTCCTTGTCCTCCACGCGCGATTCTTCGGTCCTCTCTCTGTAGTGGGTTGTCATCGTGGTAGACTTTCTGGTGAAGGTCCTCGGACTTTACTAATGTTGATTCGGATGTTACGGTGTCATGAAGTCATCCTGTTTCTCGGTGGTATTGTAAATACAGTTGAGGTCTTCGTCTTCACATTTTACAGTTATGCACATCACATTTGGTAATAGTACGGTTGTATCTGAATTTACATATACAACTCTAAAATAACTTTAACTATATTTCTTACTGGGAGATGTCACCTTACGCACTTAATTTTGTACATTACTTTTTCTGTTACGCACTACATTCTCTTTATATAACTCTTCACACGGTTATTTGAAACTAATAATCACATTTAACAAAAAGTACATATTTTGTACAGCGCTCTGCTTCGAGCTGCTTACTGGTTGAACGACGCATCATCTCTGCTCTGTAACTATGTAGG
Source organism: Magicicada septendecula (assembly GCA_034769895.1). Lineage (NCBI taxonomy): Eukaryota > Metazoa > Arthropoda > Insecta > Hemiptera > Cicadidae > Magicicada > Magicicada septendecula. Next base: position 148,810,797 of record CM068373.1, read on the forward strand.
AAGGGTCAGTTAATCGCGCGGAGGTTACGCGTCGCAGCGAAATAGTTCCACATTTCTCCTTTATTTAAATGGTTAAAGTTTGACTTTTTAATTATTCAAAGATATTCGTAATTACATATGTTATTAAAGTACACAACTGTGGTCTTGTTTAATTATTTAAATAATGTCAAATTTACAAGTATTATTAGTTTGTTTAGGGGTCGGTATTCAAGATAATTCCGGTTAGCGGATGTCTATGCAGGGTTAATTAACAAGGTTTACCCTATCTGTACACTCGTATTCCTTTTTATTTATTTATTAAAACTCTTTATTAAATATTATTATAATTTTATGATAGCGATAAAATTTAGTTTAAATGTGCGATTTTATTAAAAATTAAAATTTCTCAGCCTTTACATTACCTATTTATTAATTACTTTATTTTTTAATTAATGAAATCGTCACAGATCGACACTGAAAATATAATGTGTCTCTGTTCAGTGCTAATAGGGAGCCACACGAAGGACAATTTATTGCCTCTTTAATTACCCCGTGGGCAATTAAAAAGTCAATAATGTCTGACTCATTCATTCGAATGCTTTCGTCTTCCTTCCTACTGCACTGAATGTTTTGGCAGGCCATTGCACTATTAAATTGTTTAATTTAATTATCACAAAGAATCTGGTGTTTCCTAAACAACAGAAATAATTAATAATAACACCACACAATAACACAAACGAAAACACTGAAATTCACAAAATAAACACTGCTCATGATAAATAGCCTACCTTATGGGTTAAACGAAACCATGCAAATGATGCGAACAACGCTTTGGCGCTTTTTCCTCTTAATGGATACACACACACACTAATGACGTTGACCAATTAGAACTGAGAGTATGCAAATTTTGAAAATAACGGTTTATTAAAGCGCTAATTTTTTGTTTCGACCAATCAGGCGTTAGCCTTCAGCAACCATCATCATAAATTCGCGGGTTTTTTGCCACGTGAATATCAATGTAAGTAATGCAAATTCGTTTGTGACGTCTGTGACGTCACCGCGCGGAAGGAATTCCCGCGAATCTTGATTACCTGAAAGACTGCCCTAGAAGAATAGAAAAAAAATATAACGTACGCACGCATGCGCGCACACACACACACACACACACACACACACACACATTGAGTAGACTCGGCATTACTGGCTGGTATGGACTGAATAAAGTATAGTCTTTAATTTAACGAGCGAAGTGAGTTGTCAGGTTTAACTAGCTTGTGTGTGTGTGTGTGTGTGTGTGTGTGTGTGCGTGCGTGCACACACACACACACACACACACACACACACACACACAAGCTAGTTAAACCTGACAACTCACTTCGCTCGTTAAATTAAAGACTATACTTTATTCAGTCCATACCAGCCAGTAATGCGGAGTCTACTCAATGTGTGTGTGTGTGTGTGTGTGTGTGTGTGTGTGTGTGTGTGTGTGTGTGTGTGTGAGCGCGTATGGACTGAATAAAGTATAGTACAGTATTTAACTCACTTCGCTCGTTAAATTAAAGACTATACTTTATTCAGTCCATACCAGCCAGTAATGCGGAGTCTACTCAATGTGTGTGTGTGTGTGTGAGCGCGTATGGACTGAATAAAGTATAGTACAGTATTTAACGAACGAAGTGAGTTGTCAGGTTTATCTAGCTTGTGTGTGTGTGTGTGTGTGTGACACACACACACACACAGACAAGCTAGTTAAAACTGACAACTCGCTAGAGCGCGCGCGCGCGCACACACACACACACACACACACACACACACACACACACACACACACACACACACACACACAAGCTAGTTAAACCTGACAACTCACTTCGCTCGTTAAATTAAAGACTATACTTTATTCAGTCCATACCAGCCAGTAATGCGGAGTCTACTCAATGTGTGTGTGTGTGTGTGTGTGTGTGTGTGTGTATGTGTGTGTGTGTGTGTGTGTGTGTGTGTGAGCGCGTATGGACTGAATAAAGTATGCTAAAATTAAATTACAGCTGAGCAACTCTGTACTGCAAGCCCAGATCGACATGAATCAGCGTTTATCAAAACAAGAACGGCCTCCTACTTACTCAGCATCAGAATCACCATCAACTAGCTGTTTTTCAACATACTCACCTCAAATGACCAACGCAGTCGAATCACGGACAATAGTTACAGAAGAAAACAATCGTCGAATGTTAATCAACTTAGGTGGTTTTCAAATTATGAATGATATGTAAATGACAGTATGTTTCCTTTTGTAATTAAAAAATGTGTTTTTTTTTTATAACCACCAATCAGTAATTTCATGTTTAAAGACGTTAAACAAATTTTATGCTTTTAAAAATGCTAAATTTTTACAAGATGTGAAGTCTTTTTTCGTTTATTTCACGCTTACCTTAAACATATGGCTAATCTCTCTTGCGAGCTTATAGTGTTTTGTTTGAGATGGGTGTTCTTTTTTTGTATATCATTTTTAATAAGATCATGTAAATAATCAAATTCTTTTTTATTCAATACATTTGAAACTTAGCTGGATCTTCTTGTATTTTCTGTACTTATTTCTGAAAGTCCCCTTTTTCTTGTCTTTCTAAGTTTATATTGTGTATCCAGCTCCTTCTTTTGTTAACTGATTTTTTGATTACAAGAATAGCACAAGCATTTTCCAAGTCTTCTTCAAAATCTGATGAACTGCAGCACTCCATGTTTCACAACTAAGTAGAATTTATTTGCCTTCACGACTGTTCACACGACTTCACGTGTGTTCACATGAGTTCACGCGTGTTCTCATGAGTTCACATGAAATGATGTAACATGAATTGACGTGACGTAGGCCTAAGTGTGTCTCTGCACTGCGATTTCATGGGTTAAGGCAAGTTCTGAGCTCACGTGACGTGATAGCAATGTGTTTCCAGCTTTAAAGACATTATTAAAGCCATTAGTTTCAAGTTACTTTTACAATTACAATCAGTTTGCACAAAAAAATACTGGAATTTTCTAGTAATTGTTTTAAGATTCTAAAATTAAGATGTTAAACTACAAAAAATCGTAGGAAATTACGGTATATTCTATTTTTTCTAAAAAGCGTCTGCCGACCCCTTGAAACGTTGTTGCGGACCCCAGGATCCACGGACCCCACTTTTGGAACCACTGAGCTAGTGCATTGCAACAGGTGGCGGTTACAACGTTGTTGAGCTTACTTCAGTTGGGGGCAGTTTTCCTGGTACTGGCTTCTTCTGTGATGATACGTACAGATTTCCCGAGTCCCTCGAAACTTTTCTTATCTTATTCTTCCACGAAGACACACAAATCTTCCTTTTTCTTCCACTGTTTAAACGTTTTTCGTCACCAGGTGACAGCATGACGCCTGACTGGGTAGGCACGTTAGGTGCTTACAACGTTGTTGCTATCGCGGAACTAAACACGCGGGAGGTTGTAGGCTTATTTCAGAGCAGCCAACCTAAACTTTCTCAAACTAAAAATACCCCACACTATTCAGAATGTTGTTTGTAACATTGTTTCAACAAAACCTGCGTTTTGGAAATGTTGGCGTTTGAAACGTTGTTGGGCGGAGCAATTCAATTGTTGTTTCCTTTTCAAAATAATTCTAAAATTATGTCAAAAGTCTTATAATTTCTGGTAAATAGGAATTTAAAAACAAAGTCTGTGTAAAAATTAGTAACATGGTATGACGAACTAATAAAAAAAATTGTGGACACATGTTTGTATGGCTTCAAAGAAAAGTGTACCTTTATGAGGAAAACATTTTCCAGGAATCATCAGTATAGTTAGCACTAGGTTGAATGCTCTTCTGTACGTTAGCTCATTCCAATTACATGTGCAGAAGTAATGTGACTTTTCCTCTACATAAGTGGTCTCGGTATCTCCTTTCAGGCAAGAACACTTTATTGTATTAAATGAAGTACCTTGCCCACACTAAGATAAGGCATCCTCAGTTGTTAAACTAAGGTCTGACAATGGGAAAACATTATTTATTAATAAAGACATGCATTTAATCTAAAAGTGTCCTTAATCAGATGTTATTCTTGTGCTAACTTGTGGGTGATGTAGATTTAGTCTTCATTGACTGCCAACTTGTTTTCATTTGTTTCAGGTGTTAACAAGATAAATTTATCCATCATCTGAGAAATGGAAGAGATCAAATTTGAGGACAAGGTATAAAGTTTAAAAACAAAAATATATTTTTTGCTGTTTAATGTATGTATTAAATTGATACACATGTTATATACACGTATCGTATACACACATTCATTTCTTGTATTAATAATAGTTTATTTGTCATCATATTGATTTTTAATTAATTGCTGTACAGGATATGATTTATACATGTATGTATTCTTTTGTGTAGGGTTCGCATTGACAATATGCATTTTCCATAAACTCCTAACTTTCAAGCAATTCTCTTCCTCCCTCGTCCAATTTAGACTTGTAGTCTGTTTGTTAGTTGCAAAGTAGCTTTAAAACTTTTTTTTTTTATCTGCCAGTCCTCTGTGTTTGTGTTGACCAATTATGTCAACATACTCATACTATTCTATCATCACTCATTCTCTTGTGTTGTCCACTCTGGTAGTCCTGTCCTCTGCAAGTCTTCCTGGTATTGTCCTGAACTCCGTACTTGTGACATCTCATTTCGCTGTTTTGACTTGCATTGACTCACTCCCAGTTTCTGCAGAATACATCAGTATTAGATGTATTATATGTCTTATGTTATACCTTGTATGTATTATTAGTATTATATGTCTAAAAGTCAATATTCGACATGTAATTGATTTACATATTCAAACCTTTGTGTTTTGTCTCAAATGTTTGTTAGCCAGATATTAAGAGTCAGGCACACAACTGACTATTCTATGAGTGATCGTGACTTGCATTTGAATTTTTTATCTGACCACCTGCTCCTGTGCCAAGTGGGGGGAGTCCAAAATTCACCATTTATTGCCCACTAATAATGTTGTAACCGTTAGCTATACAATTGCTTCCTTCAGATTTTATGTACACGACCTACCCGTTCGTGGGGAGTGAAGTTAACCCTTCTTACTAAGCCACTGCTCTCAAGATTAATTATAAACAAGTCAGTCAAGGACACGGTAGGCATACTGGTTTTAACTGTATAATTAACAAACTATTAATGTAGAAAGTGTGTTAATAAGTTTACACTACAGTAGACAGTAGATAATTAATTACATTTGACTTAATTAAATTATTATCTTACTTTAACATCATTGAAATTCATATCACCTCATCGTAACTAATAATCTTTAATGCAACAATATATGATGGAAATCCAGTTGAAACATGGCTTTTTGTACATAAGATCATTTATCCTTTCATATACTCATATACCTTACAGGTATATACTAGGGCAATTTGAAAAGTTCATGGCCTAATAATAAAAGACTTACCAGTATCTTTTCGTTTTGGAATCACTTTTCATATTTAAGCATGGGCTTCATGCAGTTGAACACATTTGGTTTAAAGCAGAATTATCACTGTTGCACATTTGGTTTAGTGATGCTCCAGTGCTCTTATCCCATTCAGAAGTTTGATTGTTCTAGGTCCTCTGACCTTTTTTACTGCCACTTTCAGTCATCTCCAGAAAAATCCCACCCTCCCCAGGGAATTTCTGAGTTTTGGGAATAATTAAAATTAAATAGAGCTAAATCAGGCGAGTGAGTGTGATGTTGCAACAGATTGTATTTCAGCTCAGCGATTTGTTGCCTTAAAAACAATGCTTGTCTGAGGTCTTCCATTATCCTACTACAAAATTATCTGTTATATACTAAACCTGGCACTTTTTTACAAGTATTTTCATTTATTTGGTCTAAAAGGTAGAATATCACTCTTTATTTTTTGGCATATCCATGATAATCTCTTAACAACATTCTTTTAGCCACTCAGAAAATCAAGTCATACCTTTCCAACAGACAAAATTGACTTTTCTTTTTTTGTTTACATGACAGTAATTAACAATACTGCAGACCAACATGTTGCTTTACAGCTGTTCATGAGGCAAATGTGGTGTCACCTGATGTGTCTGACATGTTTCTCAGACTCTTCGTATCTTCTTCTTCTTTGACTCTTCCTGAACCACCTTCTTTATCTGTGAAAGCTTACAGCGTCCCACAACCGAACAGTCAATCTGGGTTCTCTAGTCTCTGCCTACATCCCACTCACTGGGCGCCCATCAGCAAACTCATTACTGGGTCTCAACCAATAGTGACCCACCACACTGCCTCATCTTCACAAACCTCTCCATTCATCAATTGTTTCCAGAACCTGTTCATTTTTGTTTTCTAATTACTTTGTCCATCCAGTATATTTTTAATATTCTCCTACAGCAGCAGTTTTCAAATGCTGTGGTTGTGTCTTTCACTTTTCCCTATTGTCTAGGTTTCACATGCAGCTTCTGTAATAGCATGCTGCAAACATAATTTGAGGAATTTCTTCCTAATTTAGAATCCAGTATTTGACAGAAGCAAATTTGTTTCTCCATTTGGCCTGTGCTCTGACACTGATTCCTCTCAGTTATCTTTACCAGTTTCAATATTTACCTATTTTTGTTCCTGATTCTCCTCTTCCCCCTAATAATTTTTTATAATATTCAATACTGTTCTCAATTTACCTTGTTTTCTGTGAGTAGAAACCATACCATCAGTAACTCTTAACTCTTAACATCAGTAACTCTTAAACTCTTATATTGTCCATGAAATGTTATTACGGTCTTGAACATCTTTATGGTTTCCTTTACAGCCTCTTATAAAGCATTCTCGTGTAATGGTAATGAATTTGTATAAAAGTAAATTTTAATTCATTGTTATTTGTAGGGGGTTTTAACGGTCAGTGTAAAGAAAGAAGCAGATCCAGAAGAGGCTGACACTGAACAGGTAATGTGCATAACCATTATTTAGTCCATAGCTAATGTGTTAGGTTGTTCCGTTGTAACTATATTTGCTTATTTTATTTATTATAGTAAAAAAGTTTCAAACTTCCACCTACCTTTATTTCTTCTATGTTTTGGCCTGATATCTAGTGGTGAACTAACCCCGCTCGTACGACGAACTGATCAGTGCAGCAAATGAAATAAGGCGTTTGAAATGATTTCGTTAACAAAGTATATCATTTAGCAGATAACATTTTATTTACGATTAATAAACATCTATTCTTCCCACTCCCTTCTATGCATGAAATACCAAAAATATTAATCTTTTCACATGATTTTTAACTTTTGAAATACACTATTATCTTTTTTAACATGATAGATACCTTAATAACTAGTTTTCAAAATTTACTTACAGTCTGTGAAGACGACCCAGTTTGCCCATTCACTACACTCACACAATTTACATACCCGTACTTTTAGAGCGCTCGTTGAATTAGTTAAATTTTAATGAATTCGGGAAAATGCTCGTCGATTGCTTAAGTCTTGGCACCTCTGATGACCATGCGCCGCACTATATATTTGTTCGAAAATTTCTCACATTTTCACTTTGCTGTCTATACTTTACGCATTTCGCGCTGAGATGTTGGTTTACGTTACATTTTCACACTCTATGTATACTTTAGAAAATTTTTTGTCGTGCACGAATTATTTTATGAACCCCGGCCGGGGGGAGTATGTTGTTGACTGGTGAAACGACTAACCCAAATCCCCACTTTGTCTGACTGCGTCCGGTAACATACACTGCCCCTTAGATTACAAAGTTTTTTGTCACTGTTTAGATAACATGGTTTTGCATTGTGCACAGGTGTTGACAATGCTAACCGGCGAAACTATTGAGGCTGTGGAAGGTGTGGCCTCTAAGTGTATCCGGCGTCACAAGACCGCATGGCCCAAAACTTTCGCTTTCGTTGTTTCACCATTTTTCGTGGCGTCCTTTGGAGTCGGATTTGTGTCGTCTATGCGCCCGTGTTCATGTTGTGCGTCTTTGTACATGCCTCAATGCTTAATTACCTTGTAGTTAGACTCGACATCGCATTCCATTGTACCGGCTACGTTCAAAACTTCAACTCACTGTTCCTTTGTGTGACGACAATTTTATTTCACATTGGGACTGACCGTGCAGATGGAAAATTATTTTATAATTTTAATAAAACAAAACCCTTCCCTTTAGCCCCGTTACGATACCCCCCCCCCCCAATGAGAGATCTTCTGCTGGAACAGAAGAAATCTCATTGCTAAACCCCTAAGCGGATCGGTGAGGATATGGTGCCAACAACCCCTCGTTAATTCTTAACACATCATGGGTAAACTACCCCGTAGCCCGGCGACCATGGCTGCACCTGAACAATATTACTGGACTTCTGTTCGAGATCCCAACACCGTAAAATCAAACAGACACGTACCACAGCGCACCTAACCTTCTCACATTCCAACCCCCAAAATTCCAAACCTGGCCTTTCACCATACCAGATCCTCAACCGATATGTTTCCCCTTCCATGCATACTGAGTTGTCTTTGGGAAACACTGGGTGCATATACATACTTATTATTACCGTTGTTTACAACACATACATTATGCATAACATAAATCATTTAACACATTAATATAGAATCCATAAATATTCTGAACCTCCAAACACCATCTATACGTCAGGCATAAAAATAATTTTTTTTTTCAAAAAAATTTAAATTTATCAGAATATACTTTTTCTCAATATTCAGAACAAATTTAAGAATCATTTAATTCAATTAAACGACAAAATCGCATCAATCAATTGCTAGAACCTGCTCTTGTATCTGACATCAGTCATCAGCTGATCTCTCTGGGTCAAGTGAACGACCTTGACATACATATGTTACACATAGCTACATTATACGAGGGCTATCCAGAAAGTAACAGACGTTTTGAAATAAAAAATTTACAAAATGAAAAAACAAAATTTTATTATATACATTTGAAAGGTACACTCTTAAGCTATTTTTCTACATAATCGCCATTCAAATTAAGGCACTTATCATACCGTGGCACAAGTTTTTCAATACCGTCTCTGTAGAAATCTACCGCCTGCGATTTCAACCACTGGTTTACACCGGCATGCAGTTCGGCGTCAGTATCAAAGCGTTGTGTAGCGAGCCATGTCTTCATCGCTGGGAAGAGGTGATAGTCGCTCGGCGCCAAATCCGGGCTGTATGGTGGATGATCGAACACCTCCCATCCAAAACTATCGAAGAGCTCTCGGGTACGATTGGCCGTGTGTGGACGTGCGTTGTCGTGAAAAAACAAAATCTTCGCACTAAGTTTTCCCCGACGCTTGTTTTGTATCGCGCGCCTTAACTTTCTCAGTGTTTCACAATACCTCTCTGAGTTAATTGTTGTGCCATGTTCAAGAAAATCAAGGAGAATCACTCCTTCAGAGTCCCAAAACACAGTAGCCATGATCTTTCTTGCTGACTTTCTTTTTTGTGGTCTTCCGTTAGGATTTTCGGAATCCACCTAGCACAAAATTTGTGGTAACCAAGCTTTTCCGCCACAATTTCATGCACCAAACTCCGTGAAATTTGGGGAAATTGTTTCGAAAGTTCCGTAATCGTGAAACGACGATCTTTACGAATTTTGTCATTGATTTTCATCACCAGTTCATCAGTCACATGGCTAGGTCTACCACTGCGGTCCTCATCGTGAACATTGGTACGGCCATTTTTAAAATCAGTGCACCATTGCCTCACTCGGCTTTCACTCATTATTCCTTTTCCGTACACATCACAAACTTGGCGATAAATGTCAATTGGTTTGTGATTTTTTGCGAACAAAAACCTAATCACAGAACGCACCTCACAAGTGGCGGGATTTTCTATTGCAGCGCACATTTTAACACGTCACAGAGAGCAAAGTAAGAGGGGCACAGACCACACGCTACCACAGCTGGTTGCGTACTGAGTGTAGGAACGTTCCGACGCCAAGATGGCGGCTCTATCCCCGCCCACCGCCGCGGTCGGTCAAAACGTCTGTTACTTTCTGGATAGCCCTCGTACAATATATGAAACATCTTTAAAATTTCTTATTTTCAAACATAATACCACATGATAAAATAAAACATTCAAAATTAACATGGTTATTATTATCTTACAATAAACAATAAAATTTACCTTTAAATTGACCAAAATTACATATTTTATAGCTTTAAATTATTTTCAAATTCTATTAAAATCTGTCACTTGTTTCAATTATTTTTTATATTTTGACTATGACTTTCTTTCTTTAATAATTTCATTCTCAATTAGTTTGGGTGACTCAATTATTCATAACATTTCACCTGATAATTGGGTGATTACATATAACCTCACCCCCCCTTTCTGACTCTAATACTCACTTAACAGCTTTTATCTAATATGACACCCCTCCTATCAAAACATCTACTAACCATTCTCTACCCCTAACTTATCACTCTAACTCATTTCGCATCAATTTACCCTTATAAAAAAATACTCTCTACCCCTTTGTACTCAGGATGTGTGTTCCCCTCCCATTGCTCATTCCCTTATCTGGTTCCTGGACTTCCCATAGGCAACCCTTTCCGGCGTTAATCGGTTCCCTTCCCGCCACAACGCTTTTCGTTGAGGACTCCTTATCACACCACCCCCCTTACAAAATTCCTCTATCAATTAATTACTCTCCCATTACCTCACTTTCATCTACCAAATATCTTCATTTATTTATTACATCAATATATCAATCATTACTCTACCTATTTTCCCCATAGCTACTGTGTCACTATTACCTCTCAAATTCTACATTACTTTTATTCACCACAATATTACTTTGTTCAACTCCCCTTCTAAACTTAACTTGGACTGCTTTAAATGTCCTAACACCATAATAATCACCCAAATTCTAACTTTTACCATTTTTTATATTACATTTACCATTAAAACTCAAAACTAGTTCAACTCAGTTTACCATTTAACTTAAAATCTTTTAACCACATTGAAAATATTATTCAATCATTAATTATATTCAATTTTAATTATACTCGAACATTTAATTACCTTGGAAAATTTACAAATCATTTATAAGTGACATACTACATATGTAACACCAGTCATCAGCTGATTTTCTTGGCAAGGTGAATGACCTTACTCTAACTACATTTACAAACATTATACCATGTGAAATACATTACACGTTTACAAACCTTATATTCTAACATAATAAAATAATAACACAATAAGACATACTAAACACAATTTAACATTCCTTTATTCATTAATTATTATCGAATTCAAATCTCATAAAATAATTTAAATTCATTAGAAAAATTTCTTTATACAACATTTTAAATCAATAAAAAATATTTAAACCTCTCAAATTATTTTAATTCCATCAGGTATTGAAAATACAACATATTTTAATTACTTTACTCCAAAAACAATTACAATTAATTTAATTACCTTTATAACTATTCTTGTTATTTATTAGTCTGCTCAAAATATTATTATTAAACAAATTCTACTACATACGAGGTGTGTTCAAAAAAAGACCGAACTATTTGTGTAGCACGTCAACTAGCGCATAGAGCGAGCTGCAGAATTAAGTGCTGCTAGCGATACGTTTTGATGCCTGAATGCCGTTTTCTCTGTTCCGTCACGATCTTCAGTCTTCGAGCTACATGCGCTGTAGTGGGCACGGGCACACACCATCCGGCGGATTTATAACGAAGTGAGAATGAAGATCTTAACATAACGTGTGTGTATAAAATTTTGCTGCTGACTTCGTAAAATCTGTACAGAGCTATTTACATTGTCTTCCAAAGTTTTCATTACCATTTGCATTGGTATGCAGTTGTTGACCGATTTCAAAACGGATCTCTTTCTGATCGTCGTCAACGAACACAGTAAGAATTTGTCAGTGATATGATGCATTTAAATTTTTCTATCAAAATTTAATTTTACGATCTTAAATGGATTCTGTCAGAAAGTATCGACATTTAAACGATGATTTACAATTACCACATCACGAGCTCTCTTCCCATGATCTTTGATATCGCTTTGATCTGCACCGACCATTGTTTTTCCCTCTTTAAAAATTCTTAAACTAATCGTTCGCCTCATGCAGGCTTCCGTATGCTTAATTGAAAACCAAATGTCTCTGAAAAGTTTTAACCTAGTTTTGCTGCAAAATTTCATACGCACACGTTGTTCTCGTGGTCTTTCTTAATCGCTTTGTCACTAATCCGCCGGCCAGAATGTGCACGTCCCCACTCAATGTGATATACCTCAATGACTACTGCTAATAGCGGAACACAATAAGTGGCAGTTTATTGTCAAAAACTATCGCTAGGTGCGCGCAAAGTCGCGGCGCGTCATTTGTGCGGGTTGATGTGTTACTCAAAAAGTTTGGTCTTTTTATGAACACACCTCGTACACATATTGTTTACATAAAACATATTACCATACAGATACAATCAATTTCACTAGAAATTTATTTACAATCTTTTGTCATTATTTTTTAGTTTACCACACCTCATTTCCTAAATTAGCAATGTCAGAACCATAAACTAAAATATTTAGAGTGTCCATTTGTTGAGTTTATATTCAGCCTCCATCATCATGTATGAGTCTTACTTTTATATAATAATTATCGTCCTTACTCACACTCAATTCATTATTATTATTTATATAATAATTTTCTAGTATTTCAAATTGTTCCGTACAGCCCGCATAATAATATATTGGATTATCCCACGTTATTAAATCATAAAACCTGTCTATATCATTAGTTTTGGTCTTGTCACCATCTGTATTATCACCTATCACTCTTGTGTATTTCAATCTCTCCATTTCATAATCATCTCTTATTAATACCCCACGTCTATGCACAGGTAAGCATTCAATATAATTATCAATGTTATTATTTATTTCTGCACTATCTTCATAACAAGGTAAGTCAACAATATTACTAACTCTCTCTCTCTCTCCCTATTTTCTCTAGTAGCTCTTCATAACTTCTAACAACATCAAATAATATTATCTCTCTCTCTCAATGTGAATAATTCTCCCACTCTCTCACAAAACCACTCATCCTGACACCATCTCACTTTTTCTATCTCACTCCACACAAAAGGCAACATAACATTATCATAACCCATCCTGATTCTTTCAGGGAACTCATGATACATAAAAGGGGACCTAGTTAGAGACACCTTGTCTCTCACATAATTACTGGAGGAAACTCTGTCCTCATAACTCAAATATGGAGTCTTTGCTCCATTTAAATCACGGGAAAAATTTGCCCTTTGTAAACCTAACCTCTCTTTAACCACTATCTTATAACTACTCTCTGTTTCCACTAAAACTGCATCTCCACTATTATTACTCACTTTATTTTCTAATACCCTTTTAATTATCTCCTTATCACTTTTTATTTTGCTATTACTTGTTAACTCATTACTATAATTATCATGATTACTCACCTTGTTCTCAGTTACATTCCCACTACACTTACCGGTATTTCTTGCAACGTTATCTACATCATCTTGTGTTTGTTTTATTAGATTATCAAACATTATATTAATCTCTTTAAAATTAGCGTCATTTTTAATATTCTGTTCTTCATATCTTATTTTCTGCTCATTATACATTTTGCGTAATAAATCGTCATTAGAATTAAAACGACTCTCAAACTGGTTCAACTCGCCTCTCAGTTTGTTTACGCTACTATCAGACTTGCTATCAATTTTTCGTAAAAAGCTCATTATATCATTGTCATTAGATTGTTTATTTTTGTTTATTAAAACTGGAGTTAATTGAATTCCAGAATCAGCAGAAGATTCGCTTAATTGCATTTGAGTAGCAATTGGGGTAGAATGAATTATTATGTTACTGCTAACAGCTGTTTCCATAGTAGCGCTTGGACCAGCTGCCCGCATTTCACTTTCATTCAATGCCTGTGTTTCAAGGCCACTTTCGCTCATATCTACGTCTGTTACAATGCTTTTTTCTGTGTGCTCAGACATTTTTTAAATGGTTTATAACTTATGTTTTAAATACAATTAGTTCAAAATATTATGCTATAGCATATATAAAAGGACTTTTATATCATAATTACGTGACTTTTACGTAAATTAAATTTTTCTTTCACAACCATATTTCACTTCCTGCACTGTCAAAATAGGCCGGTGTAATACAAATTTTTATTATATTACATCATGGTCACGCCGCACCATTGTAACTATATTTATTATATCCTGGTCAAGGCACCATTGTAACTATATTTGCTTATTTTATTTATTATAGTAAAAAAGTTTCAAACTTCCACCTACCTTTATTTCTTCTATGTTTTGGCCGGATATCTAGTGGTGAACTAAGCCCGCTCGTACGACGAACTGATCAGTGCAGCAAATGAAATAAAGTGTTTGAAATTATTTTGTTAACAAAGTATATCATTTAGCAGATAACATTTTATTTACGATTAATAAACATCTATTCTTCCCACTCCCTTCTATGCATGAAATACCAAAAATATTAATCTTTTCACATGATTTTTAACTTTTGAAATACACTATTATCTTTTTTAACATGATAGATACCTTAATAACTAGTTTTCAAAATTTACTTACAGTCTATGAAGACGACCCAGTTTGCCCATTCACTACATTCACACAAATTTACATACCCATACTTTTAGAGCGCTCGTTGAATTAGTTAAATTTTAATGAATTCGGGAAAATGCTCGTCGATTGCTTAACTCTTGGCGCCTCTGATGACCACGCGCCGCACTATATATTTGTTCGAAAATTTCTCACATTTTCACTTTGCTGTCTATACTTTACGCATTTCGCGCTGAGATTTTGGTTTACGTTACATTTTCACACTCTATGTATACGTTAGAAAATTTTTTGTCGTGCACGAATTATTTTATGAACCCCGGCCGGGGGGAGTATGTCGTCGACTGGTGAAACGACTAACCCAAATCTCCACTTTGTCTGGCTGCGTCCGATAACATACACTGCCCCTTAGATTACAAAGTTTTTTGTCACTGTTTAGATAACATGGTTTTGCATTGTGCACAGGTGTTGACAATGCTAACTGGCGAAACTATTGAGGCTGTGGAAGGCGTGGCCTCTAAGTGTATCCGGCGTCACAAGATCGCATGGCCCAAAACTTTCGTTGTTTCACCATTTTTCGTGGCGTCCTTTGGAGTCGGATCTGCGTCGTCTATGCGCCCGTGTTCATGTTGTGCGTCTTTGTACGTGCCTCAATGCTTAATTACCTTGTAGTTAGACTCGACATCGCATTCCATTGTACCGGCTACGTTCAAAACTTCAACTCACTGTTCCTTTGTGTGACGACAATTTTATTTCACATTGGAACTGACGTGCAGATGGAAAATAATTTTATAATTTTAATAAAACAAAACCCTTCCCTGTAGCCCCATTACACCGTGTCATGTACCACTAGAGATTTGGATCTCATTCGTTTGTAGATATGTAATTAAAAATCAACAGAATACACAAAATGTATCAATGTTGTATACATATAAGCTACATGAGATTAAGTAAGTAAAATCGCACACTCATGCGAGCGCGTCCATGCACACACACACCATGTAGGTACAGAGTATGTATATTTATTGCAAAAATTGACAGGTGATTCTGTGTATTCATATTTAGTATTGATCACCTCTTTATATAGTACTCTATAAATCACTGAGAAGACAAAGTAAATTTTATAATTGTTCAATTTGCAGGATGTATTCCCAGTTATAAATTCTGTCCTAAAAGGAGAACTGCATGTAAAAGAAGAAATCATCAAAGAAGAGAATGAACAGTTTGTTGATCAGGTATTATACATAGTTATAAATTTGTTTATAATAACAAGCATGTATTGTTATAATGAACAGCATTGCTGTATCATGGTATATCCATGATAATCTCTTAACAACATTCTCTTAGCCACTCAGAAAATCAAGTCATACCTTTCCAACAGATAAAATTGACTTTCCTTTTTTTTTGTTTACATGACAGTAGTTAACAATACTGCAGACCAACATGTTGCTTTACAGCTGTTCATGAGGCAAATGGGGTGTCACCTGATGTGTCTGACATGTTTCTCAGACTCTTCGTATCTTCTTCTTTGACTCTTCCTGAACCACCTTCTTTATCTGTGAAAGCTTACAGCGTCCCACAACTGAACAGTCAACCTGGGTTCTCTAGTCTCTGCCTTCCTCTACAGTACTTTCCACTCACTGGGTGCCCAACAGCAAAGTCATTACTGGGTCTCAACCATAGTGACCCACCACACTGTCTCATCTTCACAACCTCTCCATTCACCAATTGTTTCCAGAACCTGTTCATTTTTGTTTTCTAATTAGTTTGTCCATCCAGTATATTTTTAATATTCTCCTACAGCAGCAGTTTTCAAATGCTGTGGTTGTGTCTTTCACTTTTCCCTATTGTCTAGGTTTCACATGCAGCTTCTATAATAGCATGCTGCGAACATATAATTTGGGAATTTCTTCTTAATTTAGAATCCAGTATTTGACAGAAGCAAATATGTTTCTCCATTTGGCGTGTGCTCTGACACTGATTCCTCTCAGTTGTCTTTACCCGTTTTAATATTTACCTATTTTTGTTCTTGATTCGCCTCTTCCCCCTAATAATTTTTTATAATATTCAATACTGTTCTCAATTTACCTTTTTTTCTGTGAGCAGAAACCATACCATCAGTAACTCTTAACTCTTATACTGTCCATGAAATGTTATTACGGTCTTGAACATCTTTATGATTTTCTTTACAGCCTCTTATAAAGCATTCTCGTATAATGGTAATGAATTTGTATAAAAGTAAATTTTAATTCTTTGTTATTTGTAGGATTTTTTAACGGTCAGTGTAAAGAAAGAAGCAGATCCAGAAGAGGCTGACACTGAACAGGTAATGTGCATAACCATTATTTAGCCCATAGCTAATGTGTTAGGTTGTTCCATGTCATGTACCACTTGAGATTTGGATCTCATTCGTTTGTAGATATGTAATTAAAAATCAACAGAATACACATACTGTATCATAATGTTGTATACATATAAACTACATGAGATTAAGTACGTAAAATCGCACACTCGTGCGTGCGCGTGCGCGCACACACACCATGTAGGTACAGAGTATGGATATTTATTGCAAAAATTGATAGGTGATTCTATATATTTCATATTTACTATTGATCACCTCTTTATATGGTACTGTATAAATCACTGAGAAGACAAAGTAAATTTTATAATTGTTCAATTTGCAGGATGCATTCCCAGTTATAAATTCTGTCCTAAAAGGAGAACTGCATGTAAAAGAAGAAATCATCAAAGAAGAGAATGAACAGTTTGTTGATCAGGTATTATACATAGTTATACATTTGTTTATAGTAACAAGTATTTATTGTTATAATTAACAGCATTGTTGTTATTTGTAAACTTATCAGTTAAAACTGTTGGAGACCGTTTGGTGTCCGATGGAAGTCATTTTTATGTGCACTTTCAGTCCATACGATTTAGCCATAACATGTACCAGTACCACGTGGCAGGAAATTTGAATTTTATGACGTCAGGGGTGTGAGTACGGCGTGACCATGGTGGGGGTAGAATGTGACTGAAGTAGGGATATTACGTGGCCATGGTGGGAGTCTGGATAACTCATCTTCATATAGGGTGAGTGTTCCCGAACCTTCAGCTCACATATATAATCCTTAGCTCTCCCTGGCGATTCATCAAACACATCTCTGAAATGCTCCACAACTGTCCACAACTCCTCTCGCTGTGTACTTCCTACAAGTTCACCCTACAGTTGCAGTCTCTACATTCCCTAAGTATATCACTTCTATTAACACCACACAACCCCCCAAAATTACCCACATATCTTGTATGATAACAAGTTTCTATTTTATTCTACACACTTCTGCACGTCCCAACTCTCACTGGTACTACGAACTTTACAGTTATACTTGGTCGCTTATTTACTAAAATTGACATACATTTAAAACTATAAACATTCCAAATTATATTTTGATAACTATTTACATTGGAGGCTGTCTATTATTACTACTATAAGCGGTGGTAAGACAGTAATCGCCCGAAAATGGGGTTTTGCCATGAGGGAAACTTGGGGACCGAATAGATCCACTTTGTGAATTCACTTCCTGTTTCTAAACCAAATCTACTCCCCCCTCCTACCATTTATCCAAACCCGCCGTCTATTCCATCCCCCAGCCTCCCTCCTAGCAAAACTCATTTTCCTAATTAATCTGTAACTGCTCTCATTGGTAAACTTTATTTTACCAATGAGACTAAAATTTTGTTTGTGATTGCATTGCCTTTAATATATATAGCCTCCATTATTTACAAACACTCGAAGGCATTGCTGGTACGTGACAGGTACACCTGGCCGCTGTACCTTGAGTGTATAAAAAAATAATTTGTGTCACGTACCTTTAGGGGTCCCCCTCCCCGTTCAATATGTGGTGAAATTTCAAATCTCTACCAATTTTGGTGGAGCCGGACCATCATTGTTTCCCTGCCCGAAGGAAGTTCTGCCAACCATGGTCTGCCTCCAAGTGCCGAAAACCACGGCCAGGACTGGTAAGGTCGTGACCGCCCGAAAATGGGGGAGAGCCCCTTCTGAAACATAAAACAACATCTTAATATTATCTGTAGAATTCAAACGTTTAAAGTGACCTATATAACTTTAAGTTCGTCGCATTTTGTGTACCCACTATCTCCTGCGTTGCTTGATTCCGTAACACATACGCATTTTGCATCTTTACTTCCACAATTTCATATGGCCCTTCATATAACAGGAAAAACTTTATCTCTTTATCTTGTGCACTCGACAAATCATGTCTCTTTACCAACACTAATTGACCTACCTCATACTTGGTCCATTTCCCTTTCGCATCATGTATCTGCTTTCTCCGTTCTCCTTTTGTAAGTAAATTTTCAGTCGCCAGTCTGATCTTCATATTTACGTCTATAATTTGATTTTCTGGTGGGTATTCAAAAAGTTGTTCCAATATTCTGTGTGGCCTTGTTCCTCTGATCAATTCATGCGGCGTAAATCCGGTGGATTCATGGGTGGTACAATTCAGCCACTCCTCTACTTTCTTAATGTAGGATGGCCATTCTGTGTGCTTGGCGTGACAATACGCCCGAAATATCCTACCAATCTCTCTCATCACCCGTTCTGCCTGGTTCGACTGTGGATGGTAAACTGCCATATGCTTGGGTATGATGCTTTCCCACCCAAGCGTCTGTCGCCACTTGCCGCTTATAAACTGTGGTCCGTGGTCGGATAAAATTATTTTTGGTTTTCCTACATTAATCATGTAATCTCTTACTATTTTTTCGCTGAGTACTTTGCTCGTCGCTCTCTTGATACTATACAATTTAACAAATTTCGAAAAAGTGTCTAAAACTACAAATACATACAACACACCACCTCTACCTCTAGGCAATGGTCCATACAAAACAACTGCAATTAAATCGAATGGTCTCAACTTTTATATAATTCATCTCCCCTTCTACTCTATAATTCACTACTTTTGACTTCTGACACAAATCACAAACTCTTAACACTCTTCTAACTCTCCTCTCCATATTTTTAAATACACATGATTCCTTTAAAACATTAGTACACTTTTTTGCCCCAAAATGCCCATACCTTATATGGCAATCCCAAATAATTTTATCTACCAACCCTTCTGGTATAACTAGTCTCCAATCACGCTCACCCCCTTCTACTTTTTTAAACAGGATCCCTTGATATACTTGAAAACGTGTACTATATTCAGACCCATCTACATCCGTTTCTAAACTAACAATTATTTTACCCAATTTATTTTCAGATCTTTGCATATTCTTAATGTCCCTTAACTCCTCACCAAAAATTCTGTCTTCTCTAGTTAATCTAAAAATTTCTATCTCTTTAAGGTCCCTACCTGTTTTATTTTCTATAATATCTACCCTGGAAAGTGTGTCTGGTACTTTATTATCTGACCCCTTTATGTACTCCCAGGAAACGTTGTACTCTTGTAAAGCTAATACCCACCTGGTTAGACGACTGTGCGTTAATTTACAAGAATTCAGAAATGACAACGCCTTGTGGTCTGTCCTGATCACTGTCTGGTTCCCCAGGATGTACGTCCGGAACTTTCCTACCGCAAATACGATGCTCAGTAGCTCCTTCTCTGTGGTGGTATAGTTTCTCTCCGCGGCCAAAAGAGATCTGCTGGCGAAAGCTATCGTATTGTGTTCCTTGTCACTGCCACACACATTCCATTACAAAACCCCTTTTAAATATATATACGCCCCATTTTATTCGAAATAATTATGTATTCGGTGTCATACTGTTGCGCACAGTTCCTGCTGGCCGTGTGGTTTCGCCTCGAGCTAACGATGCGTCACTCACTAAGTTCTCTTTTGAAGTGTCTGAAAAGTTTATGTGTTAACATTTTGATACTGCACTCACTTGCACATTATTTGTTTTAAATACTGCCCTCCCTTTCGATTAATATTGAAACTTTATTGATGAGCCCCGTTTGGTGGGCTGCCTGCGCAGGCTAGCGTCGGTGAGGAACTGCGAAGAGCGTCTATCAAGTACCCCTCTACCAAGGGTTTTCTGGACAAGACGGAAAGCAATGCCTTGTGCGTTAAAGTCATTGTTACTGTTCAGGTAACACGTGCAACTCCCGTGTGTTGGATGTTGATGAAATTTCACTGCCACTGTTTTCGTCACAAAGGTAGGCGGGATTTTGTCAAGACTTCCGCCAGCACAGAAACACATGTTAGAAAAATATTCTGTTTAAGCCATATTGTTTTAACAGTTCGGCGTCGGTGGCATGCTGCGGGTGTTTGCGCGTGTCACTCAACACTGCAATTCTGGGAATTGTATTGCGTAGTTGCCCCTTGACACATTCCATCGTACAGCTACAATGTACTGTTCCTTTGTTTGAACAACGCTTTTATTCAACACGTGGCTGGCCACACAGATGAAAACAAATTTATGATTTTATAATAAAATAAAAAGCCCCTCCTTTTAGCCCCGTTACATCACTGATTTTAAAGTTAAGTTTTTTTTATAAATTTATTATTTTCACTGTAGACTAGGCTTATCGAATGAACGCCATACTTAACTTCATTATTAGGTTAATATGAGCTAAAATGTCGTTCAAGTGTGCTTAACAAAGTCTAATAATCAACTGTTCTAACTTCCTTCGTCATCTAAAAATGTATTAGCCAATTTAGTACTAGCAATACATTGTTTCAAATCTTTTTCGCTTCCGTTACATGTCTAAATATTACATTATATCACTGAATATATTTTTGCTATTATTTAAATTTATTAAATACTACATACATAATCTCCCTCTTTAGTTCATTCTGCTTGATTTGACATATAGTTTTACTAAGTTTTTTATCTAAAATGCTATATTTACTTCATTTTGAAATTGTAGGCCTTAAAATTTATTTCCTGCCCTTCTCAAAATATTTGCCATTTTATGTTATATTTATGATTGTACTAAATCTCCGAATGAAATAAAAGGTTTATCTTCCCTTAATTTCTTGTCATTTTTTTAATGGGGCTAAAAGGAGGGGTTTTTTTATTTTATTTAAAAAATCATAAATTTGTTTTCATCTGTGTGGCCAGCCACGTGTTGAATGAAAGCTTTGTTCAAACAAAGGAACAGTACGGTGTAACTGTATGATGGAATGCATCAAGGTGCAACAACGCAATACACTTCTTAGAACTGTAGTGTTGAGTGACACGCGCAAACACCAGGAGGCGCGCCACCGACGCCGAGATGATAAAACAATATGGCCAATTTCATAAAATCTGTTTGCAATGCTGCCGGTAGATGACGGAAGTCTTGATGAGATCCCGCCTATCCTTGTGACGCAACCAATGGACACCAAATTTTGTCGACGTCCAACACACGGGAGTTGCATGTGTTATTTGAACAGTGACGGTGACTTTGACGACTAAGGCATTGTAATTTCCGTCATGCCTAACTGTGAGTGGGAGAAATTGTTGGTAGCGCTCCACCCAGTCGACAATATAACTTCTCCCTGGCCAGGGTGAACAAAAAAGTTCGCGAACTAAAAAATCTATATTACTAACATAGTCATGAAGTGTTAGAATTCAATTCAAACCGATTAATTCTGACAGCAACCACATCTCATATCGAACTAAGTGGAGTGAACCAAGAAAATTAAAATGTGAATTGATTGAACATTCGGACATATACGCAGGGCTGCACGTGGCCGGAAAGACGCCGTGAGTTAAGTAACGACCATCCAGTTCATTATGTTAAAAAATTTCATTTTAAAGAGCTCTAAATAAAAAATAAATGGGTACTTAAATCGTATGAGAGGGAGAGAGTGAGCAATCTGGGTCGTTTTAGTAGAAAATAAATTAAGCATTAGGTTATAATCAGTAGTAAATGAATTTTGATAGCATGCATATGTGAATTAAATATTGTTCGGAGTGCTACTCCTAGGAAAAGCATAACTTAACAGTAAAAGTCACCATTTGAAGTAGCTTCACAATTCATTAAGTGTCATGTAGTACGATAAAAAGAACGAAGTGTATTTTAGTAAATTTAAACTGAAAAGAAAACAGAAAAAAATGTCATGCTAGATAAATAAAATACCATTGTATTTGTGTTTGTAAAATATGTGTTTGTTAATTTGCATTCACCTGTGTTTTTTCTCTGCCAAGAGTACATCAGACGACACCTTGGTAAACTATCGATAAAGTAAGTAACTAGAGTCTCAATATTTTAAGTTAAAAAACAAGTAAAGTTTCAGTTGCTGCCTATAAATAGGATACAGATTTATAGATGTTAATAATTATTTAAACTCGTACAGCTTCAGTTGGCGCCCGAACAGGGACTTGTAAATTAATTTTTAATTGAATAGAAACTAAATTAATTTACAACCTGATCGAAAATGGCAGAGAAAAATAAGAATGCAAATTTATGTGGAAGTAGTGTAGAGGAATCTATTTTAAATGTTACGCAAGACGATATAATATCGACAAATATTAACGAGAGCGTAGACAATACAACACACGAATTAACGATTGAGACAGTAGACACAAAAATAAGCGATAATGTAAATATATTTAACCAATTAGCGTTGATGATGGAAATGATGTCAAGAATGAGAACGGAAGTCAAATCAGAAAATAATAAATTAAACATGAGTTTAAATGAATTTAAAACTGAAATCAAATCAGAGATAAACACAGTAAACGATAAACTTGCCGATTTAAATAACGAGTTCATGAATGTAAGGAGCGAATTGAGAGTGAGTGAAATAAATATGAATAGCAAATTAGAAAGTATGAATAAAACTATTGTGGGCATGAGAGGTGAGATAACAATAAATATAAACAAAATACAAAACGAAATAAATGAAAGTAGAACGCTGAAGGAGGAGGTAGAAAACGACACAGTTGTGAGTGATTGTGACGAAATAACAGACGACCAGGGTAATAATAAAATAACAAATAATTATGAAAATGAATTAACAACCGATAGTAGTAAGATAGTTGAAAACGAGAAAT
Source organism: Magicicada septendecula (assembly GCA_034769895.1). NCBI lineage: Eukaryota > Metazoa > Arthropoda > Insecta > Hemiptera > Cicadidae > Magicicada > Magicicada septendecula. The sequence continues at coordinate 148,834,372 of CM068373.1, forward strand.
ATAAAAATAATACCGTGAAAATAATTAGCGACCATAATAATATAGAAACAGTGAGAGAGAGGGGAGAGAGTGTTTGTAAGTTAGAGAGAGAGTTGTGTGCAGACAGGGAGATAATGATATATCAGTTAAAGAGAAAATATAATGAGTTAAAAGAGAGATTAGAAGTGGTGAAGATAAATGATATAAGATACTTACCTTATAAAATAGAGATTGATAATTGTTTTAATGATACCTGTATAAATAATAATAACTTACCTGATGTTTTAAGGAGTATAGTAAATGAATATGATGATAAAATAACTGACTTTATATTGAATAAAACTACTGAGGGAGACCGAACTAAAATCACAAATGTAGACGGGTTTCATGAATTGATAGATAAGAATGATGTCCAATATTATGTCTATAATGGTCATAATAATAATAACAAATTGTATGTGGATAACAATGATTTATGTTATAAAAATGTGATTATGTTGTATGATGATGGAGGTTGAAATTAAAATGAGTGAATGGACAATTTTTAAATATTTTAATTTATGGTAATGACCTGGCCAGATTATGAAATGAAGTGTGGAAAACTGGACAGTAATGATGAAGATTTGTAAATAATTTTTAGTGAAATTAACTGTGTTTGTATTGTAAAATGTTTTATGTAAACAATGTGTATGTAGCAGAAATTGATTTTAATAATAATAATATTTTATCAGACAAAAGAAATAATGAGTTGGTAATTAATGAATTGTAATTTTGTGGAAGTAAAGTAATTAGAATATGTTGTGTTTTAATAATTGATTGAAGTAAATAATTTGAGATGATTAAATATTTTGATTGTTTTAAAATGTTGTATAAAGGAATTTTTCGAATGATTTTGAATTATTTTATGAGATTTAAAATTGATAATAATTAATAAACGAATAAATGTAAGATGTATTTAGTTGTGGAATCATATTATCGTTATTGTTTCAGAAGGTAATGGAGATGTATTGTTTTGGAATCATATGTTTTGAATGATGTACTGTGAGTATAAATTTTATAATACAAGTTAAATAGAGTAAAATGTTTATATGTGTTGAAAAGATTTTAAACTGAATGATGAAACTAATTTGAGTTAATTATACTAAATAGAAACCATAGTTAAAAGGTAATACTAATTGAAATGTGATGTAAAGTAAAGGTTAATAATAAATTTGAAATTTTGAAGAATCTAAGTGTAGTAAGTGATAAATAATTAAATGATGATATATAAAAGAGTTAATAGAAAATTACAAATTATAATGTTTATAATTTTCTATACAAATTACTTAAAGGAAAATCATTTAGTTTAAAGTAACAATGTCAATGTTCAAGGTAAATGTGTATTATGTTTTCATACAAGATATGTGGGTAATTTTGGGGGGTTGTGGGGTGTTAATAGAAGTGATGTATTTACGGAATGTAGAGACTGCAACTAGAGAAGGATATTAAGTTTAGATATAGGTCGGCTAGTACAGTGGTGGCATGTGCCACTATAGATAGCAGTAAGTGTTAGGGGTAACAGAGAGTGTTACCTCCATCGGAGGCCAAACTGGCGTAAAATACACGGCACAACTTTTATATAATTTTATATTATATGCTGATTGATTGCCGTGTCGTGTACCATATGACGAAGAGAACATGCGTGAATTTAGAGATGATTTCCCCGCCTTTTCGGGCGATTACTGCCTTACCAGCACTAATCGTGGTTTTGGATGGCGGCCAGCTATGGCCAACAATTGTAAACCTGACCATAGCTGTGCTTGAAATTGGTGTATATTTGAAATTAATGGGGGTGACTTTAGGGGAAATCCCCGGGACTATGGAACAGCGGCTGCCACTCTGTTCGCGTGGGAACAGTAAACCAGGTGGTAGACCCGCATTAAGGGCTTATTAATATATAACAATAGATATGATGATATCTACTTAATTTTAAAATGTAACGCAGAAGCAAGGACAAGGAGATGTTAAATTCCTCCACCAATGCCGTCCTTGTGGATGCAAATGGGCGCAACAGTCCACCATCAGAAAACAATAGTGTGTGTGGTTACGGAGGTTGCTCAGGGGAGCAACGAGTTAAAAATTTTGTTGTAACTGAATGATGATGACTCGCTCCTGAGCTAATTAAATAATTGTATCTTGATTTGAGAAATAGGTGCATTAGATGTTTATTATAGTGTGTTTAGTATGTCTTTTGTGTTGTTATTGTTTGTAAACGTGTAATGTATTTCACATGATGTAATGTTTAGAAATGTAGTTAGGGTAAGGTCATTCACCTTGCTAAGAAAATCAACTGATCAGCTGTAGTGTATCACTTATAAATGATTTGAAAATTTTTCAATAGAGTTAAATATTTGAATATAATGAAAGCTGAATATAATTAAAAAATTGATTGGAACAAGTGACAGATTTTGATAGAAGTTGAAAATAAGTAAAGCTATAAAATGTGCAATTTTTGATTAATTTAAATGTCAATTTCGTTTTAATTGTAATAATACTATGTTAATTTTAAATGTCTTATTTTATTGTGTTTTATTATGTTTGAAGATACAAATTTTAAAGATGTTTTATGTATTTCATGGTGTAGCTTTGTATAACATATGTATGTCAAGGTCGTTGACTTGACCTAATTTGATCAGCTGATGGCTGATGTTATAGACAAGACCAGTTCCCAGCAATTCATTGAGGCAAATTTAGTCGTTTAATTGATTTAAATAATTTTAAATTTTTCTGACAAAAAAAAAATTATTTTTTATGCCTGCCATATAAGTGAAGTTTGAATTTCAAGTGTATTATTGTTTATGTGTATTACCAGTGCTTTATTGAGTTATATTTAAAACGTTACGAGTTAATTAAATTATTGAAATATTGAATTTTGTCCCATTTTTAGGGCACCAACTGAGGCTGCACATGTTTATTATTGTTTAAAATTATGAAATTCCAAATCACTTACCTTTACTAAGTAAATTCGAGTTATTTACCAGGGTGTCGTCTGGTGTACTCTGGCAGAGTAAAATCACAGGTGAATGCAAATTAACAAACACATATTTTTGTAAACTCAAATAAAATGTTGGTTTATTTTCTTTAGCATGACATTTTTTCTTTTTTACTTCTAGTTTGAATCTACTGGTCTATATTAGTTGAGCCTGTTTATTACTCAAGCTCAACATTTTTTTATTGCGTCTTCTGATTTTACCCAATGTTCATTTTATTTTTTCTACAAACTCCTTTCTTATTAATTATTAGTTTCTGATAAAATATAATTGAATACGGTAAACTAAAAATATTAACCCTTTCTTGGGAAATATAAAAACATTATTTCAACATGATTAATTTCCTAATACTAGTTTACATCCTAACATAAAATCATTATTTAAATGATTGCAACCCAGTTTGCTCGCACACTGCACACATACAAAAACCCCCCTTTTTTTATATAAGACAAGAATATATTGAAATGGGTATGATTACGTGTAGTAGCGGAGTCCCTGTTGACCGCATGGCGCGTCACTCACTAAATTCGCTGCGTTGTTATTAAAAACTGTTATTTAATTTGTTTTTTGCAATTTTTACTTAGTTCACTGGTTTTTTATATATTTCAAACTGCTTTACACATTTTTATTTATACTGAACCGGTCGGCCGACCTTTAAGGTGTTCGAGTCGAAAATTAAAAGGACCGCATGCGGCCTATAGGTGAATACGACTGACTAGCCAACGGCTAACCAAATCCCCACCTTGTCTGTCTGCTTCCGGTAACCCACACTGCCTTTTGGATTACGAAGTTTTTTGTCACTGTTTCGGTAACATGGGCTTGCATGGTGCCCACGTTTTGACAATGCTAACTGGCGAAAATATTGAGGCTGTGGAAGGCGTGGTCTCTCAGCGACATCCACCGTCACAAGACCGCATGGTACAAGACTTTCATTGTTTTGCCATTTTTTGTGGCGTCGTTTAGAGTCTGAGCTGCGTCTTTACGCGCGCATGTTCATGTTGCGCGTCTTTGTACGTCACACAGCACTACCGTTCTTAGAATTCAATTGCGTTGACAGCATGCATCACATTCCAACGTCCGACTACTTGCACAACTTCACATCACTGATTCTTTTGTGGGATGACAATTTTATGTGTTGGGCTTGCAATTGAGATAAAATAAATTTAAATAAATGAAATATTCCTTTTTTGCCCCATTACAATACCCCACCAATGAGATATCTTCTGTCGAAACAGAAGGAATCTCATTGTTAACCCCTAAGAGGATCGGTGAGGATATGGTGCCAACAACCCCCCCATTTGTTCTTATACATCATGGGTAAACAACCCCCTTGGCTCGGCGACTATGGCCACATCTGAATGAGATCACTGGACTTCTCTATACGAGATCCCAACACCATAAAATCGAACAGACACGCACCACAGCGCACCTAACCTTCCAACATGCCAACCCCCAAAATCCAACCCTTGGCCTTATACCATGCCAGATCCTCAACCGATATGTTCCCCCTTACTAAGCACACTGGGTCGCCTTCAGCAATACTGGGCGCATACATATACTTATTATATCTTATAAACAAACTCATCATTTAAAAGTCACAAAATATTTATCTTTAAATTCACTATTTTAAGTTCCAAATCAGGTTGTTATATTATTATTATTTTCATCAAAACCAAAAACTCTTTTATCTACATTTATCAATTCTCTTCATTACTATTAATACTCAGAAAAACAAACAAATTGAACATCCACTTAAAACATGAATTCATTTATCCTAACATGTGATTATACATACCTACTACACCATATAATTCAATAACATCATTGATACACATAAACAAGAATATCATCAAAACTCAAAAAACATCCATTAGCTGGCAGGCACAAAAAATCAAAATTTAAGTGTTGTTTTTTTTTTTTTTTTTTTTCAAAAAGAATTAGCTGATCAAACTGGGTCAAGTCAATAACCTTGACCTACACAGGTTATACATAAGCTACATAATAAAATACATTAATCATCTTTAAAATTTTTACCTTCAAACATAATAAAACATAATAAAATAAGACATTTAAAATTGACATAGCATTATTACAATTAACAATAAAATTGACATTTAAATTACTCAAAATTATACCTTTTACAATCTTGCTTTATTCTCAAATTCTCTTAAAATTGTCACTTGTTTCAATTAAAATTTTATATTTTTACTATAACTCTCTTTCTTTACTATTCTCAGTCTCCATTAATTTGGGTGATTTAATTATTTATACTAACTTGAAAAAATTGCAAATCATTCATAAGTGATATTCTACAGCTGATCAGCTGATTTTCTCAGCAAGGTGAATGACCTTACGACAAACACCTTTCAGAATTATATAAATCACATATTTTATCAATCCTTATCTCTAACATAATAAAATAATACATTTATGTGACAGAATAAACATAGTATAATGAACATATGAACACCTCTTTATCAAATCGTAATTAGGGCAAAAGTGAGTTATCTTTAAGTTATAAAAATTTGAATTCGTTGCTCACCTTAGCAACCCCCTAGCCACACACACTATTGTTTTTCTGTTGGACTGTGGCACCCATGTGCGTCCACAAGGACTGCATAGTTGGAGGAATTTGACATCTCCGTGTCCTTGCTTTGGCGTTACATTTGAACTATTTAGATATCAACATATCTTTGTTATATAATTATGTGCCCTTAATGCGGGTCTACCACCTGGCTTTGCTGTCCCTACTCGGACAGAGTGGCAGCCGCTGTTCCATAGTTTCCGGGATTTCCCCTAGTTTCACCCCCCATTAATTTCTAATATAGACAAATTTCAAGCCAGCTATGGTCAAGGGACTTAATTTATGGCCATAGCTGACCGCTAGCCAAAACCACGATTAGTGCTGGTAAGGCAGTAATCGCCCGAAAAGTCGGGGAAATCATCTTTACCTTCAGGCATGTTACACTCATCATTAATCTGCACGGCACGGCTATTTATCAATATACAATATAAAATTGTAAAAAGGGGTGTGCTGTGCATTTTCGCCATTTTGGCCTCCGATTAGGTAACACTCCCTGTTAGCCCCAACCCTCCGCTATCTACTGTGGCACATGCCACCACAGCAATAGCACACTAATAGCTAAACTAAATCTTTCTACATTTGCAGTTTCTACACTCCATTACTATATCACTTCTATAAACACCACTCTACCCCCCAAAATTACCCACACATCTTGTATGATAAACAAATTTTATTTTATTTAACACATTTCTTACACAGACACCTTTGCAAGTCCAAACTTTTTCTCTATGGCCAAAATAGGAACTACAACAATGGATCATCTTACAAATTTACCTTAAAAGTACTATACATTTTGTTTTCTGAAGGAAAACAACTTCTGGAAAAGTTAAGTATTTAAGTTACATAATTTCGGTTGTTTCATTCTGAAATTTGCCAATTGCTAAGTTTTTTCTTTCTAATTTTCCAGTTTCAAATTCTAAAACAACCTACTGTAGTTCGTGGAAAATATTATTATTATTATTTTTTTTTTAACCTTTCCACGAAACTAGGGGTACGGGGTCCCCCTCCCCGTTCACTGATAATGTTAAATTTCTAGTTTACACCAATTTGTGGACTAGGACCATCGTTGATTTCACCCTTTGCGGGGCTACCATCAACCATGGTCTGCCTCCATAATGCCAAAAACCACGATCAGAGGTGGTGAATCTGTGACCGCCCGAAAATGGGGGAGGATCATTTCTACTTTTAAGATACCATAACGTGTGCATAAATAATGATGATAAAAAAAAATATGTAATAATAAAATATAAAATGTCTGTCTATGTATGAAAATTTTAATAATTACAAATGTATCTATCATCACTCAGCTAGATAATACTTTTTTAATTGGGTCACATTATAAGTTCCTTTTATTTCTCGAGTTTGCAAATCTACTAAAACATAAGCATTCTCCATTTTCACTTGGCTAACCTCATATGGACCGTCATACAATAGGAAGAATTTTTTAATTTCTTTGTCCAACGCTGATGATTGATCGTGATTTTTTATTAATACTAGTTGTCCTACCTCGTATTGTATGGGTGTTAAATTCCGGTCATGTCTCCTTTTCCGCTGTTCGGCCTTACTCAACAGGCGCTCCCTAGCGATTACCAATTTCCTATCATGTGGTATTTCCGTCCGGGTTGGAAATTTTACTTGCTCTTCTAATATGCGTGCTGGCCTTCTCTGAAACATTAACTCACATGGGCTGTAACTAGTGGATTCATGTAAACTATTGTTAATATACCCCTCTATCTTGCACACAAAAGTAGCCCACAAAGAATGTTTTTTTATGGCAAAAGGTCCTAAACATTCTCCCTAACTCCCGCATGACACGCTCACTAGGATTTGACTGTGGATGATACACTGATGTATGTTTAACTAAGATGTTTTCCCAACCTAAAGTTTCCCGCCAGGTGTTGCTGGTAAATTGCGAACCATGATCTGATAATACTATTTTAGGCTTACCTACTTCAATAAGGTATTCATTTACTATCTTCCTAGCCAATACTGATGAGGTTGCCTTTTTAATCGGGTATAATTTTACAAATTTGGTAAAAACATCTAACACAACAAATAAATAATTTACCCCTCCATGACCTTTGGGTAAGGGGCCATATAAATCAACGGCAACTAATGCTAAAGGACTGTCTGGCGTTACATGCTGCATCAAACCCACCTGTTTACGATTGTTTACTTTAGCTTTCTGACAAATTTCGCATGTTTGTAATATTTTACGCACCGTTCTTTCCATATTATTGAATTTACATGACTCTTTTAATATGTCACTACATTTCTTGGGGCCTATATGACCATACCTTAGATGGCAATCTCTCACTACTTCAGGTATTATAACTTTAGGGATGCACACCTTCCAATCGTCTCCCTGTTCATTTGCCCGATGAAATAGTGTTTATTAAACAAACTAAAATGTTTCTCCCACTTGTGAGGTACGTTGGGTATTTGACTCAAAGCTAATATTATTTTACTAAGTTCGGTGTCTCTTTCTTGTTCTGTTGCTAAGTTACTTATTAATTTTTTCATATTTACTTCCCCCACTTCTTTTACTATAAATATTTTATATGTATTTGCTATGTCTACTTCGGTATTATTATCAAAATCTGTCCTAGATAGGACATCAGCTACGATATTTTCTTTACCCTTACAATACTCAATTGTTAAGTCATATTCTTGTAATATTAGCATCCACCGCACTAACCTACCATGTGTTAATTTACAGTTCTTTAAAAACGCTAAAGCTTGATGGTCGGATCTTATGATTACCTTATTTCCTAATAAGTACGTTCTGAACTTTCTATAGGCGAAAACTATTGATAACACCTCCTTCTCCATCGTAGTATAGTTCTTTTCACTAGTTAATAGAGATCTACTTGCAAAAGCTACTACTTTGTGGTTACCACTCCCAGCTAACTGAAACAACTCTACTCCCAAGGCAATGTCTGATGCGTCTGTGTGTATATAAAATGGTTCTGAAAAATTAGGGTGAGCTAATATAACTGTGTTTAAGAATTTATTTTTTATCAGCTCGAATATATTTTGCTCTTTTAAATCCCACTGCCACCGATTGTCTTTATTTAATAAAGGTCCCAATTGTACTGTTAAATATGAATATTTGTCTACAAATTGCCTATAATAGTTGCACAAACCTAAGAAACTTTGCAACTGTTTAACATTTTTTGGAATCGGAAAATTTTTTATTATTTCTACTTTTTTAGGGTCTGTACTGATACCCCTTGCTGAAATTATATGTCCTAAAAAATTAACTTGTTCTTTCAAAAATTCCGACTTCTTAAATTTAACTGTTATGCCATATTCATACAGTCTACTTAGTACTCTATCTAACCTTTCACAGTGTGTATCAATGTCTGGTGACGTAATTACTATATCGTCTACATAAACGGTTGTGAATTCTAAAATCTCTCTCCCTAACACATAATCCAGGCATTTGATAAAAATTGAAACACTTATGTTGAGTCCAAAAGGTAGCCTGCGAAATTGGTAATTCCTACCGTTGTATAAAAAGGCCACATACTGTCGAGACTCCTCTTCCAGCTCTATCTGCCAGTAACCTGCAGTCCAAGGTGGTGATGTATTTGGTCCCACTAAAACGTTGCAGAATTTCGCTTACTGGTTCCGGTGATTCTCTGTCTGGAACAATTATTCTGTTTACTTGTCTTGCGTCTAAACATAATCTTATCGATAAATCTTTCTTTGTCACCACTACTAAAGGGTTGGAATATGGTGATGTAGATTTTTCTATTATACCTTCCCTCAACATTTTATTTATTTCCTCCTGTACTAAACCCTTCTTGGAGTATGGTACCGGATAGGTTTTAGGTGCAAAGGGTGTTTTTTCTTTAACGACTAATTTACCCTTAAAATTCTTTACTAAACCGGGTTCTTCGTATTGTTTAAATTAGCAGCCATCCTTACTATTTCTTTTATGAATTTGCTAACTGCTATAATTTTTTATTGTTCGACTATGTTGTTTAAGACTTGAAGATGTCAGTAATGACGAAAAAGCTTAGTCGAACAATAAAAAATTATAGCAGTTAGCAAATTCATAAAAGAAATAGTAAACCGGGTTCATCTGAAAAAACTGATTTATTTTTGTTTATTATTAGTACTATTTTTTCCCTGTCTTGGTAGCTAAATTCCCCATCTTGATATAGGATTTTATTCATTTTCTCCTCCCAATTATTTTCATTTTCAAATAACTCATTACTATTTACCCTCAAGTTACAATAATTTATCATCAAGGGCCTACACTCGTTTATATCATTGTCAGAAATTAACATTCCCTTACTAATTATTTTTAAAGCTTTCATTCCTACAATTTTCTTTTGTATGAATGGTATTTCAATTATATTATTATTATTGTTTAATTTCATAGTCTGTGTGTAATAGTTTAACTCTACTTTGAAATTATTTAAAAAACCATTACCTATTATAGCTCCCATATTTAATCCTGGAATAACTAAGAAAGGTACATTTATTGTGTTCTCCTTTACTTTTAATTGTAGCATTATTTGTTTAGTTACTTTTTTACTGCGAACACCCGTTACTCCTATAACACTAATTCCCAGTACTGGTAATTGTGGGACTGTCTCTGTAGTTTGATTTTTTATTCTTTCAAACATTCTATCGTCTATAGCAGTTAGTTCACTCCCTGAATCTACTAGAAAAATGTATTTAGAATTAAACACTTCGGCTTCAAATTCTGCCATCCCAAAAGTACTACTACTCTCTCCTGCTTCTTCGTCGGATAGATCATTATGTATATTGGTAATTAGTGACCCTATTGTCAGGTAATTACTAGACGGCTGGGGGCTTTCTTTTTCAACCGCCCTGATTAGTTTAACAGTATTGGAGGTGGTGGTTCACTGTAAACCCCCTACTGTTTTGATTATGAGCTGGTGCTTCCACACCCCGAGTTTCGTTTGGGTTACTAACATATCCCCCTCTCCCTCTATGATTAAAGTTTCCTGACACTCCCCGATTGTTGGTGAAACCTCTCCCTCTCTGATTCCCTCTAAACCCAGTATGTTCAAAACCTCGATTATAATTCTCCACTCTCCCTCGGGGACTCTCCCTTGGACCCTGACACCGGTAACATTGATTCCGTGACCCGTTATAATTACTAGCTCCACAACTAGGGTTTGGACACAACCACGCCCCCTCCCCTGGTCTACTCACATTACTAATAAAATGGTCTGGTTGTCGTATTTCAGTATTTATTTGATTCGATTCATTAATTCTAAATTGGTATTTATTATCTTCTTCCTCTTTCATACTCTGGTATGCTTCTAGTATTTTTTCTAATTCTGCAATATTAGCAAAATCCCGGGTTCTGATTGTGGACCGTATGTCCTTAGGTAAATGTTTACTAATGTATCTTATAAAAGATGAAAGAGGCATTGGTGGTTCTAAATATTTAACCTGACTATATAGTCTTGTCACATACGATGTAATACTCATGTTTTTTATATTAAAATTTCCCCACCCCATTATGGTACTACGTAACCCCTCTTGTTTCTCTTCTGACCAGTACTTATTTCTAAATGCTAGCTCAAACTCATTAAAATCTACCCAGTTATCGTTATGAGCATCCGCCCATATTTTAGCATCCCCTGTAAAGTACTTTAAAATTCTTACTAATTTAATCTCCCAACTTTCTTGGTTATATTTATTAAAACTTTTTATAGAGTTCAAAAATTGTATGGGGTTTACTCCCCTACTTTCATTACTAAAGTACCCTAATTCTACTTGCACATTCACTCTCTCACTCACATTAGTTAATTTCTGATTAATGGTTACACTCAAGTCTTCTCTGACTTTAATTATTTCACGCTCATGTTCTACTTGTTTATTTTTTAAACTAGTTACATTAATCTTAATTGCATCAACTTGTTCAAAGTTACTTCTGAATTCATCATTTATATTTTCTTGTATTTCACTTGTTCGTTTGATTTGTTCACACTCATTAATTATACATTGAACATTACTGTCAATTTTGTCATTTTGCTTCTTAATTTTATCGTTAAATTTACTTGTCAATGTGTCAGATTTTTTATTTGTCTCTAACATTTTATCTTTTTGTTTTTCGTTAATTATTTTTATCTCGTTTTTCATTTCTGTTTGTATCTTATTTATATCACTAGTCAGCTCATCTTTCACTCCAACAATAACCTCATTCATACTTTCCAAGCGGCTATTCATATTTATTTCACTCGCTCTCAATTCGCTCCTCACGTTCATGAACTCGTTAAATCAGTAAGTTTAATATTTATAGTATTTACTTCTGATTTGATTTCAGATTTTAAATTATTATTTTATGTTTTCATTTCATTTAAGCTCATATTTATGACATTTATTTCTGATTTGATCTCAGTTTTCATTCCTGATATCATCTCCATCATCAATGCTAATTGGTTAATTATATTTACCCTATTGTCTTTACTACCCCCCCGCTACTACAGTTTCGTTTACATCTATTTCAACATTTTCATCAACAATATCATTGATTGTTACCATATGATCTTGCGTAATATTTAAAATAGATTCTTCTACGCTACTTTTACATAAATCTGCGTTCTTATTTCCCTCTGCCATTTTCGACCAGTTTGTAAACTAATTTAATTTTTTAATTTACAAAGTCACTGTTAGACGGGCGCCTTTTAAAACGTTACGAGTTAATTAAATTATTGAATTTTGTCCCATTTTTAGGGCACCAACTGAGGCTGCACATGTTTATTATTGTTTAAAATTATGAAATTCCAAATCACTTACCTTTACTAAGTAAATTCGAGTTATTTACCAGGGTGTCGTCTGGTGTACTCTGGCAGAGTAAAATCATAGGTGAATGCAAATTAACAAACACATATTTTTGTAAACTCAAATAAAATGTTGGTTTATTTTCTTTAGCATGACATTTTTTCTTTTTTACTTCTAGTTTGAATCTACTGGTCTATATAAGTTGAGCCTGTTTATTACCCAAGCTCAACATTTTTTTATTGCGTCTTCTGATTTTACCCAATGTTCATTTTATTTTTTCTACAAACTCCTTTCTTATTAATTATTAGTTTCTGATAAAATATAATTGAATACAGTAAACTAAAAATATTAACCCTTTCTTGGGAAATATAAAAACATTATTTCGACATGATTAATTTCCTAATACTAGTTTACATCCTAACATAAAATCATTATTTTAATGATTGCAACCCAGTTTGCTCGCACACTGCACACATACAAAAACCCTCCTTTTTTTATATAAGACAAGAATATATTGAAATGGGTACGATTACATGTAGTAGCGGAGACCCTGTTGACCGCATGGCGCGTCACTCACTAAATTCGCTGCGTTGTTATTAAAAACTGTTATTATTTAATTTGTTTTTTGCAATTTTCACTTAGTTCACTGTTTTTTTATATATTTCAAACTGCTTTACACATTTTTATTTATACTGAACCGGTCGGCCGACCTTTAAGGTGTTCGAGTCGAAAATTAAAAGGACCGCATGCGGCCTATAGGTGAATACGACTGACTAGCCAACGGCTAACCAAATCCCCACCTTGTCTGTCTGCTTCCGGTAACCCACACTGCCTTTTGGATTACGAAGTTTTTTGTCACTGTCTCGGTAACATGGGCTTGCATGGTGCCCACGTTTTGACAGTGCTAACTGACGAAAATATTGAGGCTGTGGAAGGCGTGGTCTCTCAGCGACATCCACCGTCACAAGACCGCATGGTACAAGACTTTCGTTGTTTCGCCATTTTTTGTGGCGTCGTTTAGAGTCTGAGCTGCATCTTTACGCGCGCATGTTCATGTTGCGCGTCTTTGTACGTCACACAGCACTACCGTTCTTAGAATTCAATTGCGTTGACAGCATGCATCACATTCCAACGTTCGACTACTTGCACAACTTCACATCACTGATTCTTTTGTGGGATGACAATTTTATGTGTTGGGCTTGCAATTGAGATAAAATAAATTTAAATAAATGAAATATTCCTTTTTTGCCCCATTACATATTGTTTAGAATATAGGGTATTAAACATTATTCATGTTTTAATAAGATGTTCAATTTGTTTTTTCTTTGTGATTGTGGTAGTGGAGAAAATTAATAGAGTCAAGGGATTCAAAGTAATGGTAATATAATAATTTGATTTTAATTTAAACGAAATATTTGGATTTGAGTATAATTTTGTCAGGATGTATTAATAAGTATATGTATGCGCCCAGTATTGCTGAAGGCGACCCAGTATGCATGACAAGGGGGGACATATCGGTTGAGGATCTGGCATGGTATAAGGGTAGGGATTTGGATCTTGGGGGTGGCATGTTAAAAGGTTAGGTGCGCTGTGGTGCTTGTCTGTTCAATTTTATGGTGTTGGGATCTCGTATAGAGAAGTCCAGTAATATCGTTCAGGTGCGGCCATAGTCGCCGAGCCAGGGGGGTAGTTTGCCTATGATGTATAAGAACTAATGGAGGGTTGTTGGCACCATATCCTCACCGATCCTCTTAGGGGTTTGGCAATGAGATTTCTTCTGTTTTGGCAGAAGATCTCTCATTGGGGGGTTATTGTAATGGGGCTAAAAGGAGGCTTTATTTTATTTAAAAAATCATAAATTTGTTTTTATCTGTGTGGCCAGCCACGTGTTGAATGAAAGCTTTGTTCAAACAAAGGAACAGTACGGTGTAACTGTATGATGGAATGCGTCAAGGTGCAACAACGCAATACAATTCTTAGAACTGTAGTGTTGAGTGACACGCGCAAACACCAGGAGGCGCGCCACCGACGCCGAGATGATAAAACAATATGGCCAATTTTATAAAATCTGTTTGCAATGCTGCTGTTAGATGACGGAAGTCTTGACGAGATCCCGCCTATCCTTGTGACGCAACCAATGGACACCAAATTTTGTCGACGTCCAACACATGGGAGTTGCATGTGTTATTTGAACAGTGACGATGACTTTGACGACTAAGGCATTGTAATTTCCGTCATGCCTAACTGTGAGTGGGATAAATTGTTGGTAGCACTCCACCCAGTCGACGATATAACTTCTCCCTGCCCAGGGTGAACAAAAAAGTTCGCGAACTAAAAAATCTATATTACTAACATAGTTATGAAGTGTTATAATTCAATTCAAACCGATTAATTCTGACAGCAACCACATCTCATATCGAACTAAGTGGAGTGAACCAAGAAAATTAAAATGTGAATTGATTGAACATTCGGACATGTACGCAGGGCTGCACGTGGCCGGAAAGACACCGTGAGTTAAGTAATGACCATCCAGTTCATTATGTTAAAAAATTTCATTTTAAAGAGCTCTAAATAAAAAATAAATGGGTACTTAAATCGTATGAGAGGGAGAGAGTGAGCAATCTGGGTCGTTTTAGTAGAAAATAAATTAAGCATTAGGTTATAATCAGTAGTAAATGAATTTTGATAGCATGCATATGTGAATTAAATATTGTTCGGAGTGCTACTCCTAGGAAAAGCATAACTTAACAGTAAAAGTCACCATTTGAAGTAGCTTCACAATTCATTAAGTGTCATGTAGTACGATAAAAAGAATGAAGTGTATTTTAGTAAATTTAAACTGAAAAGAAAACAGAAAAAATGTCATGCTAGATAAATAAAATACCATTGTATTTGTGTTTGTAAAATATGTTGTTAATTTGCATTCACCTGTGTTTTTTCTCTGCCAAGAGTACATCAGACGACACCTTGGTAAACTATCGATAAAGTAAGTAACTAGAGTCTCAATATTTTAAGTTAAAAAACAAGTAAAGTTTCAGTTGCCGCCTATAAATAGATACAGATTTATAGATGTTAATAATTATTTAAACTCGTATAGCTTCAATTTAATTAATTGGTTATCTTTTTAAATATTATTCATTAATTTGTGACTCCCCAGTTTGAATTTTTAGTTATTACATTTGCAGGTTTTCCAGTAATTCTTACTATCTTTTTACAATATCTTTCTTAATTATAGTTCCAGTTATATGACTCTGTGACTGATTTACTTTATATAAATTCCATCAGTTTAACTATTTTTCTGTACTTAATTCATCAAATATAATGTTATTTAGATTTATCATTTGGCCTAGATTTTATCTGTTTTTACATACAAAGTTTTTGAATAATACATCTTGTTTATACCCCTTCTGACTTTCTATTCTAATATATTAATTAACATTTCTTTACTGTAACAGTATAACATTTAGTATATAATTCATACTATTTATCTATAACAAATATTTGAAATTAACAATGGTCTTTTAAACTCAGACATTTTAGTTTTGATTAACACTAGTAACACATAATAAATATTTTATAATAAAAGAATTGTATTTAACTCTGACATTTCAGTCTTGAGTTATCTGAACTTATTCTAAACAAAACATATTGTCCTTCCATCGTTTACTCTATTTCTTATAATTAATTTTATTTTCAGTCTTAGCTGTTTTTGTTTGGTTTTTGGGTATTTATTTGGTCACTTCACTTTTTTATTGGCCTGCTCTAGTTTTATTACTGTCATTCTAATGAATGTTGTGTATAGAGAGTGGCAGTTATTTAGAAACACTTGTATCTTATAATACTTTATTAAATTATTTATTGACACAATATAAAAACTTTAAAGTTGTATAATTGCACGAATTACTCTGTTTATGAACCCCAACATTGACACATTAAGTTTATTTAATATAATATAAAAACTTGCACTGGTCCCCTTTTATTCTTTGATTTTATTTTGTAATTAGTTTATAGTTTTATAAAAATCAAGAAATTTCTTTATTGAGGATAATAAAGGTTTGTTTTTTCTATTATATATTTAATTCACATTGGTTCACTTGTAATTCTACTTTATACACTTTTGTTTATATCTATTTTACATAGTTTTCTAAATTTGGGTTTTTGCTATACTTTCATTGGTTGTATTTTTTTTTTCTTTTTGGGGTTTCGTTTTTGTTTCTTATAAGAGCATTCCTTCTGATAGTGGATGTTGTTTTGTTCTGGTTTCTTCCTTAATTACTCCTATCCTACTTGTTTCTTATAAATGCATCCCTTCTTATTGTGGATATTGTCTTGTTCTGGTTTCTTCCTTACTCCTATCCTACCTGGGTATCTCCTTACTTTATCTTAGTTTTTTTGGTTTATTTTGATTACTCATCATTCATTGTATATTTGTTTTAATGAAATCCTTACTTCAAACTATGATTATGCTTTACGGTGGTTCTTAATTAATTTTTAGTGTTGCTTTCTTGGATTTAAATTTGTTTTTATGTTATTTTATGATCTTTCTTTCCATTCAGAACTATGGGCATTATCTGTCGTGCTACAATATATATAAAAAATATAAACGTGTGTGTGACCCGTACTGAATGAAAGCTCCACGTTGGCTCCGGTTTACATCCAATACATATGTATATCACATTTAATCTAACATATATATATATATTATAGAAAAACAAGTAATGGGTGTTGTTTAAATGTTTGTGTGTAATTTGTCGGGCGTTACCTCCGCGCACTTTTGTTACTTACTCTGTTGACTGGATCCTCTGCAGTGATGTAGTCCTGTAACACAACTTAATACTATGCTTTTTGTGGGCGCCACTTGGAAACGTTTGTTCCAAGAAAAAAATGTGATTGATAAAATTTTTAAATCTACGAAAAAATTTAAACAAGTCAGTTTAGCTTGGAAAAATCAATTAAGTTTAATGGTTCTTTAAAAACAAACAAATCGTCTGAAGGACTAACATTCATAGAAAAAAATTATAAAATTGCAGAGAAAAAATTTTACAAGTTATTATTATTGACAATTTTTTATATATCCAATCAAGTATCGGCTAGTATAATTCAGATTTTGACTCAGTTGAAAAGCATGAGTTTAATACGTGAAAAATCTTTACTCTCAGGACGTGATTCCTTTGAACTACCAAGACATATCAATTAGATGCCTTACAAGAAAAAACTAAGTGATTTGAAGGTGTATGTGTGGCGTGTGAAGTACAACTGCGTGATAAAATGTAACCAGGTAACAAATGACTTTAATTTTGGTAACTCACGTTCCAATGGTTATTTATTCTCGCACTGGACACTCCTTTCGGGTAGTTTCTCAATCTCGCCTCTTCGGGTGTACACTGAATCTATTTAAAGTCAAATTTTGCAATCATTACTTTTTCCGCACTTTTGTAAAAACGTTTGGCAGTAGAATCTCGTTCAAACGCCGCCGCTACGAATCATCTGTTTAGCGTTAATTCAGAAATCGGCCACCGCAGCGCTGATTCCCATGCAGTGTTGAGGAAGGCTTTGTGTATTGTATGTTTACGTTAGGGGGAATTATTTGTCAAGTTAGTCAGTCTATGCGAACACAGCAGAATTCGTTCTCTATTTAAATTTTGGTCCCTCCTGGGCCGCTTGACGTTCTGGCTGCGTGATTTCTATTAAAATTTGCCGTATCGCTGCTCTATTTCAGCGATACTTTTGGCGAAGATTCTCGTTGAGGTTAAGTCAGTCGGTTATGTCTATTTACGGGAAAAGCCTGCCGTGTCTTGTCGATTTCTCGCCTCTTCAGTTTCGCCTTAGCTGCGTTGATCAGTGTTGTGTGAGATGCATCAGTTCTGGAGTTCAAGTTTCAAGTGTTTTTTGGGTCGAATTTGGTCTCGCTTTTATACTAATTCAGGATGACTGTTTTCATCGACTTCCGGTATATTTGTGTAAAAATTCTTTCTAGATTGTTCGAGAATAAACGAAATGGAATGTCATAGAACAATTTTCACTTCCGTAGAAGCTTTTAGAACGAATTTCTTATTCTTCATACAAAGGATATTTCAAAAATTACTCTGGTATTTATCAAACAGTTTTACATTAGTACTCACAATTTGTATGCCATTAATATATTTAGATTCCCTGTTTTTAACTGAATCTAGCGATACTAAATATGATTGGTTTCTAATTAACTTAAGTCTAATAAACAATACAATATACAACCCTCACCTTGAGTTGTTGTCATTGAAAACTCATTTTTTATAACAAAAATTGTTGTGGAGTTACTAAGTTCCTTCCACAAGCTGAACATCTAATACTACTACTTTCCTACAACAAAATAAACAAATTTTAACATAAATAAAACACAAATAAATACAATTTTATATGGCCTCTGCTCATGGCCTAGATTCTTGTCAGTTTTCTAATACAATGATTAGTCTTTTTCTTTAATATATGTATTATTTCACTACTGTACACACAGAGTTTATTATTTTGTCTATCTTTTGTGATACCTGGTTACTCTGTACATATATTATATTTATCACAAGATGACATAGCATCATTGATTGGTCTTGAGATGTCCTTTTTTATGGCGTGACAAATCTCACTCAAATAGCTAAATTCTTTTAGAATTGACTTTACTTTCAACTGAGTTTATTTCTTATTAAGGTATACTGATGTATTGTGCCTTTCTATCTTATTTTTGTTAGTATTATGTAAGTATTTAGCCAGATATGATTATTTTTGTACTGGATGATTGGTTCCAGCTGTTAACAAACTCCCATCTGTATCTAATAATATTGTTTTTATATTTATATGTGTAAATACTACCGTACTATGGCACGTGTGTGTACTTACCATGTTTTTTGCTGCCGGGCTCGTAATCTTCTTATGTTATATGCTTTTTTACCTAAGGGGTGCCAAGGTTCATTTACAGCGAGATTTTGAGACACAGATGATGACACAAATGAACACACAGTATTGTTGAAAATAACCATCAAAATTTAATTCTATATAAGGTATTACAGCTGCGACCATGCGGTCAAAACAATGACGTCATATAAGATGACCCAACACAACATGGCTTTTATTTTTTATATCTCATTTTACTTTCTATACTTCTTTTGTCTGCTAACTTAATATCCGAGTAAATTGTATTGCTGCAGCTTAAAACCATTTATTATTTATTAGTGCGTTAATACACAAACCAATGCCCTTAGCATTTTGTGGTTATGGCCATAGTTTCATTCGCTCACTCTCACACACATTCAGCTTTAACCCAGTACATTCTTTTAATTATTGATTCTGTATTAATGAGCTCATTAAACTATAACAAATGATAAAATGGGACTTCTCTGCTTATCGTTTGGTGTTGTCCATCCGTTGCTGTTGGTTGACGCCCATGGTGATGGCTGGTGTTCGCCTCTAATTCTGCGGAGTTTAACTGGATAGTTATATGCACTGATTTTACATTTTTATATTCATACTGTTAAACAAAATGAGCTTTTATTGCTCCACTATTACTGATAATATTTTGATCTAGTTTTTGTAAACTATTTGTAGAAAATTGTTCATACAGCGATACATCGCTGTGTCTCCTCTGAAGAATGGCATTGAAATGAGAACGAGGCAAATGTAAATTTGCGCTTGTGTGGGTATATATTTACGTCACCACTCTTTTTCATACAGGACTAAGACTGGTTACATGCGTTGTCGTCAGTGCGTCATTGCTTTTGTTATGACGGATCAGTGTTATTATCCAATCGGAATTCGTATTGTAGTCTTTTCGTCACAAACACCGCCATGGTATATTTTGAGTTCAGCACGTCCATCGGCGACTTTGGTGTCTTACTCTGGCCGACATCTCGTTGTTCCTTTTTTCCAGAGGGACAAGGTACCTAACCATGCTGTATGTTTAAAAATACATAATAAAACATTGAAAACCCCTACATAACCCACAATTATGGTATTGGGCCAGTATGTACTGTTACAAACCCCCTCAAGGAAAATTTTTTGTGTCGAAACCCAAAAAATTTCCTTGACTCATTCACACTTTCCTAAAAGGATCAGTCTAGATACGTCACCACAACCCCCTATAACGTTACGGAAAAAATTTTATCATCACTTACCCTTGGTCCCATGATGTTGGTCGCACCCTCTGACCTTAGTGGACTTCTCCTGAGAGATCCCTACACCATAAGGCCATGAGGCACTCTACACTCCTGTTCTGACGCTCCAGCCAGCCCAGGACTGCGGTCACAACACCACAAAACTCTGAAACATTCAATACAAAATTCAAAATAGTGGTCTGACACACTTACGCATCTACAACTGATATGTTCCCCTTTAGACGCATTGGTTTGTGTTTGGGGCATTGGTTTGTTTCTAAATTAAAAGTTTAACATAACAACAATAGAACTTCACAATATATATTCTTCTACCACCACCTAACCCAATTTCCTCCTTGTAAGAAAATAAACAACATATATATAACTACACATAACACAATATATCAACAATTCTTTATTATACCCCAAAATACCTTCACCTAATTATTTCTATAAATTCAGCTTACAACTATCAGGGCAGACACTTTTCTTTAAACTTTGTTGCTCAACTTATAATCATTTATCTATTTTGTAAATGGCAGCTTACTAGAATATTTTATTTAACTTCATTTTTAACTTTAAACTCTCAACTTTAAAATCTACTATATCTTAACACTTGTTATCGTCATTACCCCTGTAGTGACCTCCTAACCACACACTCTATTGCCCCCCAACATAATAAAACATCATAAAACATTGTACATTACATATTAACATTGTTACATTTACCTTACATTAAACAATTTAAGTTTACATGATTTGTACCAAACTTTATCACATCAATTCTCAATTAACTTTAATTATTTAACATTCATTAGATTCTATACAATTTCAAATTTGTCCTTACCTTTCAGTTACAATTACCTTCCTTTGTTACCTCACCTTCCTACCATGAATTCTCCTTTTCTAACCCTTCTATCCTTACTCGTTTGAGTGACTCTCTTATTCATTATTTTCTCTGTCTTATTTTGGCATCTGTCAACCTAACCTTACTCACCTCTTTTTCTACACTAGCCGCTTCTAACCATTAATATATATTTTGACACAAACATCTCTATAATAAACCCCTTCACAAATCCCATTTAAAACCTCTGGCACCGCACCTTTTTGTACTAGTATGTGTGTATTCCCTCTAACCAACTCATTCCCTTATCGGTTTCTGACCCTTTCAGATAACCCTTTCCGGCACACAACGGTCCCTCCTGTCTCAACATCTCTCGTTGGACTCCTACACCAATACCCTTATTACAAAATATCACCAACAACAACTATAAAATTACCATGCACATTACTCAACTCTACATATAATTACTAACCACTGTGTCCCTAAAATATCTAAGACCTCTTTATATTTTATCAGCATCTCCACACTTTATTTTCCTAACTCCCATTAACTCTAACTAACTAATTCCCATGCCTCTATTTTATCCTTACTACCCAAACTCTTTACAACATTTCAACTTAATACACCATTACAAATTCATCACTTACCAACTAACAACAATACCTCTCAATACCCAAATCTATTACCTGCTTAATCATTTACTAACCCTTATAACCTGAATCTCATAATATCATTTAAACTTCCTTTAGTTATTTAAAAATCCTACAATACATGTTTACATAAAAAATACATAAAATACACAACAGTAAAATACACAAATACATAGACATCAATACACAAAATATACAATTCACATAATCACTAAATCATTTGCCATAATCAGTCCTAATCAGTCCATTTTTAAAAACACTGTCCACACAATTAAATGTTCATAACACAATAGAAGGTCTACCCTCCATCGTTAAATAACAATCGCACCTTAAAACTATATACATGGTTTAATATTGAATGTCTTATATTATTACAATCAATATACCTACTATTCAAATTTCTATAATTTTCCACAATCTCATATAACTCATGATCGGGTATGGTCATGTCGCCTTTGGTATAGTCTGTTACAGCCAGGTATTTTGTAAAGTTATCTTTCTCATTATCTCCTACTACTTCAGTTTTATTATAAGGTAAGTACTTATTATATTCATCAATCATCTCTACACCTAACCTTTTCATAAACTCTTCATAATTTTTCTTTACTTTATATATCTCAATTTCTCTCTTTCTCTCTCTCTCAAAACATTTCTCACCATCATACCAAGCTACACACTCTTTCTCCATATATGCAGGGGACTCTACTACTTTATCACTGCACCACCTGTGAAGTGCACAAAAAAACCCAGGGACCACTTTATTTGTAGACCTTTTGTCTTCCAAATACGCATTGAAGGCACTCTCGTCCTTCCTAAACACACGTGAAGTCTTTACTTCACCCCCTACTACAACATTACGGGAAAAATTTACCCCCTGCAACCCCTTTATCTGTAAATTCTCTCTATACTTTCTCTCTAATTCATCAACACTTTTTATCACTTCATTATCAAATTCTACTCCCATTATACTTTTATCACCACTCTCAATACTCACACAATTATTTTCTAACACCATATTTGTAATTGTATTATCATAATTCTCACCACTACTTACCTTGTCTTTATTTTCATTCAATTTATTTGATTCTCTGTTATTCTCTACCCCCATTTTACTCTCGTAATTTTCATCTACTTGATTTAATTTGTCATTCTGTAAAGTATTCTGCTTTTTTAACTCACTCTCAAAACTATCTAGTTTTGCATTAAGCGTACCATTCATTTCATTGAATTTGTCACTGATTAATGTGAATATATTTTCTAATGAGATTTTATTTTCAACTACTTTGGGTGTTGAGCTGATGTGTCTTTCCAATAACATGGATTCTGTCTCTGTGTTATCCATTTCCATGCTATTGTTGTTATCTGCCATTTTTATTTTAAATGTTGGAATTACTATTTCGCTCTACTTGTAACAAAATTATACAACTACTATTCACTCTGGTTGTCAACATAACCTCCATAACCTCTCTTGTTAGGTTCTGGATATCATCTTGTCACCCTCTATGTCTCTGAATCTGGCTTATTTATATAAAATAATTTTATATAAAGTCAACTGTTCGGGGCCATTTGTTAACAAACTCCTTTTCTATCTAATAATATTGTTTTTATATTTATATGTGTAAATACTACCGTACTATGGCACGTGTGTGTACTTACCATGTTTTTTGCTGCCGGGCTCGTAATCTTCTTATGTTATATGCTTTTTTACCTAAGGGGTGCCAAGGTTCATTTACAGCGAGATTTTTAGACACAGATGATGACACAAATGAACACACGGTATTGTTGAAAATAACCATCAAAATTTAATTCTATATAAGGTATTACAGCTGCGACCATGCGGTCAAAACAATGACGTCATATAAGATGACCCAACACAACATGGCTTTTATTTTTTATATCTCATTTTACTTTCTATACTTCTTTTGTCTGCTAACTTAATATCCGAGTAAATTGTATTGCTGCAGCTTAAAACCATTTATTATTTATTAGTGCGTTAATACACAAACCAATGCCCTTAGCATTTTGTGGTTATGGCCATAGTTTCATTCGCTCACTCTCACACACATTCAGCTTTAACCCAGTACATTCTTTTAATTATTGATTCTGTATTAATGAGCTCATTAAACTATAACAAATGATAAAATGGGACTTCTCTGCTTATCGTTTGGTGTTGTCCATCCGTTGCTGTTGGTTGACGCCCATGGTGATGGCTGGTGTTCGCCTCTAATTCTGCTGAGTTTAACTGGATAGTTATATGCACTGATTTTACATTTCTATATTCATACTGTTAAACAAAATGAGCTTTTATTGCTCCACTATTACTGATAATATTTTGATCTAGTTTTTGTAAACTATTTGTAGAAAATTGTTCATACAGCGATACATCGCTGTGTCTCCTCTGAAGAATGGCATTGAAATGAGAACGAGGCAAATGTAAATTTGCGCTTGTGTGGGTATATATTTACGTCACCACTCTTTTTCATACAGGACTAAGACTGGTTACATGCGTTGTCGTCAGTGCGTCATTGCTTTTGTTATGACGGATCAGTGTTATTATCCAATCGGAATTCGTATTGTAGTCTTTTCGTCACAAACACCGCCATGGTATATTTTGAGTTCAGCACGTCCATCGGCGACTTTGGTGTCTTACTCTGGCCGACATCTCGTTGTTCCTTTTTTCCAGAGGGACAAGGTACCTAACCATGCTGTATGTTTAAAAATACATAATAAAACATTGAAAACCCCTACATAACCCACAATTATGGTATTGGGCCAGTATGTACTGTTACACAGCCATACATGGTATAAGTAAATATTTTTGCTAATTTGACTATTACAATGTTAAAGTTGGTCAGGTATATCAGTATAGTTGCTTTATATCATATTACAGCTTTCTAATACAGTTTGGTTGCATTTTGGCAACATTAAATTCATAAATTATACAATATTAGATGCCTATTACATGTTTTTAGTTAACACTGTTTTTGGCTATTTTGACTGCTTTTTATTCATTTGACAGCTTCCTTTATTTAAGATAAATTGTTCACTATTGTCTGCTTGACAATTACATATAGTTTTTATTTAAATCTGATAATAATTGATTTTTTCATGAAATCTTGGTGTATGGTCTCAAATCCAACACATTAATATTTTTTGTCATTGCAAATATACAATTTTTATTTTAACTTAGATTCTTTCTAATAATGTATTTAAGTCATTTAATACATTTATTTTATTTACATCACATAATATAATAATGGATCATGTCCATTTATTCACAAAAAATAGTTGTTAATACTCTATTCATAGTTATAAAACTTAATAATTATTGACTACATTTTGGTTGATTCTGACATTATTTCTCTCTCTTATAGTGTCTTATGGTTTTTTCACTCTTATTCACTTTAATAATATATATGGGGTTTTGTCTTAGTCATAGTTTGGTCGTTTTTTCAAGTTGATAGAAATAATTATTATACAAAATTACACAATTTTTTGGGACTACTTGGGTTCGATACTGTTCACCTCACTTTCCTCTTATGCTAACTTACTATATAAATGATTTCTTTTATGGAACGTTCTGTGACGTTACAATATATATATATAAAACACAAAATACAACATCAACATTTTATACAATTAACATATAACACCAATGAAATCTTGTTTCAATCTCTTTTATCTTTCAACATAAGTCTGTTTGTGCCCACACCCTCTTTTACTGAACCCGAAATCTTACCCTGCAGAAATCCACCAAATTCAAAACCCACAACAACAAACATAAATTCCCACGAAACACCTAACACAAAAACATGACTTACAAAAGGAAAATCTTGAGTACTCTCTCTTCCATCAAGAGGACCCCCCGGGTTCCCTAGCGCTGCGAAAACCCAATCCACTCCATAACCAACTCTCCGTCAGCCGCCAGACTCAAAAGAAGAAACGACATCAGACACTAACACCAACATACAATCCACACCACCGAACAACTACCACAACATATAACAATTCAACAAGACATTTATTATAACTTCAGCGACTAAGTCGGGTCAATGACAGTACCGACTTCCGGTCAGGCCATACCGCATCCAGCTAACCTCTCGCGCTATTACTTCATAACTATTTATATAAGGCAGCCCATTCCCCCGGCAATCCCCCTCATACTCTCCGGTAAGGTCCAATCTCAACAACAACAAAAACCCCAACTAAAACGCATGCCACGTGGCGGCACCAGGTTTACAATTCAAATCACATAGCAATAATTCATACCTAATACATATATACATACATACGATATCAAACCTGCCATTGCATCTACCTATTTTCGTTTTCAAAGTTTTGAAGTTTTTTTCAAACTATTTCCGAGTTTGCAAGCCCCGTCACACCCAAGGACCCAAGGGTTCGACCCTAGAATCAACCGCGCTCTGCTACCATTTGTAACCCTTCTTTCAAACTTTTAGACTTTATAAAAAAAAACTTTTTTTTGAAAGAGGGGCCACTAGTTATTTAAAACTAGGCAAGAGCCTAGAGAAGCCAAAAATGCGCTGGGTCCAGTATGACGGGACTTGCAATTAAACTCGCTTGTTAAACAACAATAACAATTTTTATTCACTCATTTCAAGTAACTTGGTAAGTATAACTCTCTGTATACAATATACTTTTATAGAATTGAAAAACTTCGTTACAACTTTTACTCCCCTCCCTGGCATTACAATCTTCTGAAAATATACACGTGTAATCTCATAAAATTAGAATATATGTAAACATCATCATAATAATTTCTCCTAAATATACATAAATAGAACATCAATCAATATAGTTACATAAATACACATAGCACACACATATCTATATACACACATATATTACACACTTGTTCACCTGGCAGGCAGCCTATGTATATTTCACCATGCCTCCGAAGAATATAACCCTCAGTATCTGTGACCAAGACCCCCATCCCAAACTACTGTAAACGGGTAAAGTGCCCAGCCTCCATTAAAAACTTTTCATTAAAGCCCAAACCCTTAACCCCGTCCTGGTATGACTGAGTTGCAACCAATGAAATTATTACAAGTAAGCAAAATTTAGAAAAGTTCCCCCCCCCCCCAGATAGGGATGTGCCATCGCCAGGTCAACATGGCTGCACGGCCTTATAAAATATATAATCAAATTTATGATTGAAAGTAAGACTCGGTAGTGTGCTCATATTAACAACTGAACAATTAATACACTGGCTATGGCAGTAAAAGAAAATGATGAGAATTCACTTATTACTGAATTATTACATGGTTAACATAAATTTTATAAAATATATAAAAACAATTTTAATTAAAAATTTTATAACATCAGACCCTAATAAAACACATTTGAGGTGTTCATACAGAATTGGCTTGACCACAGGCGAGGCCATGCGCACAACCAGATCCAGCAAACTATGACATGTTATGGACCTGTGGATAACGGCACTAACAGGTGACGTCCACAGGTTACAGCACCTCCCCAAACGTTTAAATCTACTTAAAAAAAAAACAAACCCATATAGAGCTATGAATACCCTCAAGTAATGCAAGCATAATTCACCACCCAATAAATCAGTAACCTTAAGTAACGCACACCTTTACCATAAAAGAAAATTTCGTCGCAAAATTCGGTGACGCATGACCCCGTCTGGGCTCACACTTACTCAGGGGGCTTAAGCTTTAGTAAAATAAAACTGACAAAATGTACAAGCACTAATTGTCTCGTTGGACTTGTGCACCAACAACTTTAACTGGAGGTGTTCCAGGAATAGAATCAGATGTTCTACATAGTAGAGGCCAAAAATATTTGTAAAAGGGTTAAATGTCACCTGGTATAATCCGGCACAAAACCTGAGGTACTCATGGTGTATTGTCCAGTTCTTCCTCCCGACGGCACAGACGGAGAATCACTCGTTTAATGCCATTGGTGGCAGATGTTCGGCCACCAGCTGAAGTGAATCGGGTGATCGTCTTAGGTCAGGAACCCAGAGAGTCGCGTAGTCGTTTATCTAAGCATGGTAGATTTTAGCAGACAAAATTCAAACTGGTAGCCGCCGGGAGAGAATCGTTGATGAACTGCGTTTGGCTGCCTGACGAATACTCATCAGCGCAGTGACAGAAAAAACGTTACGTATCGCTCCTCACAGAGCGCGCGCGGATCGGCAACAGAGCATGCAGATAACAGAATAGCCACCACTCAGATAATTAATTCACATACCCCGCGATGACAGTCACATAATTAACTGGGAAATAGCCGAGTATTCCAAAACTCGGCACAGAAGAAAGAGAATTAGGATGTCAGGAACCCAGGTTGGGTTATGCCTAGTTAGCCAAACATGACTTTTATAAATTGGGACATTATTAATTACTGTAAATAATGTTACACTCAATGATTAGTAAGTAAATATTATTCTTTAATTTTTTTTAATTCTTAACCCCATATTATGAGTACAAATGTGTGCCTACTTATAAGTGACTTAACTAATGAAAGTCTTTTTAAAAAAGAGACTTGTGTCCATGTTAACAGCAAAGATGACTATTACTGAAGCTCTGAGAACTGTCATATGATAATGGCATGACAATGTTTCAGTTAGAATAATCAACAACTTATTAAGGCACACTGTAAGGAGGTATGTTTTACTCATTTTGCACACATCATTCCAGAAGTCTGTTCTAAAAACAATTATAATTAAACCGTTGTTTCAACAGTACTAATAATGCAGCATGGCAAAATTTAAACCATTTTTATTTGTCTGAACGTTTGTTTCAAGCTGAGTATACCAAATATGTTTGTAATAGGTTTATAATTTAAGATGTGAAGTATATGAAGCCTTTACTAGCGTTAACTGCATGGAAGTAGTACAGTCAAGGTCACTCACTTTCACTGCTTCTCCCTGTCACCTCCACGCCCCTCGCCCAGCGTTGTTGCCGGCTAGTACAGTGTGTAGCGTTTTAGCAGTGTTTTGAAAGCAAATTTCATATATCCACCTTATATTGCTCGTTTCAAATTTATTTATGCGTATCGCGTAAATGAATTTTTTTATCAGGAATAATTAGTTGTGGGTAACATTACTCAGTTAAATTCTGGGCGCCAGTATTTGAGCTATAAAAATTTGTGTGAGTCGGCAACATATTTTTTGTTGTCGCGTAAATATCTACAGAATTTCTATCTTTGCGTTTCTTCTCTTTCTTTGGCTTCTTTTGTTACGATTTGCAGTTCTCTGAATCTACGATTTATACTGCGCTGGTTTTTCTTATGTTGGAATCTAAAGCTTTTAGCAATACACACCCTAACTTTACGAAGTACCATTGTCAGTTATTTTGTGTTTTCCGTACAGTGAACTTACTTATTTAAAGTTTTACTGTCTTCTTCGTGGATGGTTATCCTACAGACTGACAGTTGTCTGAGAACGCTGACCTTGCCTGCTGTTGTCACTTTAATTTTTTCATACTCTCGGTCTTTTCCCTTTTGTAAATGAATCTGATTTTGTTCTCTGCACGGTCGTTCCTAAGCCATATGGTTCGGAAGTTCTGTTAGGTATATGTACACATTTGGTATGCAAATTGTGTATACCCTGTCGGCATGTCTTTTCGGTAAATATTGCTGTCTGACACTTTTATGAATGCCTTTACACTCCCCTCAAAAATGTGTATGTTTACTGGCCGCGCTACTACCTTTCTTCCGTTGCACAAAGATAAATAGGACTGAGCAATTTCTGTAAACAAATTTGTCACTGTTGTGGCAAAAGCCAATCCCATTTCAGTTACAGTACTGACTATTATTTATAATACTCACAAGGAATTCTATAGTTTATAAAATAAGGAAAATTTTAGTTATAAAATTTGTAAGGCCAATTCATAAAATATAAAATTATAAATTTAATTTCTATATTTAAAGATTTATAATATATTAATATATGAATAAGGAATTTTAAATTTATTTCATGAGGTATTTGTATTTGTTGTTTATAAAATTATCCTTATTTTCTTAAGACATTCAACTCGTTTCACGTTTTTACATACGATTATTTTTATGCTACTTGTGCATGTAACGTCTTATAGTATAGTTCTATTTTTTTACTTAATTATTAATAAGCAGTGCAGGAAATAAAAATAGAATATTTTTCAGAGTCACGAATAGTGCAGTGTCTCTTCAATAATTGAATGGGGCAAGCTTAAGACACAGGATGCGTATGAAAATTCGTTCAAACAAACTATAGCTGACGCATCGCATTGAATGTTATGTATAAGTTACAGAAATTCATTAAATATCACTATAGTTTATTTATAACTATAATTATAACTATAGTGATATTTAGTTAAGTAACGGACACGTCATGGACAACGAAATCCAAGAAAGAAATTCATTGTTAATTAATTATTAACAATGTATTAATTGTGATGTAATTATTATTAAGAATTATTGACAATGTATTCTAATGTATGTATTAGAAACTTTCTTCCTGTACAATTTTACTTTAAAAAATACAATAAAACGCAAGTTAACCTTACATTACACTATCTTACAAAACCAGAACAACTGTGTGATACTCGTAAGATTTTAAAATGTTTTTACTTTAAATAACATTAAATTTTATTTATACAATTTCTGCAGTAGGCATCTATGAACCTTCAAAATGTATCGTTGTTTTTTCAGTCTTCTGTTGTCATTGATTTTAGAATGTTCAACAGTTTAAAGCACAAAAAATGATTTTAATGGAAGCCTTATTGATAGCAACAAAGTAAATATTTAATTTAAAAATCACTTTGTTATATTCTTTACATTAAGTAGGCCTACTTACTAGTGTAGCATTTTTCGGAAGAAAGGGAAACTGTTGCTTAGTGCCAACGCTGTAAGTAAGCGGTGTGACCTTGACGATACTACTTCCATGCAGTTAACTATAGTACCTGTTCATTAGACAACAAATAATAACTACAATTTCCATTAATTTTGTTAATGTTCTTTGCCATTCATTATTTAGTTATTTATTTACTGTCAGGAAAAGTTCTGTTGTAATTTCTGTACGTGTTATTTTTGGTCTCTCTCTCTCTCTCTCTCTCTCTCTCCCCCCTCTCATTGTTATTTATTGAAAAAACATAAAAAAACTGACACTCCTCTGTATGTGTCCACATTGCATACAACTAAAAAAAATTAATCCAAGAAATTAAAAAAAATCTTGTAAACTGAAAACATTTCTTCTAATACAGAATTCAAATTAAATAAAGAAAAAAGGGAATTGTGTGCGTGCTAGTGTGTGTGTGTGTGTGTGTGTGCGCGCGCGCGCGCGTTTTAATGGAGACATCTTCCCCCTTACTCCTCAACCACTTTCAGAAAGTGAACAGACAGAACAATACCGGACCTGCAAATGGTCTTGAAACATACTTGTGATCTTGCAAAAGAGGATCAGTCCTCTGTGTGTTTTAATGATAATTAGTTAATCAATGAACATGTCATGGACAACAAAATGCAAAAATTTACAAATGAATAATGAAAACACAAAGATTAAAAACTAATAAGAAATCATTATAGACATAAAGAAACAAATTAGTAAGATTTATTAATGAATCAAAGGAATTCAGAAATTCAACTGATAATCACACATTAGTACGTAGTGTTACTAATTTCACAATTCCACAAAATTTGTAATTATTGGATAGTGAACATTGGATTTCAATATAGTAAGCGTACACATATTAATTTTAAGCATGTTTACAAATAGTGAATGGAAAAGAAAATAAATACACGATTTCAACTTTCTTAAACTGAAAACAAGAAATTCTTTTGAGTTAGTGTAACGTGTTGTGTTACTGTAAGACAGAGCAGTGCTGTTAGTGTACTAATTAAGATGCATTAAATGTATAAATAAAGCTAATGAGTTATTCTTAGATGACATCATTAATCTTCTTGGTAATGGTGTAAAAGCCTTCCCACAGTGGTTGCAGGTTTGGGCTGATTTCTTTCTTCTTTATCATGTTATAGAACTAAGCCTGGCAGCAGGTGTGAGCCCTGAAGAAATTGCAACCAGTCTTCATCTTTGTATTTGCCAAAATAAAGTTGTTCTGAGCCAGGTCATGTAAATTCAGGTTAGGCCAAGTTGCTCATTAGACTTTGTCTAAATTTTAAAGATATAAAGTGTTGATAAAGATTTTAGGACCGTACATTTGTACCGTTTAAAACACTTTAACCAAAATAAACTTACCTTACATGCTAATCAGCAGGTATGTTTACCTTCAAATTCCGGACGCCATCTTGTTATGGCCAACTACACGTATAAAAAATGTTACACACCAGGGTTCTCACAAGTGAACTGGAGAACAGCATGGGTCATTCAAATAAGTGCTTCAAATCTACGTATTTTTAAATGAACTTGTTTTATTAAATACCTTATTTTATTTTTGCATAGTCAGCTGAAGTCATCAACTTGACTTAGTTGGTAATTATTATGAACAATATTTTCTCTCCCTCTTCTACACATCTGAGCTATGAACATTAATTTATTTCATTTTTTATTTCAAATTTCCCTTCTTTATGAAGTCAGCAAAATTGAAACTACATTAAACTCGATGAAAAAACAGACTTTTAAAAATATTATTCTAATATTTTCTTAACGCTAACCAGTGCTGTTAAATTACGTAATTTCCTCTCGCCCATACACTCACACATGCTTACCCCCTACATGATTTAAATTCCCCTTAGAGCTCATTTTATTGTTATTTTTTAATTTTGCATAATTTTGATTACTTCCCTTATGTAGTCCTTGGTTTGAAAAAACGTCCATAAGATGTCCCCTCATTCACGCGCACTGCATTGCTGATTCCCTGTTTTTACTTTTTGTCTCTAGCCGAATCTGTCATGCCAATTTAAATTTATCACTATGTATTTACATCGTGACTCCAAATACTATTTTCGTTTAAAATTCATATTTTTTGTGTATGGGCGACTGAAAACTGTGCTCAGCCGGCGGACGCACAAACTGCTCGCATCCGTATTATTTAGATGTTCATGGCCGACTGCCTTTGTTCTCTACGCACCTGGCGAGAAGGAGTTTTCAGACGTGACTTTCACGCTGGGAACGTCGGCCCACACGTGCGCTCATATGCGTGAATACGCACCCTTGCTGATAGTCAGCAATTTTGTACTATGCTGTGCCTTACACGGAGCTACAGTCACTGACCAAAAAATACACTCTCGTGAAATAAAAAATAAAAAGATTTAAGTTACATACCCTCATTGGTTTGTACCATTACAATACCCCCTCAATGAGAGGTTTTATGCCGAAGCGTAAAAACTCTCATTGTCACTCTCATACTTCCTAAAGGGATCAGCCAGGATAGGTCGCCACAACCCCCTTACGTTTTATTAAAATCATGGTTAACTTACCCCTGGTCCAGTGACTGTGGCCGCACCTGAATGACCTTACTGGACTTCCCTTTCGAGATCCCAACACCGCAAGGCCAGACAGGCGCTTGACGCCCCTGCTCTGACGCGCAGGCCAGCACAGGACCACCGCCACAGCATCACTAAGACACTGAAACATCAAATAAAAATATCAAATAGTGACCTTGTTTAAATACCATATCCCTAACTGATCTGGTTCCCCTTAGCTATGCTGGTTTGCGTTAAGAAGCACTGGTTCTTTTTTTCTTAACTTATAACATATACATATGGATACATACTTAACATGATATCAAACATTTAGATTTCAAATATTTAAATTCATTATCAAAATCTCTTAAACATCTTTAAATCAATTACATCATCTTATTTTTTTAATTTCAACATCTCAATTTACCATTGTTAACGCAAATGACTACTGCTACCATTTACTAATACAGAACATAATTAATAAAAAATACATAGTTATTCGATACAACAGATACATGGATAATCAAAACAACCTTCTTCAATACTTCACTGTTATCACATCATTACAATGATCATCAATTTTATATTCTTTTTATTCAATCAGAAATTATTTAGTAACAATTTAAAACCTTCCACACACACTATGGCCCTCCCCCTGGACTGTAACGCCCAGTTGCCTCCACAAGAACAAGTTTTTTAGGGTGTAGACGCTGCCTACCCCATTCTTGCTTCAGCATTACAAAACATTCGGAATTACTGATGTCTGAGGACACCAGTAATCCTACTAAAACTTAGTTATATGCCCTTATACGGTCTACCATACTATTCGATGGTAGCCGCTGTTCCATAGTTCTGGTGATTCCCCTTATTTACCCCCCGGTTAATTTCTAAATTCACCTCTTACAACGATAACAAGCTATGGCCAGACTTTAGGCAGCACGTAACGTAATGTGCCCTGACCATAACCAGTCAAAGCTGAGCCAATTCCACGGTCAGGGTTCGGTGAGGCCGTGACCGCCCGAAAGTGGGGAATCACTTTAGTTTATATTACACACAATACAATTACATGTTAATCAACATAATAGACATTAACATTGAAGATTAACATTGCTACATTAAACTAAATAATTCACCTTTAAATCATTTGCATAGAAAATTATAAAAAATTATAAACATTACAACTTGAACTTTCTATTAACTCTTTTTACATCAACCTTTAATTATTTATCATTTATTGTACCATTAAATTCTCAAAAAATTCAAATCTATTATTAAATTCATTTCACATAACATTTCAAATTCAACTTTTACTAAAAATTCCACACCTTTCCCAAGTTAAATTGTTTCAAACTCATTTAATGTCATTATAAGACTCTTTTACTTTACCTCAAAGTCATTATCAAATTTGTACATACATATGGTCAACTATCTAATCAAATAAAAACATGATTACTGTCACAAACTCCCAACTATAACCATTTATCACCACAAATATAACTTACGAGACCATATGTACCTTCTGATAGATTTTAACAACCATATGACTCAACAACTAAACACATTCTACTTTTACTCATTTACTATTTATAATAAAGTATAACTCTCAGAAAAATCATTTAAATTTGTTACCAATACAACATTAATTAATTAATTCATCTCAAGTTTATTTAGTTCAGTTTCTAAAACACGTTACTTTAATCATCTTATTCCAAAACAATTACAATTTGTTTGCATTATAAACTCTCGTTATTTGTTGAGTCTGATAAAATATTATTATTGTTATCATTATTAAAATCAGTTCCCCGTGCACACATACATTGTTACATAAACTACTGAGTACAACATAACCTATTACACAACTACATTTAACTTCAATACAAAAGTATATACACTCCACATTGTTATCTGTTATTTTTTACCATAAATCATTTCACAATACAATCCATTTCAGAACCCCCTACTCACATAATTAAATGTTCATGAACATTACATGTTTAACCACCATCATCGAATAATAGTCTGGTCTTACATTTACACAATTCATTTACAATTAAAGACATATTGTTATTATTCTTATAATAACCATCACCATTAATTTCATCCAGTGTATCACTATAGTAATTAAAAACATTATTGTATACTATTAATTTACAATTCCTGTCGACATTTGTTATGGTCAGTTCTCCCTTAGTATTTTCCGTTAAAATCAGGTAAGTTACATCATCATATTTGTCTACTATATCAATTACATCACAAGGTAAGTGCTCATCATTGACAGTGGTATCATCAAAATAATCATCACCATTTACTACAACCGGTAAGTTTTTCATATCGTCTATTTTCTCAAATTTTAACCTCTCTCTTAACTCTTTATAACCTCTATTTAACTTAAACATCTCTATCATTCTATCAAAATACAACTCTCTCTCTCTCTCTCTCTCTCTCTCTCTCTCTCTCTCTCTCTCTCTCTCTCTCTCTCTCTCTCTCTCTCTCTCTCTCTCTCTCTCTCTCACAATACCTCTCATCATAACGCCATTTCACACTTTCTCTATCACTCCATGGAGAGGGCACTACTACATAAAAACACCTCCTGGCTTTTCCAGGTACACCAAAAAATTCAGGTAACAACTTGAAGACACCATGTCTCCCAAAAAGGGACTCTTGCCCTTCCACAACAACAATGAACACCTTGGTTCATAATAAACACGGGGAAAATCTACCCTCTGTCTCATATCCACAAAATAATTCTCTTCATACTCTCTCTCTAACTTATAAACACTAATTTCTACTCCTTCACCATCCCCTACTCCCATTACTCTCTTACTACCCACTACTGTCTCTATATTCTCATCACCACTATTAATTTTCACTGTATCACCTTTAAATACCTCGTTTTCAACTATCTTACCACTATTAATTGTTAACTCATGTTTATAACTATCACTTACCTCGTTACTTATTTCTTCATTATTATTCGTCATCATACCACTTTCTACCCCCACTATACTCTCATAATTATCATTAATACCATTACTACCACTTACCTTATCGTCTTTATTTTCGTTTAATTGATCTTGCAATTGTTTTACCATAGTACTTAAATGTTCATCAACTTCTAAACTTTTATTAATCTCGGCATTTTGTTATTTTATTTCATCTTTAATCTCTCTCAACTTTTCATTTAAATTACTCTTTATTTCCTTATTTTGTTCATTTAATTACTCATTAAAATTACTCTTTATTTCCTCAAACTTATTATTTTGCTCATCAAACTTATCATTAAAATTACTCTTTATCCTGAATTTCACTCTTTTGTTCATTAATATCCCTTGATATTGTTCGTAACATACTCATTATATCATTATCAAATTGATTGTTACATTTTGTTGAGGTTGGAGTTGATTGAGTACTTGAGTCATTTATAGCTGATTCAGTTAAGCTGTTTAATGGCTTTACTGGAGTTGAATGAACTCCCAGTTCCCCCCGTCAGCAGCTGACTCACTCATTCCAACTTCAATCTCGTTAGTATCCATTTGTTTTAAATTGTTTCAATTGTATAATTTTGTCAAAATAATTACTATACACACTATATATAACTACCACATAAAATATTTTAATTAACCTCCCCAGCACTTTACGTTACCATAACATCATACGTACATTTATCCGTATTTTATTCTGTTACCTTAAATAGCCATTCTGTTCTCCCAAGTAAGCTTATATTTATATAAAATTTATTTATATAAACGTCTACTGTTCGAGCGCCAATTGTACTGTTTAAAACACTTTAACCAAAATAAACTTACCTTACATGCTAATCAACAGGTATGTTTACCTTCAAATTCCGGACGCCATCTTGTTATGGCCAACTACACGTATAAAAAATGTTACACACCAGGGTTCTTATAAGCGAACTGGAGAACAGCATGGGTTATTCAAATAAGTGCTTCAAATCTACTTATTTTTAAATGTACTTGTTGTATTAAACACATTATTTTATTTTTGCGTAGTCAACTGAAGTCATCAACTTGACTTGGTTGGTAATTATTATGAACACTATTTTCTCTCCCTCTTCTACACAGCTGAGCTATGAACATTAATTTATTTCATTTTTTATTTCTAATTTCCCTTCTTTATGAAGTCAGAAAAATTGAAACTACATTAAACTCAATGAAAAAACACATTTAAAAACATTATTCTAATATTTTCTTAACGCTAACCAGTGCTGTTAAATTACGTAGTTTCCTCTCACCCATACACTCACACATGCTCACCCCCTACATGATTTAAATTCACCTTAGAGCTCATTTTATTTTTATTTTTTAATTTTGCATAATTTTGATTACTTCCCTTATGTAGTCCTTGGTTTGAAAAAACGCCCATAAGATGTCCCCTCATTCACGCGCACTGCATTGCTGATTCCCTGTTTTCACTTTTTGTCTCTAGCCAAATCTGTCACGCCAATTTAAATTTATCACTATGTATTTACATCGTGACTCCAAATACTATTTTCGTTTAAAATTCACATTTTTTGTGTATGGGCAACTGAAAACTGTGCTCAGCCGGCGGACGCACAAACTGCTCGTGTCCGTATTATTTAGATGTTCATGGCTGACTGCCTTTGTTCTCTGTGCTCCTGGCGAGAAGGAATTTTCAGACGTGACTTTCACGCTGGGAACGTTGGCCCACACGTGCGCTCATACGCGTGAATACGCACACGCACCCTTGCTGATAGTCTGCATTTTTGTACTATGCTGTGCCTTACACGGAGCTACAGTCACTGACCAAAAAATACACTCTCGTGAAATAAGAAATGAAAAGATTTAAATTATATACCCTCATCGGTTTATACCATTACACATTAAAAACATTGTTTGCACTATGAGTAGGAAGCAGATGTATTAATATAATCTGTTAACCAACAAGATGCAGGAACAATTATGTATATTTAATTAAGTAGTTAGTGGACTTAAAACCTGCAGGAGAAACTCCAGTTTTTATAAAACAAATATGGAGAGATTTGAAGATTTGATGTTTGTAAATGTTATATATATTTTCTTCACAAGTAACTAATGGCTGGTTATTTGTAATCACGTTTTCTCGTAATGTATGTTACTAATGACCTTTTTTTAAGGATATGAAAGAGAAACAATAGATATTGGTATTTGAAAAAAGGTGAATTTTATTGGTACATACCGGTACTAAAGTATGGAGTCAAATTTGTTTCTATTCATTAACAAAGGTCCGTACTGTAATAATTTTGTGTGTAATATAGAAGCATTCTTTAATATGTTTACGAGATTCTCCCAATTTTATTTGCATTAATTCGGACTGTAGTAACATTAAATTCCACTGTAACCTATTATTAATACTTAATCATTTGCATGTTAACAGAAACTGCACATTGCTTTTTATTGCATTATGTTGAAAAAAGGATTTTAATGTACTTGTTTGGTTATACATTAGATTGTACTAGGTTCTAAATTGGAAGTACATTTTAATTCCGGTACTTTGAATAAATACAGCCTTTAATGTTATATACAGCCTTTGAATGTACACTAACTAAGGAAATGTCTGTTAAGTCTAATTAATTTTAAAAATCTAAAAGGTTAGGTTATATTGTTAAACGTAGCCACAACCTCCCAAAATCGTCCCTGTACTGTAATTATGTGCAATAAATGTAAA
The DNA here is from genome assembly GCA_034769895.1 of Magicicada septendecula. Lineage (NCBI taxonomy): Eukaryota > Metazoa > Arthropoda > Insecta > Hemiptera > Cicadidae > Magicicada > Magicicada septendecula. The sequence continues at coordinate 148,873,422 of CM068373.1, forward strand.
CTAATTTCTGTACTTCCAATAAATACACCCTTTTAATGTACACGAACAAAGTAAATTTTATTTAAATTACATTGTTGTACATAACCTCCATAAGCTGGCATTACTTACTTCGAATAAATACAGCCTTTAATGTTATATACAGCCTTTTATCCATACAATAAATAAAGCCTTTGAATGTACACTAACTAAGGAAACGTTTGTTAAGTCTAATTAATTTTAAAAATCTAAAAGGTTAAGTTAGATAATTAAACGTAGCCACAACCTCCCAAAATCGTCTCTGTACCGTAATTATGTGCGATAAATGTAAACTAATTTCTGTACTTCCAATAAATACACCCTTTTAATGTACACAAACAAAGTAAATTTTATTTAAGTTACATTGTCATACATAACCTCCATAACCCGGCATTAGTTACTTGTGAAGAAAACTGTTAAGAGTACACATCGGACACCGAAATATAGTACATGCGTGGAGACGGAAGTTTGATTTTGCCGCTGGCTAATCTCTAAGACCCAAATATTATTATTATAACATCAATCCTTACTACAAACATCTGTTACATAACTTTTGTATACATTCCAACAATATGACCTTGACACAATACATTTAACCCCAATACACATTTATTTACAAATTTTTGTCACATGTTATTATTTACCACATCTCATTACATAAGTAAACCAAGTAATTACCATTAACTCAATTAATTAAATGTTCATGAGCAATAATTGTTTAACTGCCATCGTCAAAAATTAGTCTGATGTTGAATATACGCGATTCATTTTTATTTAAATTCATTATATTACTAGTGTTAATATCATAACCGTATAGATTTGTCTTTTCCATTATACCGTAATAATAATTCCCAGGGTTATCCCCCATTATTATTTTATCATATGCCATGCCTACATCAGTAGTTTTGGTTAAGTCTCCGTCAGTATTTTCTGTCTCAGTTAAATAGTTTATACATTCCTTACTATAGTCATTAGCTATTACTAGTACGCTCCAACTCTCACAACAGGTAAGTGTTTATTATTATCCCTATAATCATCTACTACTGTGCTAATTACTTTAATCTTATTACAAGGTAAGTCATCAGTATCATCATTGTTATCATCATCAGTTACGTCAGTCTCACTACTAGGTAAGTTAATTTTATCCCCTCCCTCTCTAGTTAAATTCTCCATTAACTCTTTATAAACTCTCTGTAACTTGAACAACTCTATCACTCTCTCACTCTCTTTATAATCCCTTTCCCAAACCCCTTTTACATTCTCATTCCAGTCAGAGGGCAATACCGCATTATTATAACACCATCTGGCCTTACCAGATACACACAAACAACTTATTTGACCATTTGCCGACCCATTGTCGCCCAGATGTCCTAGTGAGGATCTCTTGTCCTCATAAACCACTTGTGAAGTCTTTACTCCACATTTAACCCCAGAAAAATTTTCCCCCTGTACCCACTCTACATTTCAACTCTCTTCATGCTCACTTTCTAACTCAATGACACTCACTAACACTCCGTGACTAACCTCAACTGATTTTACACTCTCATTCTCCTTATCACCACTGTTACTCAAGGTATCGCCATTATATTCATTCAATATTATTTCACTATCATTATAATCTTTACTTATTGTCACACCACCACTTAACTTATAATTCATCACCTGATTCTTGTTCGTTATTATCTCCTCATTATAATTACCACTTGTACTAACACCCTCGTTATTGATATTGTCGTCTGTTACTTCATTATTCTCATTTTCACTACTACGGTTATCTAATTGTACATTCATGGCACTTATGCGCTCATCAAGCTGTTGTATTAACTTAATATTCATTTTATTTAGTTTACCATCGATATTCCTTTGTGACTCCATCACTTTTTCGTTTAATTCATTAATTTACTCCCTTAATTCATTGTTGTTCTTTCATCTCATTAGCATCACTAGACATTTTACGCAATAAATCGTCATTTGCATCAAGTCTCTTATTTTGTTCATTTAATTTAATGTCATTAATATCAAAACGTTTATTTATGTCGCTACTTATTTCATTAAATTTTGTATCAAATCGATTATTTAATGCACAAAATTTCTTATTATTATCATTTGACATTTGTTTAATCCCATCTTTTAAACTAATATTTTGATAAGACATCTTATTCTGTTGCTCTGAAAGCAACTGCATCATACTCATCATATCACTACTGTCAAATTGTTTATTTTTATTAATTGAGGTTGGGGTTAACTGAATCCCAGAGTCGTCTATCACAGCTGATTCGTTTAATCCTCTGTTTTGGACTATGATTGGAGTTGAATGAATCTCCAACCTGCTCATAACCGTTGATTCGGTCATTGCTTGAATTTCTGACTTATTAACGCCAGTTACATTTATTTGATTCTCTATATTCTCCATTTTGTATATTATTATGGCTTACACATACAATTATACACACTTTAACTTAATTTTACTTTACCACTTTCTCACCACAATCTATAATCATTTACAACAGCGCCCTCCCTCTCTCCCTCCTATGGCGCTACAGCCCAAGTCGGGCCCTGGCTCCACCAATCTCCGCCTCCAATCCACTCTATCCACTGCAACCCTCCTCCAGTTTCTTATCCCCATGTCTCTCGCGTCCTCTGCAACGCCATCTTCCCACCCCTTCCTCGGTCTACCTCTAGGTCTCGTTCCCTCCCATGTACCCAGCAAAGCCCTCTTGAGGTTCCTGCCATCCTCCATTCTCAGAACATGTCCGGCCCAATGCAATCTTTGTATCCTTATAAATTTTGAGACTGGTATCTCTTTATATATTTGATACAGTTCATTGTTGTATCTCAGTCTCCATGAGCCATTTTCTTGTATTGGGCCTATAATGCGTCTGAGGATTTTTCCTTTGAAAGGTGTCTACTATGTTGACTGTTTCTGTGTGATTGTCCCTGCTTCACACCCGTAGCATAGCACCGGTCTGATGACAGTCCTATATATTTTCATTTTTTTTCCCTGTGCACTTTCCCAGACCTAAATGATGGCAGCAATGCAAAGTATGCCTTGTTAGCCATGGTGTCCGTCTTTGGATCTCCGGCTCCTCTGATCCAGTCTTTGCTAGATTCACTCCGAGGTACAACAGCGCCATCACTCCCAAATAATCCGTCTCTGCAACTAAAATTAGGTCTAGTTTATATAATTAAAATAAATTGTATAAACCGTCCCTGTTCGGGGGCACCATTTGTGACTATACGATTTTACGAGCAAATAATCTTTTCACAAGTTTCTAAGATTTAGACTTTGTCTTACCTTCGGGTTCACCTCCAGGGTCTTATAGATGAAACTGCTGCAGAGTGAATATTTAGGTGTGAGTTGCAAAATAATTATGCTAACACATGTTATGCTAGGAATTACTCTGATTTATTTCTATTTAGTTAAATTCACTATTTACTTTCTGTTGAACAATGGTTTACCCAAAACAATCACTTAATTACTTAACACATGGAAATGATATTAAAAAGTTATTACAGTTACTTTTATGTCATCCCCTTATAACACCAAAATTATTCAAAAAAGTTTACAATTAATTGATTGCTACCAACTATAACTCAGTATTTAATGTTATGAAACCAGTACTTTAACTTTGTACATACGTACTCTCGCTTACACTCTCGCTCTCTCCCTCTCTCTCTCTCATGCGTTTATTTCTTATAGGTAATTTTGTTATACAGTAGAACCTCATTAACCCGGATCAACTGGGGCCGGGGCCGATCCGAGTTAACGAAAATCTGGGTTATCCAGAGAATGAGGGAAAAACGATAAAAAAGAACATGTACTTACCAAAAATATTTTTAATAGAGTTTAAAAATTATTATCGGCACACTTTCACCTAAAAACACATAATATGTATTTACACTGTACACAATATAGGTACAAACTAGTCGGTAGTAAAAAAGGCAGTGAGCTTTTGCTGCCTCAGTTTTGTGTATCGCTTACGAGCAGCGCGATCTCACATCCGCTTTAGCATTAGAAGTTCGTTTGGCGATGTTTCGGCTTGACTTTCGAAATAAACCATCAATTTATCTATGTTTGCTACTGCTTCTGCATGGGTCATAACCACAGCTGGTTCATCAACACTGTCTGAATCCTCTTCATTTTCATTTTCTGTAACACTGCATGATGCAATGATTTCTTCCTCTGTGATCGCTTTATAACCTCCGTCATTGTCAATTTGCAACCAATTGTCAATGTCTTCTTCATCAACATCGGAACAGCCATCGATATTTTTAAAAATGTCTATAAAATCTTCTTCCACACTTATTTTTTCTTCTTCTTCAATTGTATTGTTTTCTGGCAAGTCACACACACCAGGCCACAACTTTTTCCATGACTTTATCAAAGTTTCTCTTCCAACCTGGTCCCAAGCTTCCGCAATCATATAAATAACAGTCTTTACGTTAAAAGATTTCAGCACCTCTACCACACCATGCTCTCCTTCGTCCTCTACCAGTTGACTTAGCATTTGCCTTTTGTACACTTTTTTTATTTTTTCTAGAACTCCTTGGTCCATCAGTTGAACGAGAGAAGTTACATTAGGTGGTAAAAACTTCACTGAAATGTCATCTTTGACTAGTTCATTGACAGACGGATGCGAAGGCGCATTGTCAATCAGCAAAACCGCCTTGTTGGGAAGGCCACAGTTCTTCAAATATTTTTTTACTGATGGCACAAAATTCTCGAAAAACCATTGTTTGAAAATGTCACTAACCATCCAAGCACTTTTTTGTGAGCTGTAAACGACAGGCAATGAGCCTCGTTTCACATTTTTCAATGCACGGGGGTTTTTAGACTTCCCTATTATAAGGAGAGGAATTTTGTGCTTTCCTGATGCATTACTGCAAGCCATTATGGTGAGGCGGTCTTTCCCTTTTTTATACCCTTTCGCTGAATCTCCTAATTTTGAGGCTAGCGTTTTACTCGGCAACATCCGGTAAAATAAACCGGATTCATCGGCATTGTAAACTTGATATGCAGTCAGTTCTTCCTTTTTAATAAAGTCTTCAAACTTTTTTAAATTTTTCTGCCGCTTCAACATCACCTGACAAGCTTTCTCCAGTGATTGTAAGTTGACGCACTCCATGCCGTTTTTTCCATCTGTCCAACCACCCCTGGCTAGCTGTAAAACTCGGGTCTCCATGGGGCAACTGTTTGTTCAAACTCAATGCTTTCTGTTGGATGATGGGTCCAGAAATCGGCAAACCATGTTCTCTTTCAGCACAAAACCAGACAAACAATGCTTCATCCAGAGTTTCTAGTTTAGCAGTTTTTGCTTTACACCGATTATCCAAACTGTCCTTAGAAATCATTTTGAAACAAAAGTCTTCAATGCGTTTTCTGTTCTTTTTCCAATCAGATACGGTCGATGTTCCTACTCCAAACTCAGCAGCAATGTTCTTTAACGATTCTCCCTTATCAATTCTTGTCAATGCTTCCATCCTTTTTTTCATAGTCACAACAATGTTTTTACGTTTCGTTGCCATCGCGAACAACACGCTAATGAAACAGCACAACAATACTGTACCTCGACAGTGACACTAGGACAACACGCAAACACTACCGAGATTGCAGCGCAACTGAGGAATGTTGTTTCTAGGTCAATGTCAAGTGCGAGGCGCGGGGAGGGGAAGGAGAGGGTTGAGTCACCAGTTTGCTGCGTAGCAACAGCAGGTGCGGTGAGTGCAATGAACTCACCCGCTGGCAAGTGAATTCGAGTAATGTACCTACTGAGAATACCGATTTATTGTCTGTAAAACAAGTCTTCATTTACTACGCTGAACAACATACATGTAATTTTTTTTTCCAAAACTGGTCCGGGTTATACGGACGTCCGGGTTAACGATGTTCTACTGTATATTCTACCAGTTGCAACTGTAAAATTTAAAAGTTTGGCCAATTAATTATTGCTTGTACTTGACCATTCCGCTTGTGTCTCTGCGAGTTGCACAATCACTGTCTATTCAACCTTCCGGTTCACTACGAGTTTTTGAGTAAACTATTGAATTTGCTTCCTTGTTGTGACTGTTCCTCACCCCTGTTTAAATTATACTGATACTCGTTATTTAGTCGGCCGACTGTATAATTGCTCGAGCACGTGTTTTTTATGACCGCGCGGTCTAAAGAATTTGAGTCGACAGGCCTCCTTAATCTGGCGTTTGGGCGCACATTACAGGGTGTGAGACTGGTCACGTGATTCCCAACCCAAGCTCTGATTGGTTGGTTTAAACTGGGCCAGCGATGACTACAACCTTTTTACTGCCTGGTGACTTCGGTGGGTTACATTCGCCTTCTCTGTAATTCACAGAGGTCCTGGATTGCAGATGATTGTGTAACGCGTCTAAACAGATGGACGCTAAGACATAAACACACTGGTCTCTTTCAATAACATTGTACTCACTTTTGTTAAAAAACGAGGCTCCGCTGAGGTTGACTGCTACTTGCATTACAACATTTTAAGATTTTTCAAAATCATTCTTTATCACCCAAATCGGAGAAATAATGGCCCGAGATTGATACCTCCTGAGGTGCTGCATTTTAGTAATAACAGTCTCCAATCCCCTTCAGACCCACTATTCAAAATTAGAATAATAATAGACCATTTCAGAGCAGTTTTAAAAAAATATATGAAACCATTCCAAAATCTGCATTGATGAGAGCCTAGTACTGTTCAAATGCAGGCTGGTTTTCAAACAGTACATAAAGACGAAACGAAACCATTTTGGCATTAAATTGTTTGTTGTGTGATACAAAAACAGGCTTCATCCTTGATTTTATAACATACACCTGGACAAAGTACAGAGTTAGCAGACACATACAATTTGGGCATATCAGGGGCAGTTGTTACAACATTATTATCTCTGGACTATCTAAACAAAGGGCACACAGTTTTTGTTGATAACTGGTACACAAGTCGAAAACTGTTTTCTACCCTACATGATTATGGTACCAACGCATGTGGCACAGTCAGAAAAAACCGGAAGAACATGACTGCCAACCCTGACAGAAAAATTGAGAAGAAATTAACTAGAAGCAAAACATACTTCTGACAACAAAATTATGGCAATAAAATGGCACGGCAAGAGAGATGTGTACACTCTTACAACCGTGCACACACTCAATTTCCAGCCAACTGGTAAACGAGATTATAGGACAGGTAGGGAAGTTCTGAAACCAAGTGCAGTGTTGGAATATAATAAAAACATGGGAGGAGTAAATAAAGCTGACATACTTCTTAGTTCAGTTGGGTCAGTGAGGAAAACTGTAAAATGGTACAAAAAACTATTTTTTCATATTCTGGACATGGCAATTTTAAATTCTCATTCCCTGTACCAAACTAGTAGTGGGAAAATAGTTTCACTGTCAGATTTCCAGCTCAAATTGATTACTCAAATCCTAGAAAAATATCATGTTGACAGAACCAATAATAAAAGACATGCAGCACTGAGCAGTGATTCACCACTAAGACTGACTGAAAGATATTTTCCATCATACATTCCCCCCCACAGAGAACAAAACAAATCCTACCAGGCACTGTCATGTTTGCAGTAATACGAAAAGAGGATTGAAAAAAAAAATAGAAACTAGATATATGTGTGCCAAATGTAATGCTCTGTGTGTTGTGCCATGTTTTGAAGAATATCATTCTTTGAAAAATTATTATTATTACAATATATACAACATTTATAAACATAATATAATTACTTAATAATAATGTATATAAATTTTAAATTTAGAAGTATGAATTAGTGTATATGTTGTGAAATGTAAATACAGTGAAATGAAACGTTAAGTTTATTAGTTTGTGTTAATAAATTAGGAATTTAAGTAATAAATGATAGACATCGAATACTGTGGATTCATTGTATATGAACAAAGATTGATTATTGGTAAGTACAAATGCTTAAAAATCAGTTAAATATAGTTTAGAAAGTTTAGTTACGGAACACATGTGAACACAAAATTTGGCCAGCACTGGGGTGTAGGGTCACGGATCACTTATGTCTGTAGCAGCGAAAGGGTTAAGAAGATACACTGACATCCTATTATGCCTCTTATATGTAACACGCAACAATAATAATCTATAACATCAAAACAAAAGACATTAAAAAACAATTTTATTGTAAAATTCTTGTAAATTTCTCGGGGGTCTGACAGGAATATAAACTTCGAATCATTATTAAAATTTGAAATCTTCGCAAATAATCTGCAAAAATAGTATTATATTTTTTGTTAAATCAAGTTGCAAGTTTATTAATATTTTAATAAAATAATATTCACTTTAAGTAAACATAATTATTGTTTACAAGACAGCACCCATTCTAAATTGATTGGGAAATTATTTTTAATAAAACTTAAAATTCCATATTACTTATTTTACTTCAACTATTTTCATTTTCGTATTGATTTTACTTCACTAACTCATACTTCAGTTCTTTGTGAGTTGTTTCTTTGTTTTGAACAAAATAATTGTTTATTTTTTACTTCTGTGTGTGTGTGTTTGTGTGTGCGCGTGCGTGCATGCGCAGCTCATGGATATATGAGACAATGACAACGATGATGGTGGTGATGATATTGTCGATGCCGATTTCCTGTCGCTAATAAATCCTTAAGATTAACCCCATGAGTATGTCATTTGCGTCTTCCGGTGGCAGTGGAAAGAAAGTACATTTCTTCTTATGGCATTGTCTGAATTGCAAAATGTGTTTTGTAGACTTCAAATTTGATTAAATAACCATGTTTAAGTATTGTCATTCATTCATTCATGTTTGGACAGGAGTTCTGTAACCAAGCAAAATACGTGCATACACAGAGATCGTCCCCATTTGCAGCACAATACCTGTTTCTGCTGGTAGACCACACACACACACACACACACACACACACACACACACACACACACACACACACACACACACACACCCACACACACACACAGCATAAAATTGACAGGTGATCACGTTTTACAGGCTAGAACCTGTAATCTTTGCCTCTACATACACTACTTAAAATTATTTCTAACAACTTCTGTGTATGAATTATTCACAACAATACCGCCATTGTTAAATATGTAAATATGTGTTGTTGCATATACTCCCCATGTGTTATTGGATTTGAGTGGTATTCTTATTTATTTACATCATCACATACGTAATTATTCACATAACAATACGTTTTAAAACGGCTTCTTATAAAAAAAGATTTAATCGAACATAGTAAACACTGCCATGGAGGGATACAAAATTCTGCCACCTTTTTTTGGACGTATTGTTCTCCGTTGACGACATCCTGTGTCACATTTACGTGATTTGTAGGAAGAAGCTATATAACAATGATTTTTATACCTTTCTTTTCATGGTGCTATTTCTATCTGTTTCTCTAATAATGTGCTGTTTATTCTGAGACTCACTGTGTTTGCCCTTGGTCTCTCTCTCTCTCTCTCTCTCTCTCTCTCTCTCATGGGAAATAAGTTCTCTTCGTCTTCTCTCACTTTGTTGTTCATATCGTTTTGCTCTTCTCCAACCTTGCATGCATTTCTCTCTTCATTGCGATTCCTTCTCTTTCTGCCCAAAGTTTTCTCTTACACTCTCCTCTCTTCTTTCTTGCAGTTCCTTTCGGTTGCCATCACATATCACCTCTAGAGAATTGCTTTTATTTTTGTTATCTGTGTGAGCAAATTTAGAAATTCTTTAATGGTTTTAATTCCTTGTATGTATATTTACATATATATTCCTAATCTTATATTTCAGTTCAAGTGGTATGCTAATTTTACTAACTTGTGTTCAGTGAATTTTGATTTGTTTACTCCTTTTAACCGGCTGAATGATGTTCTCTTCAAGGGTAAGTTTTCCATGTGTTTATGATCTACCACAATTGGTATCTTACCTGTCTTTGTGTATCAGTATTCCAATAGCAGCAGTATTCAAACAAGTCTTATGTTGTTCACAAATGGTTTACTTGCTCAAACAATCATGTGGCAGCAGAATCTTGAAAATGTTTCTTTATTAAGCAAGCTTCTCTGTCAATTACATTATTACCTATCGATTCCATTTATCATTCACTATTCAGATGGAATTCAGTTTGATTGTTCTTCAATCCTTGAATATTAAATTATTCCCCTCTTCCGTACATGTAGGATACACAATCATCTGAACCAGTCTTCTCTTTACTCACATTCTAAGATTTTCTACTTTAATGTGTAAATCATTGTAGAACGTATTTATTTGACTTGGATAGTCGTTTGTTGTTGTGGTAGATGGTGGCAGTTTCCAATGAGTAGTTCAGACTTCTAACACTTGTGTCTTCCTTATGTTTTCAAATTTCTTTTACTGACTTAAAATCACACACACACAGAGCTTAAAATCAACATGTGTTCACTTTGACAAGCTACAGCTTGTAGGCTTTCCCTGCACGTACACATAGCACTACTGAAACTATTTTCAACAACTGCTCTAGTAATTATTTACAAAAGTTGTAGTGTCGTTAAATATGCAAATGTGTGTGTGTGTGTGTGTGTGTGTGTGCGCGTACGTGCGTGCATGCCATTCACCATTCAATTATATACACATTTGCTTACAAAAATCTACTATTCTTCCTATGAAGAGTAATACAATACTGTAATCAGACATAGGGTAAGGTTAATTTTTGCAATCCGAAAGCTACCTCACAGACAGAACATGATTTTTAACACTATTTTGTGCTGCTTCAGAGTTCTAATTATGAATTATTATAGTTGTGTATTCATTTGTTACAGTGTTACTTATTTACACCCATGAATAATATCTGTGAAGAAGAGGATTCTACCCTGGATTGTGAACTATATAGGGGAAAGTCAATTCAGAATACTCTGGGAGACCATCTGTCACCACACAAGTTAATACATACTTGCAGGAAGAAGTACCAGTGCGATGTTTGTTCAAAATCATTTACTAATTCAAGCCATTTGACAACACACAAGTTAATACATTCTGGCATTAAGAAATACCAGTGCGATGTTTGTTCAAAATCATTTACTCAGTCAGGCCATTTGTCAGGACACAAGTTAATACATTCTGGCATTAAGAAATACCAGTGCGATGTTTGTTCAAAATCATTTACTCGGTCAAGCCATTTGTCAGGACACAAGTTAATACATTCTGGCATTAAGAAATACCAGTGCGATGTTTGTTCAAAATCATTTACTCGGTCAGGCGAGTTGTCACAACACAAGTTAATATATTCTGGCATTAAGAAATACCAGTGCGATGTTTGTTCAAATTCATTTACTCGGTCAGGCGATTTGTCACAACACAAGTTAATACATTCTGGCATTAAGAAAGACCAGTGCGATGTTTGTTCAAAATCATTTACTACCTCATACTATTTGTCACAACACAAGTTAATACAGTCTGGCATTAAGAAATACCAGTGCGATGTTTGTTCAAAATCATTGACTCGGTCAGGCGATTTGTCACAACTCAAGTTAATACATTCTGGCATTAAGAAATACCAGTGTGATGTTTGTTCAAAATCATTTACTCAGTCTGGCAATTTGTCAAAACACAAGTTAATACATTCTGGCATTAAGAAATACCAGTGTGATGTTTGTTCAAAATCATTTACTCGGTCAGGCGATTTGTCAAGACACAAGTTAATACATTCCAACATTAAGAAATACAAGTGCGATGTTTGTTCAAAATCATTTACTCAGTCAGGCGATTTGTCAAGACACAAGTTAATACATTCCAGCATTAAGAAATATGAGTGCGATGTTTGTTCAAAATCATTTACTCAGTCTGACAGTGTGTCAATACACAAGTTAATACATTCTGGCATTAAGAAATACCAGTGTGATGTTTGTTCAGAATCATTTACTACCTCATACTATTTGTCACAACACAAGTTAATACATTCTGGCATTAAGAAGTACCAGTGTGATGTTTGTTCAAAATCATTTACTGTGTTCGGTAGTTTGTCAAGACACATGCTAATACATTCTGGCATTAAGTACCAGTGCGATGTATGTTCAAAATCATTTTCTCGGTCAGGCGAGTTGTCACAACACAAGTTAATACATTCTGGCATTAAGAAATACCAGTGTGATGTTTGTTCAAATTCATTTACTCGTTCAGGCGATTTGTCAAGACACAAGTTAATACATTCCAGCATTAAGAAATACGAGTGCGATGTTTGTTCAAATCATTTACTCGGTCATTCGATTTGTCAAGACACATGTTAATACATTCTGGCATTAAGAAGTACCAGTGCGATGTTTGTTCAAAATCGTTTACTCGGTCAGGCAGTTTGTCACGACACAAGTTAATACATACTGGCATTTAGAAGTACCAGTGCGATGATGTTTGTTCAAAATTATTTACTGATTCTAGCACCTTGTCAAAACACAAGTTAATACATTCTGGCATTAAGAAGTACCAGTGTGGTGTTTGTTCAAAATCATTTACTCAGTCTGGCAATTTGTCAATACACAAGTTAATACATTCTGGCATTAAGTACCAGTGCGATGTTTGTTCAAAATCATTTACTCGGTCAGGCGATTTGTCATAACACAAGTTAATACATTCTGGCATTAAGAAATACCAGTATTTATTATAATATTTATGTGTTCGCTGTTTCTCCTTGTATTGCGTAAAGGTTTTATTATTTTTATTCCAAAACATGTTTATTCATTTTAATTGTATCAGTAGCTTTAATCGTTTTTTAGAGTTTGTGTAATTCAAGAACTACTCCATATTAAATGCTGTTAATAATTCTGTTAAGTTGATCTTATATGGTAGTGGGCATTCTAAATTCAACTTCTTCCATTCCAAATTATTTCTCATAAATAGTCGGTTGTAAGTGTTCTTACTTCCTTCTTAAAAATTTTGTAATTTTTCAAAATTCCATTTCTTCATCTTCAAAATTATTTCATAAATAGTTGGTTGTAAGTTGATATTACTATATTTTTAAATTTTGTTAATTAATTTTAACTTCAAAATTCTTTTCTTTATTTCCAAAATGAGTTTCATAAGTAATTGTTTGTAAGTTGATCTTACTATGTTTTTGAAATTTTTAGTTTTTAAAATTCAAAATTCTACTCATAATATTTTTTTATGGAAGCCTGGTTATACACGCCTTTGATTTTCTCTGAACCCATCTCCTTTATTTCATACGTGTTATTGTTCTTTATTTTGGAGACTATATATGGTCCTGTATACAGTCGCAATAACTTCTTCGTTATTCCTTCTAGCGTGCTGGGTATTTCACGATTTTTCAACAGTATTTTTTCTCCAATTTTATAAGTTATTATTTTACCAATAGCCTTCTGATACTTGGTTTGCCGCTTCTCCTGGTCTTCGGCCACCTTGTAGAATTTTACTTTGTCGAACTTATAAACGTTATTCATAGGGAACTCTAGGATTTCTTTGATCTTTCTTGGGGGTGGTTTCTCGTACATGGCGGAGTATGGGGTAATTCCTATAGCTGAATGGTATGCCAAGTTGAGGAATTCCTCCGTGGCTGCTAGATATTCTTGCCATTTTTTCTGTTGGTGGTGACAAGTTCTTAATACCCTCCCTACTTCTCTTAACACCCTCTCTGCCGGATTACTACTCGGGTGGTAGACCGATGTTTTGTACGTTCGAGCACCCATTGATAATAGGGTATCCCGCCATTTTCTCCCCTTAAACTGGGTTCCATGATCCGTGATGATCGAAGATGGTTTCCCTATGTTTGGGATATACTGTTCTGTTATTATTCCCAGAATTTTCCTAGTAGTTGCCCGATTAGCTGGGTATAGCTTAATAAACTTAGTGAAATGGTCGATTACGATTATCAGGTATTTATATCGGTGTCGACCGCCGCTACGGGGAAATGGTCCGCAGATGTCTAAGAATACTTTCTCCAATTTTGCCTGGAATGTTATTGGAATCATAATGCCTTCCTTCTTCTCGTTTGATTTTACCAGTTGGCAAATGTGGCAACATTTGATATACATCACTTTCCGGTTTATGTTTTTTATGTGGCAGCTCTCCTCTAGAGCCTTAATCACCTATAAGGCGCCCATATCGTATATGATAATTTACGATTATTTCTTTTTCAATATTGGTTGGAATAATCACCTTCTAGGTCTCGTGCTTTAATGATGTTTTAATGAATAAGATTTCTTTATTTATTTGGTAATATTACGCTACTGTTTCATCTCCTTCTTCCAATCGAGTTTTTATGTTTTTCAATTTCGGGTCCGCTTGTTGGTGGGTGCTAATGTTCATTAATAATGCTGCTAAATCGGCTCTGTGCTAATAATTGTGGTAGATTTTGAGTACGCTTTCTTTCTCTCCCTCGAAAGTTTGCTCTTCCACATTAATACGTGATAACACGTCTGCTACGACATTCTTTTTTCCCGGGATGTATTCCCATTGTAGATTGTACTCTTGCAGGGCAAGTATCCACCTGGTCAGTCTGCCGTGACTCAATTTGCATCTCTTTAGGAACGATATGGATTTATGGTCTGTTCGGACGGTAACTGGGTAACCCAAGATGTAGGTGCGGAATTTACCACAAGCGAATACTACACTCAGCAATTCCTTTTTAGTGACAGTGTAGTTCCTTTCGCACTGGTGTAAAGATCTACTCGCAAAGCTAATCACTAGATGTTGACCCTTCTCATCTTCTTGATAGTGTTGTTCCTAGGCTGATGTTGCTGGCATCACAGTTTAAGAAAAAAGGTAGTTTAAAATTTGGGTGGCGAAGTATTATTGTTTCCAAAAATTTGTCCTTAATGAGTTGGAAAGTCACATCCTGCTCTTGACCCCAGATCAATTTGTTTTTAGAAGATAATTGTGGTTGAAACCTTGCAGTTAATTCCGAATATTGTTCCTGGAACTTGCGGTAATAATTACAGTGTCCCAGGAATGACTGTAATTGCTTTCTATTTTTGGGTGCAGGGAATTTCTGGATCGCTTCTACCTTTTCTGCTGACGGTGAGATTCCTTGGTCATCCAAGTTAAACCCCAAGAACTGAACTTCTCTTGCAATGAACTTTGGTTTTTCTAATTTAAGCGTGATGTTATTTACAGCCAACTTCTCAAGTACGTGTTCCACGTGGTAGTAGTGTTCCTCCCAAGTTTCTGAGGTAATCAGTAGATCGTCTACATACACGGTGGTAAACTGAAGTGCTTCCTGTCCAAGTATCTGGTCCATGCAGGTCACAAAGATGGCAACTGAATTCACAAGTCCGAAGGGCAATCTCTTGAATTGGTAATTGCGCCCCTCGAATATGAATGCCAGATACTGACGACTCTGTGGGTGTAACTCCACCTGCCAGTAACCGCATACCGTGTCCCAGGTACTAAAGTACTTGGTACCGTGGAATCGTTTCAACAAGATTTCTTCTATCTCACCGGGCGATGTTCTGTCATTGATGATCATTTTGTTTATTTCGCGCACATCCAAGCAAAGCCGGACTTGGCCGTTTTTCTTAGGAATAGCCACGATAGGGCTGGTGAATGGAGATTGGCTACTCTATGATGTCACTGTTAATCATTTTGTTTATTTCTGCTCTTACAGCCTCTTTTTGTGAATGCGCAATGGGGTATGATTTTCGGTTAAACTCCACTGTTTCTCTAAATTGAAGTGTACATTGGTAATTTTTTACCTTACCGGGTTCGTCTGAAAATACTGAGCGATACTTTTCATATATTCTTATTAACTGATTCGCTTGGTGTATAGGCAATTTCTCACTTGTGATTCTGCCCCGGAAATCCCTTATTTCCTGTATCTTTTGGGACCATAAATCCTCGTCCGTGTTGTCATATATTATGGTGTTAATTATGGAGTTATTTTAGATATAGTTTATGTTTCGAATTTGTTGGTGGATACTGCTGGGAAGTACTGTCTCGCTACCTACTAAATCAGCCATCCAGGTCAGCCCTTCTGCAAACAGTGATATCTTTTCTGTGCGTAAATCGATGATAGCGGAGTTCCTGCTTAGTACATTGCACCCCACCAATATATTAAAGGGCAATATTGTCGCAATTAAGAATACCATGTTTATAGCTATACCCTTGCTAATCACGTTTACTGATACTTGCCTTCTGATCGTTTTGTTTTGGCGACCAGTGGCACCTATTAATACAATGTTATTTATCGGTAATATCGGCAATATTTGACCACATTCCTTTTGGATTCTCTCCAATTCAGTTGTGTTAATTATAGATACGTTCGCACCTGTATCGATCATTAATTGGGCGAAGATTCCTTCTACTTCCGCGTTTATATATATTATTACATTGTTTAGACTATTGAGGCGAGTGTCGTCCTCCTCCAATAGTTCGTTTCTAATATTTTTTAAGTAGTTGCAACTAATGATTGTAATATTATTAGAGTTAGTTGCTCTTTGCAAATCTTGTTGATACCCAGGAGATAGGAGCAGTGAAGGGTCATGATAATTCATCACTGCCTCCTCCCATTTAAATTCTCATTTTCGTTGTCATTAATGTTAGGACCGACCGAGGCGTCAGTCAGGAAACCTTGAGTGGGTTCCTGCTGCTCCGTGCGATGTTCAAATGGTTGTTCTCGGTTTGGTTGCCGTTCTGGATCATCTAGACTGGTACTTCTTCTAGGCGGATTGTACCTCAGACCATCACGTTCTCTGCTTCTCCGCCGATCCTTATACTCATGGAAACTGTTACGCCGCTGATGGGTGTATCTTCATTGGCTCGTATGAAATTTACCCTTGGTCGGGAAAACCTATTATTATTGTTATTGTTTTGTGGGTACCCTCTATTATTATTATAATACCGTTCGGTATTATTATGGTTTGGGTTTCTCTGACTATTAATATTTGGATTCTGGTAATAATTATTTCGATTTTCTTGGTAACCGTTATTATTCCTATTTGCATTTTGGTTAGTAGGACGTTATTATTATTATTATTGTTGGTATTATTATAATTGGAATTGTTTTGGTTCCCTTGGTATCTATTGCCGTTATGGTTATTACGTTGTTCGGGTATTGATTATTTCTGATTTCCGGCCGATCATTCCTCCTTTGCTTTGCCGATAGTACTCTTCATTCACATAATTCTCCAAAGTTCAGTCATCGCCTGTATCGTTTTTATCTGGCTACCCCTCCTTGCTCTTATTACGTCTTCATCGTAATGGTATGATAGCTTGTTTACGAGGCATTCTTCTGGTATGGCCGGTTCCAAATGCTTTGCCAGACATACTTTTCCGAGGAAGTAGGCGGTCATAGTGTTACCTATTTGTGTTTTGTATCGGCCATGACAGATGTTGTCCCGTATTAAGTTCTGGGTGTTCTCCGACCAGTACTTCGCCTTGGACAGGTTTTTGAATTGCTGGTAGTCAGCGATCTCACTTCGGTTCGCCATCCACCAGTTGTCAGTCATCTCCCGGAATGATTCGTCCAACAGTTCCCGGTTATTAATCCACCTGTTGCCCCTATGTTTGGCAAAGTATTCCTCGATTCAGGCCAAAAACTCCATCGGCTTCCTTTTATATTGCCGGAAATTTAGCCATTCCCAATTCTCGTTTATGGGGATACCTGTGAAGTTAGTTGGTCTGTTTCTAATTACTTCCATCTCCTGGCTCTGCCGCACTTGGCCGGTGATATTCGTCATAGCCACTTCCATACCGTCACACCTTTCCGTAACTTGGTTATGTACCTTCCCTAGTTCTTCTTGTGTTTCCTTTCGGTTTTCTTCCAAGTTGGTCGTATTGTGTTCTTCGATATTGGTTATTTTGGTGTTTACCACTTCCTTGAATTCCTGTACTTCTCGCTCGGTCTGGTTACATCTTTCGTCAACTTCTCTGATCTGTTGTTTTATTACCATGGTTCCTTCTATTTTCTTGTTTGTGTATTCCTTATTATCTTTAATTTCCTTGCTCATCTCTTCTTTTAACAACTCCATCCTTTCGTCTAACTTGTCCAAATTTTCCTGGTTAACCTCCCGTAATTCTTCTCTTAATAGTTGGTTATCCTCTTTCAATTCTTCCAACTTCTCCATTTTCTCTTCCATTTTCTTGTTATTTTCCCTTAACTCTTCCTTCAACTGTTGGTTGTCACTTTCCATCTTCCTACTGTTCTCCCTTAACTCTTCCCTTAACTGTTGGTTGTCATCTTCCATCTTCTTACTGTTTTCCTCCATCTTCTCTTCCATCTTCTTACTGTTTTCCTCCATCTTCTCTACCATCTTCTTACTGTTTTCCTCAATTCTCTTAGTGGTGTTTTCAATTTTATTACCCAATTCTTCCTTTGTGGATTGGTTGTCCTTCCTTAATTATTCTTTTGTGGAATCTATGTTCTTATTTATTCCTTCCGTCTTTTTACTTAAGGATTGGTTGTCTTCTTTCCTTCTCTTACTCAATTCTTCCTTCATTTCCTTATTCATTTTCTTACTGTTCTCGTCCATTTTCTCCATCATTAATCTGAACATTTCTTGCATGTCCCCATTCTCTGTTCGTGTGGACTTTTCTCCCTGTTTCTCTGGGATATTTACATCCTCTGTTTGTGTGGGTACCTCGGAGTGTTCCTTTTGTAACGTCGGTTTGGTTGGTTCGATCGGAGGTAGTATCATTTCCACGTCTTCCACCGGCGTCGCCTCCTTGTCTTCCATATTGATTTCCTTTTCGGCCTCCGCCGCCCGTTTCTTCGATGTTGCTCGACGTTGCATTTTTCTTATTCCTCTGACTGGATAACCGCTGCCAAGCTAAAATTAGGAATTGGGCAGGTTATAGTGGCCTATCAATCACTAATTGAAGCCCCTTAGTTGGACGCCAATTTTGTAACAATACGAGACTTCTGCTCGGGTTTGCTTTATTTTGTTTTATGCCCCACTGTTGTGAGCGCCAATTTTGTAACAAAACTTATAATATGTGTTTGTTATTAAAAATAAAAAAATTTTGGTTGTTTGTTTATAAAAAATATTGTTTTAATTGTTTTTGTTGTTCGTATTTAGTAAATAATTTTTGTAATTGTTTTATGTAAATATTTAAATCTTTTATTTCTGTTTCCGTCAACTGTATCACTTTGAGTTTTTTTAAAATTAATTTCTGCGTTAATTGTATTATCTCCAGCACTAATCGATAGACGGTTCTTCTTCTTATTTAGGTATCCTCCTTCCA
This sequence comes from Magicicada septendecula, assembly GCA_034769895.1. Taxonomy (NCBI): domain Eukaryota; kingdom Metazoa; phylum Arthropoda; class Insecta; order Hemiptera; family Cicadidae; genus Magicicada; species Magicicada septendecula. The sequence continues at coordinate 148,892,595 of CM068373.1, forward strand.
CTTTGGTAATGGCCGCCTTTCGGATAGTCCGTGATCTCAGTTTTATTTTATTTTACTTCTATTTATTAATTTTATAAATAAACAGAAACCAATTTGCAGAAATTCCAGATTTATTAACAATTTTTATTATATATCTAGTGTTAATCGATTATTCAACAATGGTATCGACTCGTTTCTCAGGGCTGTCGATTATTTTTTACATCTGTATTTAATATTAATTATCAAGTTCTTTGAACGGTTATATTATATAGTCAGACAAAGGGTAAGGTCAGGAAAGTATAACGCTTACAAGTAAATAGCTTAAGAATTAAAAATTACAAAGTTATTATTTAATATATAATGTTTATCAAAATAAAAATTCGAACCATTGACGTCTGGACAACTAGATTGGCAACGCTCGCTTTGAATTGTGGGAGTCAAGATGGCTGCTTCCGTACTGCATCTGTTAAAATGAAGTCAGCTCGACGAAATTTTTTTCCAATAAATTTTAAATTTCTTATTTTCTTACCTTTGTTAGGTCCGTCTTGTGACTTTTATCTTTAGAATAATATTAGTGTGACGCGTTTCAGGTCATCTGACCCATCCTCAGACACTTGCTCGAAAAGAGGTCGTCATATATTAAAATCCAATTAAAATAAAAACACATATGTAAACTCATTGTCAATAATTAATGTTCAAAAACAGGAATAACACTGTTGTCGTGGTGCACCACGCGATTACCGATCGATACTGAGTAGTGTAACTTTTCAACGTTTTGTTTTTGCGAGCGCTAGTATTGCTGTATCATATAGCGGGTTGCTCTTGAAATTTAATTTATCATTCAATATGTTGTTCTTATATACAGGGTTGTTATGACCCCTGTATATTTCAAATTCTTCAAGTGCATTCATCCTGAGTCCTTTGTCACAAAAATGTAGGGGTATGAAGTTTGTGTCAAAACTTCTATATGAGTGATTATTATCTATCAAATGTCGAGCATAATTGGATTTAATATTATCTAGGGAGCCGATATTTTTACTAATTGATTTGTGGGGGTATATTCTTTAAATCTTTTTATAAATGGGCTATGTGTTTGACCCACATAGTAACACTCACAATCGTCACATGTTAATTTATATATACCTGTTCTTGTCTTAATGGGGACATGACGTTTATGTCGTATTAGATTTGATATTTGATTGTGGGTCTTGAAAACTATATTATATCCTATTTTATGAAAAGTAGGAGTTAGTATTTTTGGCATTATTTCTGTGAATATGGTAGATACATATTTGGTTGTTGGTTGCATACTATGTGTTTGTCTCGATAATCTGGTTTTTTGTTTCTTGACAATATTATCTATAATATGATGATCATATCCATTTTTCGTGGCGATATGTTTAATTATATCTTGCTCAGTGTTATAATCATCTTTTTCAAGAGGAATGGATAGTAATCTGTATACAAGACTATTGTAAGCAGCTAATTTTTGTGGATATGGGTGATGTGATTCATCGTGAATGGTTACGTCAGTAGTAGTAGGTTTACGATATATTTTAAATTTCAGGTTATCTCTATTTTTGATGACTGTTAAGTCCAGAAAGCAAATTTCATTTTCGGTCTCGGTTTCCATTGTAAATTGGATATTGTTATTTATTGCATTTAAAACATTCTTCAAGTTGTTCAATTGGCGCAGAGAACCATTAAATATTAAAAATGTGTCGTCAACGTATTGGCCGTCAACGTATTTGCAAATGTGTTATTATTGAAAAAGAAATTGTTTTTGTAATAATTTAAATATATATCTGCTAATATGCTGGATAGCGGTGACCCCATGGCGAGACCGTCTCTTTGGTAATAATAACCGTCGTCGAGTGTGAAGTAATTCTGTTGTAAAATAGTCTTCAATAAGAGTATTAGTTCTTGTATCTTTTGTGTGTCCAGTTTTTTAGTAGTTAGTAAATTATTGTTTAAAATGTCTATAGTTTGTTTTACAGGTACATTTGTGTATAAACTAACAATGTCCAAGGAAGCTAATTTATAATTAGGTAAAATTTTAATATCGCATATCTTGTTTATGAAATCCAAGTTGTTTATAACAGTTCGATTATTATTTAAAACGATGTTCTCTTTAATTATTATCGCTAGCTTTTTTGCTGTCTTATATCCTGGTGCTGTGGTAAAATTTACCAGCGGTCTAATTGGAGTATCCGTTTTATGCAGCTTAGGTTGACCAGTCAGCATGGGTGGTCTTGCATTTATGGGCTTTAATTGACGTCTTGTGGGTTCATCCAATAGGCTCGTACATTTATTGATTGTTTTGTTTAAAGATATTGTGTATGAATTTGTAGGGTCGTTATTCAATGTTTCGATATTATTTTCCAACATAAACTTTTGTACTTTTTGTTTATAAGTGTTTCTGTCTATTATTACGAGTGTATGACCCTTGTCAGCTTTTGTGATAAGTGCGTCGTTATCTATTAATTTTACTTTTATGTTCTGTACCATTTTGAATTCTGTGCAAGCTTTTATTTGTTTTTGTGTGTAATATTTATTATCATTATATGTATTTAATGTCTTTACAAATTTATTATTAATTAAATGTCTTGATTCCATTAGTAAATGCCAAAAATACTAACTCCTACTTTTCATAAAATAGGATATAACATAGGTTTCAAGACCCGCAATCAAATATCAAATCTAATACAACATAAACGTCATGTCCCCATTAAGACAAGAACAGGTATATATAAATTAACATGTGACGATTGTGATTGTTACTATGTGGGTGAAACGGGGCGCCCATTTATAAAAAGATTTAAAGAACATACCCCTCACAAATCAATTAGTAAAAATATCGGCTCCCTAGATAATATTAAATCCAATTATGCTCGTCATTGATAGATAATAATCACTCATATAGAAGTTTTGACACAAACTTCATACCCCTACATTTTTGTGACAAAGGACTCAGGATGAATGCACTTGAAGAATTTGAAATATACAGGGGTCATAACAACCCTGTATATAAGAACAACATATTGAATGATAAATTAAATTTCAAGAGCAACCCGCTATATGATACAGCAATACTAGCGCTCGCAAAAACAAAACGTTGAAAAGTTACACTACTCAGTATCGATCGGTAATCGCGTGGTGCACCACGACAACAGTGCTATTCCTGTTTTTGAACATTAATTATTGACAATGAGTTTACATATGTGTTTTTATTTTAATTGGATTTTAATATATGACGACCTCTTTTCGAGCAAGTGTCTGAGAATGGGTCAGATGACCTGAAACGTGTCACGCTAATATTATTCTAAAGATAAAAGTCACAAGACGGACCTAACAAAGGTAAGAAAATAAGAAATTAAAATACGTGACTTGGACCGTTAACAAACAAAAATGTTCCAATAAATGTTGCCTTTTCAATGTTTCCTCGTCTCAGCAGTTGTGATTATTCCTTCTGGTGTTACTGGAGTGGTCCTGGTTCAGTGTTTTGTGATTCACTTTGATTAAATGTGGTAGATAATGTTTTAATTCACTTTGTCAATAAGGTCGAAACTTGCACAGTTCGTCTCGTTATTAAGAATTATTGGCTTTACATGTTTAATTAATTATTTCACTCATTTACTGTTCCGTATTACTTTAGTTTAATGGTTGTATTAGTTGTTCTCACTGAATTTAAAGTTTAAGTTAAGTTTTTAGAAATTTACGATTTTCACCGTAGACTAGGCTTACTGAACGAACGCCATACTTGTCTGCTATATAGGTTAATATAAGCAAAATCTCGTTCAAGTGTGCTCGACAAAGTCTAATAATCAACTGTTCTAACTTCCTTCGTCATCTGAAAACGTCTTAGCCAATTTAATATTAGCAATACATTGTTTTAAATCTTTTTCGCTTCCGTTACATGTATGAAATTTACATTATATTACTGAATATATTTTTGCTATTATTTAATTTTATTACATACTAAATACATAATCTCTTTCTTTAGTTCATTCTGCTTGATTTAATATCAAATAAGATATTTTTACTAAGTTTTTTATCTAAAATGCTATATTTACTTCATTTTGACAATGTAGGCTTTAAAATTTACTTCCTGTTCTCAAAATGTTTGCCATTTTATGTTATATTTATGATTGTACTAAATCTCAGATTGAAATAAAATGTTTATCTTCCCTTAATTTCTTGTAATTTTATTAATTGGTTATCTTTTTAAATATTATTCTTTAATTTGTGACTCCCCCTTTGAATTTTCAGTTATTACATTTGCATTTTTTCCAATAATTCTTCCTATCCTTTTACAATATCTTTCTAAAGTATAATTTACATTATATTACTCTGTGACTGATTTACCTTATATAAATTTCATCAGTTTAACTAGTTTGCTTGACTTGATTCATCAATTATAATGTAGTTGAGATTTACCATTTGGCCTAGATTTTATCTGTTTTTACATACAAAGTTTTTGAATAATACAGCTTGTTTATACCCCTTCTGATCTTCTATTCTAATACAATATTAATTGAAATTTCCTTACTTAACTATTAGAACATTTAGTATTGAATTCATACTATTAATACATAATAAATATTTGACATTAAAAAAGTGGTATTTAAACTCAGACATTTTAGTCTTGATTATTACTAGTAACACATAATAAATATTTTATGATAAAAGAATGGTATCCACACTCAGACATTTCATCCTTGGTTAACACTGTTAAACATAATAAATATTTTAGAATAATAAACCATTACCCTCTATTTCCTACATTTAGGTATAGAGTTCATTTACTTAAATAGAAACATAACACATCTGTTCCTTCATTTTTAACTTCTTTGAAATTACTTTTGTGCAGTCTTATCTGTTTTTATTTTATATTAGGGATGTATCCCTTGTCACTTCACTTATTAACTACCAGCTCTCTATTTATCCTTCTCATTTTAGTGAATGTTGTTAGATAAAGAGTGGCACTTTCTTAGAAACATTAGTATTTGATTTTCATAATACTATTCTATCCAATAGTATTTATGAAGTTAAATTAAAACTTTAAGTTGTTCAAAGGTACACATTTACTTAGTTTAAGCATTTAATGCACTTTCTTCAAGCTTATATACTATAATAAAATAACTTGCACTGGTCCCCTGTTATTTCTTGATACTATCACTAATCAGTTTTATAGTTTTATATTATCAAGAATTTTATTTATAGGGGATTCTTAAGATTTGTTTTTATTCATTAGAAAATAACTTTCATGGGTGCACTTTTGCTTATACCTCTAAACACTTTTGTTTACATTTACTTTACATTAGTTTCTGTTTTTGGGTGTTATACTTTCGTTTGTTGACTTTTAATCTCTTTTTAGGGTTTTTATTTTCTTCTTACTGAGTTTCCTTTGGGTATCTCTTGTATTCTTCTTATCCTGCTACCGTGTTTCTTCAAAATCATTCCCTTTTTATTAGGTATTTCGGTTTGTTCAGGGTATTTACTTCCTTATTCATATCCTAGCTTGTTTCTTGAAAAACAGTCTTTATTTTAGGGGTGTCGGTTTGTTCTGGGTTTTGACTTACTCACTGATTCTCATTCTTTGTTTCTTCAATACAAAATAGTTTTATTATGTACGTTGGTTTGTTCTGGGTATTTTCCTTACTTACTCCTATCCTACCTGGGTATTTCCTTACTTTATTTTAGTTTTTTGTTTTATTTTTCATTACTCATATTTTTTGCATAGTTGTTTTTTCTTTATTTTGTATTTCTTCCAGTTATGATTGTATTTTATTGTGATACTTATTTGTTTTCATTTGTATTTTTCCTTGATAGTTATTTTAATTGATATTTGTTTATGATCATATGTCATTCATTATTAAGTGGATAATCTGTCATGTTACAGATTGCTCTCCTCCAGAAGTGATTAGTTCAGACCATACTTTGAGTTTGTTGAAATAATTGCTTATGATATTTATTATATATTATTTTTCTTGACTTCCTTCCCAATTTTATCTTTGCTTCTTCATATTTGAGCTTACATGTTTTTTTTTTCTTAAATTGATTTTCCTTGATAGTTATTGTTATCTGAGGTTTATTATTATTTATTTTCGTTTTTTCTTAACTTGGTGTTTTATCCTTGGGATATTCATTCCCTAACACATGAGCTGGGGCAGTTCAGAGAGGCACTGTTGGCTACATACTCTGCTGGCCATGCTACACTACTCATTGAGATCAGAGGAAATTCATCTCTGCTCAAAACATAATAATACTGCTGGAATTATCTACAGACAGTCATTAATAAAAATTAGATAAGAATAGTTATTTTACGACTATTAAAAAATATCTTTGGATACCTCACTTCGTATTTGCTCAGAGTTGTAAATATTTCTATCTCAGTTATTTTTCTTCTCAGTTATTCTTCTTAATTGTTAGCTCTGCTGATATATTATTTCTTATTATGGTTGGAAGCTCTTTTAATATAATTATCACTAGTTATTAAGTGTAAAGTTTTTTATTTGAATTCTCTGTTATTCTTTTGTTGTTATTACAATCTTCTTCTGGTTATTGGTAGCGTATATTTTATTATATTTTTGTTTTTCTTAGTTCTTATGAATTGTTCCACTGGTTTCATGTTCTTTCAATTATTCTTCTAATCGTCATTTTTTCCTTTTTTGGAACATGTTTCGGGTACTATCTTGTACCCATCCTCAGCCTTCCGGTTTTTTGTCTGGTGAAGTACATATGTGTTGTTGGTTGACTATTATTATTGTGGCTTCCAGTTGGCTTCTGGTATTTCAAATTGGTTTTATTGTGTGATTGTGGTGTATGTGTTAGTTTTTTGTGTATTTTCAATGTTGAGTGCTTTGATTATTGTGTCATGTTTTGTATTGATTTGTATTTGTTCAGGTATTAGTTTGTTTTCTGTTTTATGTTTGTATATTTGTAAATTTTCCCAAATGTTCATTATGGTGCCTTTGTGTGGTATATGTTTTATTAGTGTTACATTGGTTATGTCTGGGAATTCATGTCCTGTGTTTATTGCATGTTCCTTATCTTTATTGCAAGCTATCCTAGCTTGTTTCTTGAAAAACAGTCTTTATTTTAGGGGTGTCGGTTTGTTCTGGGTTTTGACTTACTCACTGATTCTCATTCTTTGTTTCTTCAATACAAAATAGTTTTATTATGTACATTGGTTTGTTCTGGGTATTTTCCTTACTTACTCCTATCCTACCTGGGTATTTCCTTACTTTATTTTAGTTTTTATTTGTTTTATTTTTCATTACTCATATTTGTTGCATAGTTGTTTTTCTTTATTTTTATTTCTTCCAGTTATGATTGTATTTTATTGTGATACTTATTTGTTTTCATTTGGATTTTTCCTTGATAGTTATTTTAATTGATATTTGTTTATGATCATATTTCATTCATTATTAAGTGGATAATCTGTCATGCTACAACTGCTACTTGCATTACAACATTTTAAAATTGTTCAAAATCACCGTTACAACACATGAGTTTTACATGCCCCACTTTTTGGAGAAATAATAGCCCGAGATTGATACCTCCTGAGGTGCTGCATTTCAGTAATAATAGTCTCCAATCCCCTTCAGACCCACTATTCAAAATCAGAATAATAATAGACCATTTCAGAGCAGTTTTCAAAAAATATATGAAACCATTCCAAAATCTGCATTGATGAGAGCCTAGTACTGTTCAAAGGCAGGCTGGTTTTCAAACAGTACATAAAGACGAAATGAAACCGTTTTGGCATTAAATTGTTTGTTGTGTGATACAAAAACAGGCTTCATCCTTGATTTTATAACATACACTGGCCAAAGTACAGAGTTAGCAGACACATACAATTTGGGCATATCAGGGGCGGTTGTTACAACATTATTATCTCCGGACTATCTAAACAAAGGGCACACAGTTTTTGTTGATAACTGGTACACAAGTCCAAAACTGTTTTCTACCCTATATGATAATGGTACCAACGAATGTGGCACAGTCAGAAAAAACTGGAAGAACATGCCAACACTGACAGAAAAATTGAGAAGAAATTAACTAGAAGCAAAACATACTTCTGACAACAAAATTATGGCAATAAAATGGTACAGCAAGAGAGATGTGTACACTCTTACAACCATGCACACACTCAATTTCCAGCCAACTGGTAAACGAGATTATAGGACAGGTAGGGAAGTTCTGAAACGAAGTGCAGTGTTGGAATATAATAAAAACATGGGAGGGGTAGATAAAGCTGACATGCTTCTTAGTTCAGTTGGGTCAGTGAGGAAAACTGTAAAATGGTACAAAAAACTATTTTTTCATATTCTGGACATGGCAATTTTAAATTCTCATTCCCTGTACCAAACTAGTAGTGGGAAAATAGTTTCACTGTCAGATTTCCAGCTCAAATTGATTACTCAAATCCTAGAAAAATATGTTGACAGAACCAATAATAAAAGACATGAGCAGCGATCACCACTAACAATCGCTGAGCAGCGATTCACCACTAAGACTGACTGAAAGACGTTTTCCATCATACTGTAACCCCTCTTTCCTTTTATTTCTCCCCCTTTTTTTTCATGTTTATATTTATTTATTTATTTTTTTTGAAAGAGAGGCCACTAGTTATTTAGGACTAGGCAAGAGCCTAGAGAAGCCAAAATTGTGCTGGGTCCAGTATGATGGGACTTGCAAATGAAACTCTGATCTTAAGATAACAATAACAGTATTTATTGTGTTCGGCTTTTGTACAATGTAGCACCCTTGAAAAGCACAATAATTGCAAGTATTTTACACTCAAAATAGCTCACTTCCAAAAACCCCCCAATCGTTATTATAAGTCCAGTAACATATGCATCGCCAAATAGTTGAGTTTGAGTATTAGTGGTGCATAAATAATAATAATAATGTGAAATGGCGCACAGTCTCGACCCTCCCAGTAATTACAGAAGTGCTAACATGATATAAATATATATATATATATGCATAATCAAGTATAATAATGTAACAGTCACATAAGACACAACACACACATATAATTGACATAGAAAGACATTACATATAAATAGCACATCATGTTCACCTGGTTAGCAGTGTATATTTTGTCATCATACACCCTCAACCCCCCTTATTCTGACCAAGTATCCGGCCCACCTTCATTTTCAATTAATAAATAACTAAACCCCAAAACCTCAATATCCCAAAAGAGTAGAGCAGACATGCCCCAAAATTCTAATTAGATAATAAGTAAATCTAAATATTCTAAGTAAGCATTGTGGCCTGCGCACAAATACCACACAGATGTTTAATTATCAATTTCGGATCTCGATGATGATAATGATAAGAGTGCCATCACGAGGTTAACATGGATGCCCGGTTGCCTAACTGCATTTCTCATTTCTTTTATTTTCTTGACAGAATTTATAAAAATAGTGGAACGTGACCATCCATGAATACTCATAACTGATACTGATTAGTCTTGTATTCTTTAACATTAATTAATTGGTATTGTGAGCAATAAAAGGTTAACCGTTACAAAACTTAAACTATGGCAAAATATAAACTGTGATAATATTTAACTGGCTATGGCAAAATTTAAAGTTTACAAAATTAGCTGAACAGTAGAATTGAATTTTGCAAAACAGAATCTGTCATGAAGGTACTGAAACATGCTTAGTGTTCATAAAAAAACTTGACTTCAGGCATGGTCATGCGTCCGGACGTGATCCCGCAAAATATGACATGATACAGTCCTGCAGTGAACGGCCCCTACGGGAGTCGTCCACTTGTTAAAACACCTCCCCGATCTTAATTAATAGACAAAACTCCAACCCAATTAACAAAATAATTGACCATCAAATTTGCAACTGGCACAGATACATCCGCACATGCCTGCTCAACCCAGAAATAATTTAGTGCCGACCCCTTTTACAGAAAACTCAGCTCAACCCGGGTGCTGCATGACCCTGGTCGAGCTTACAATTCTCAGCATGTGACAGACATTAGTATTTATATATGAGGCGTAAGCCTTACAAAAAAATTACAAAGTAACATATAACCCCCCATTGTCCAGAACTAATTCTCCAAACTGGAGCGTCTGCACAAGTGTCTCAAAAGAGTTTATCTGCCACAACATTTTGGTTTAATAAGCTTAAATGTCACCTGGTTAGCAGCGTATAGGTAGAGGGTCCGGTTGAGTGTGCTTGTCCGTCCATCCCGGCTGACAGCTGACGGAAGTGTTTGAATCTACATCATCGGAGGCAGGTGTTCGGCCTTCCTCTGGAGCGAGACAGATTCCCGTCTACATCGGAAACCCTGCACAATTATATCTGTGATTACTTACAAGTTTAATAAACCACACTACCACATTTACCAGCTGACATTGCATGGCCGGCCCAGTTTATAAACTCCGAAAATTCACTAAGTATAGAACACCATTGAATCTAATAAATCGCTTCACAATAACCCTTTTAAATATTCTAATATATAATATATTCAAATATAGTCATTCCATAATAATAATCATTTCAATTAATAGTTATGCACAAGTTTTCATGAAGCACTTAACTCCCCCTGACAGGAATTAGCAAACTTTAACAAGTCCGTGATGTACAATGATTTCAGAAAAATAACTGACTTGCGCCCCATTCTGGTTTAATGAATTGGGTATTATTATTACTACATTATTATAACACATTGTTATATTATTACTACTAACATCTGTTAACCAGCGTTAAGATTGAAACTTACATAAAACAAACTTAACCTGTTGTCCGCCACGTGGTGATAATTACTGCAATATCTATCGCAACGCATTCGCGTTAATATTAAGCAAAGACAATTTATTTCTATGAATAATTAAGTTACATATGTTAACACACTTACCGGAGGTCGCGTAGACTTCTACTTATCCATAGGAGCAGCTAGAAGACGAAAACCTTTACATTTACTCTGTCAGCCGGACACAGACACGGCTATGCTGAATGACCAAATTGAACTGACGAAACCAGCTACTGAAAAAACGGTACGAAACATCGGGCCTAGAGCGCGCACGGATCGGCCGAGAGGGAGATAATTCATACGACATCAAAGTCCAACAATCGTACGTAAATTTTTACGTAACCCCTCACGTAGTCAGATACGTAATTATAATTATTCCGCTATATAAAGGAACACCGCCGCGTTTTTCCCAAAACACGGCACAATACGTATCCCCCCCCACAGAGAACAAAACAAATCCTACCAGTCACTGTCATGTTTGCAGTAATACGAAAAGAGGATTGAAAAAAAGAATAGAAATTAGATATATGTGTGCTAAATGTAATGCTCTGTGTGTTGTGCCATGGTTTGGAGAATATCATTCTTTGAAAAATTATTATTACAATATATACAACATTTATAAACATAATATAATTACTTAATAATAATGTATATAAATTTTAAATTTAGAAGTATGAATTAGTGTATAAGTTGTGAAATGTAAATACAGTGAAATGAAACGTTAAGTTTATTAGTTTGTTTTAATAAGTTAGGAATTTAAGTGACAAAAGTGATAAATGATAGACATCGAATACTGTGGATTCATTGTATATGAACAAGAATTGATTATTGGTAAGTACTATTGCTTAAAAATCAGTTAAATATAGTTTAGAAAGTTTAGTTACGGAACACATATGAACACAAAATTTGGCCAGCACTGGGGTGTAGGGTAGATCACTTATGTCCGTAGCAGCGAAAGGGTTAAGAAGATACACTGACATCCTATTATGCCTCTTATATGTAACACGCAACAATAATAATCTATAACATCAAAACAAAAGACATTAAAAAACAATTGTAAAATTCTTGTAAATTTCTTGGGTGTCTGACAGGAATATAAACTTTGAATCATTATTAAAATTTGAAATCTTCGCAAATAATCTGCAAAAATAGTATTATATTTTTTGTTAAATCAAGTTGTAAGTTTATTAACATTTTAATAAAATAATATTCACTTTAAGTAAACATAATTATTGTTTACAAGACAGCACCCATTCTAAATTGTTTGGAAAAATTATTTTTAATAAAACTTAAAATTCCATATTACTTATTTTACTTCAACTATTTACATTTTCGTATTGATTTTACTTCACTAACTCGTACTTCAGTTCTTTGTGAGTTGTTTCTTTGTTTTGAACAAAATAATTGTTTACTTTTTACTTGTGTGTGTGTGTGTGTGTGTGTGCGCGCGTGCTCACGCAGCTCATGGATATATGAGACAATGACAATGATGATGGTGATGATATTGTCGATGCCGATTTCCTGTCGCTAATAAAACCTTAAGATTGGCCCCATGAGTAAGTCATTTGCATCTTCCGTTGGCAGTGGAAAGAAAGTACATTCCTTCTTATGGCATTGTCTGAATTGCAAATTGTGTTTTGTATACTTCAAATTTGATTAAATAACCATGTTTAATTATTGTCATTACTTCATTCATGTCTGGACAGGAGTTCTGTAACCAAGCAAAATACGTGCATACACAGAGATTGTCCCCATTTGCAGCACAATACCTGTTTCTGCTGGTAGACCACACACACACACACACACACACACACACACACACACACACACACACTCTGCATAAAATTGACAGGTGATCACGTTTGACAGGCTAGAACCTGTAATCTTTGCTTGTACATACACTACTTAAAATTATTTCTAACAACTTCTGTCTATGAATCATTTACAACAAGACTGCCATTGTTAAATATGCAAATATATGTGTTGTTGCATATATTCCCCAGGTGTTATTGGATTTGAATGGTATTCGTATTTTATTTACATCTTCACATACGTAATTATTCACATAACTACGTTTTAAAATGGCTTCTTATAAAAAAAGATTTAATCGAACATAGTAAACACTGCCATGGAGGGATACAAAATTCTGCCACCTTTCTTTGGACGTACTGTTCTCCGTTGACGATATCCTGTGTCACATTTACATGATTTGTAGGAAGAGGCTATATAAAACAATGATTTTTATACCTTTCTTTTCATGGTGCTATTTCTACCTGTTTCTCTAATAATGTGCTGTTTATTCCGAGACTCTCACTGTGTTTGCCCTTGGTCTCTCCCTCTCTCCCTCTCTCTCTCTCTCTCTCTCTCGTGGGAAATAATTTCTCTTCGTCTTCTCTCACTTTGTTCATATCGTTTTGCTCTTCTCCAACCTTGCTTGCATTTCTCTCTTCATTGCGATTCCTTCTCTTTCTGCCCAAAGTTTTCTCTTACACTCCCCTCTCTTTTTTCTTGCAGTTCCTTTTGGTTGCCATCACATATCACCTCTAGAGAATTGCTTTTATTTTTGTAATCTATGTGAGCAAATTTAGTAATTCTTTAATGGTTTTAATTCCTTGTATGTATATTTACATATATTCCTAATCTTATATTTCAGTTCAAGTGGTATGCTAATTTTACTAATTTGTGTTCAGTGAAATTTGATTTGTTTACTCCTTTCAACTGGCTGAGTGATGTTCTCTTCAAGGGTAAGTTTTCCATGTGTTTAAGATCTACCACAATTGGTATCTTACCTGTCTTTGTGTATCAATATTCCAATAGCAGCAGTATTCAAACAAGTCTTATGTTGTTCACAAATAGTTTACTTGCTCAAACAATCATGTGGCAGCAGAATCTTGAAAATGTATCTTTACTAAGCAAGCTTCTCTGTCAATTATATTATTACCTATTGATTCCATTTATCATTCACTATTCAGATGGAATTCAGTTTGATTGTTGTTCAATCCTTGAATATTAAATTAGTCCTCCCTTCCGTACATGTAGGATACACAATCATCTGAACCAGTCTTCTCTTTACTCACATTCTAAGATTTTCTACTTCAATGTGTAAATCATTGTAGAACATATTTATTTGACTTGGATAGTCCTTTGTTGCTTTGGTAGACGGTGGCAGTTTCCAATGAGTAGTTCAGACTTCTAACACTTATGTCTTCCTTATGTTTTCTAATTTCTTTTACTGACTTAAAATCACACACACAAAGCTTAAAATCAACATGTGTTCACTTTGACAAGCTACAGCTTGTAGGCTTTCCCTGCACATACACATAGCATTACTGAAACTATTTTCAACAACTGCTCTATATTAATTATTTACAAAAATTCTAGTGTCGTTAAATATGCAAATGTGTGTGTGTGTGTGCGCGTATGTGCGTGCATGCCATTCACCATTCAATTATATACACATTTGCTTACAAAAATCTAATATTCTTCCTATGAAGAGTAATACAATACTGTAATCGGACATAGGGTAAGGTTAATTTTTGCAATCCGAAAGCTACCTCACAGACAGAACATGATTTTTAACACTATTTTGTGCTGCATCAGAGTTCTAATTATGAATTATTACAGTTGTGTGTTCATTTGTTACAGTGTTACTTATTTACACCCATGAATAATATCTGTGAAGAAGAGGATTCTACCCTGGATTGTGAACTATATAGGGGAAAGTCAATTCAGAATACTCTGGGAGACCATCTGTCACCACACAAGTTAATACATACTGGCAGTAAGAAGTACCAGTGCGATGTTTGTTCAAAATTATTTACTAATTCAAGCCATTTGACAACACACAAGTTAATACATTCTGGCATTAAGAAGTACCAGTGCGATGTATGTTCAAAATCGTTTACTCAGTCAAGCACTTTGTCACAACACAAGTTAATACATTATGGCATTAAGAAGTACCAGTGCGATGTTTGTTCAAAATCGTTTATTCGGTCAGGCGATTTGTCAAAACACAAGTTAATACATACTGGCATTAAGAAGTACCAGTGCGATGTTTGTTCAAAATCATTTATTGAATCGGGTAAGTTGTCAAGACACAAGTTAATACATTCTGGCATTAAGAAGTACTAGTGCCATGTTTGTTCAAAACCATTTACTGATTCAAGCCATTTGACAACACACAAGTTAATACATTCTGGCATTAAGAAGTACCAGTGTGATGTTTGTTCAAAATCGTTTACTCAGTCAGGCAATTTGTACCAACACAAGTTAATACATTCTGGCATTAAGAAGTACCAGTGCGATGTTTGTTCAAAATCATTTACTGATTCTAGCAACTTCTCAAGACACAAGTTAATACATTCTGGCATTAAGAAGTACCAGTGCGATGTTTGTCCAAAATCATTTACTGATTCTAGCAGCTTCTCAAAACACAAGTTAATACATTCTGGCATTAAGTAGTACCAGTGCGATGTTTGTTCAAAATCATTTACTCAGTCTGGTGATTTGTCAATACACAAGTTAATACATTCTAGCATTAAGAAGTACCAGTGCGATGTTTGTTCAAAATCGTTTACTCAGTCAGGCAATTTGTACCAACACAAGTTAATACATTCTGGCATTAAGAAGTACCAGTGCGATGTTTGTTCAAAATCGTTTGCTCGGCCAGGCGATTTGTCAAAACACAAGTTAATACATACTGGCATTAAGAAGTACCAGTGCGATGTTTGTTCAAAATCATTTACTGATTCTAGCAGCTTCTCAAAACACAAGTTAATACATTCTGGCATTAAGAAGTACCAGTGCGATGTTTGTTCAAAATCGTTTACTCAGTCAGGCAGTTTGTCACAACACAAGTTAATACATACTGGCAATAAGAAGTACCAATGTGATGTTTGTTCAGACTCATTTACTCGGTCAGGCAGATTGTCAACACACAAGTTAATACATTCTGGCATTAAGAAATACCAGTGCGATGTTTGTTCAAAATCATTTACTGTGTTCGGTAGTTTGTCAAAACACATGTTAATACATTCTCGCATTAAGAAGTACCAGTGTGATGTTTGTTCAAAATCATTTACTCAGTCAGTCAATTTGACAAAACAAGTCAATACATTCTGGCATTAAGAAGTACTAGTGTGATGTTTGTTCAGAATCATTTACTACAACAGATAGTTTGTAAAAACACAAGATAACACATTCAGGCATTAAGAAGTACCAGTGAGTTGTTTCTACAAAATTATTTAATTTGGCATAGCCTGTTGTGTTACAGATAACATGCTGGTATAAAATACAGTAAAACTTGTCCAAGGCAGAACATGAATAAGGCGGAGATTTGCCCAATGTGAACAAATTCTCTAGTCCCGGCGTATAGAATAGGGACTATAGTGTTATTTATTTTCTATAATGCAGAATCTGCCCAATGCAGAAACAGAAAGCAATATTTCAAGAATTTGTTAAAAAGTAAGTGTATAATGCGGAAAATATGTAAAAATGATTTTGCACTCCCTACCTTTTATTGTTTTGTTTGAGAATTAATGTTAATCAGGTAGTCATTGCTCGGACAAGTAGCTTCATACCACAAGAATACATAGAACAAGATCAAATACCTGCCTCTCTATTGTATCGAAAAATGTTAAGAGGATCAGAAAGCTGGTAGGTAAACAATAAATTGACGCTTACTATGGATCATTAACTTGATGCCTAACAGTAATAGGGACAAATAATTAGAGAGAGAGAGAGAGAGAGTGAGAGAGAGGAGGGGAATTGAACTTTCCAGTTCATGGAAAAGCCCAAACTTTTCAGTGTCCATGTTCAGTAACTGGAATTTCAATAAACCAGTCAGTTCATTTTTGCATCATGGGTAAATTGTACGTGGCATTGTCGCTAAACGAAAAAGTTAGTCATAGAAGCTAAGGAAAAAGATAAACTCTCGGTACGGGAAATAATGATGCGGTTCAACTGTGACAAAACGCAAATCTACAACACGCTTAAACAAAAAGATAAAATAATGAACGAGTGGCTGCAAGGAAACGGTTGAATGAAAAGGAAGACAAAGATAACCGGCAACGAGGAAATCAACAAGGTAGTGTGGGAGTGGTTCACCATTGCAAGGTCAAAAAACTCATATATCCGGTCCAATGCTCCAAAGTGAAGCTCTCGCAGTAGCCAAATCTCTCAGAAACCATCAGTTTAAGGCGTCTACAGGATGGCTGGATAGTTTTAAGAGGCGGCACAATATTGTGTGGAACGAAGTTTGTGGGGAATCTAAGAATGTGGATGAAAGTGTGGTGAGTGGAAACCAAAACTATTAGAATTGATTTCACCATATGAACCTAAAAACTTTTACAATGCAGATGAAACAGGATTTTTTCTGGGCATTACCAACAAAATCACTTGCGGTTAAGGGAGAAAAGTGTGCCGGGGGCAAAACGTCCAAAGAAAGAATCACAGTGTTATTGTGTGGGAATATGGTGGGAGAAATGGAAAAGCCTCTCGTGATTGGAAAGGCAGCAAAACCGAGATGTTTCAAGAACCTGAAAATTAATAATCAACCAGTGGTTTGGAGAAACAATAAAAAAGCTTGGATGACTGCTGCTACAATGGAAGGGTGGTTAAATGGGTTCAATGCAAAAATGAAGAAGGAAAATCGAAAGGTGATCCTTTGGTGATCCTTTTTCTTGACAATGCCACCTGCCACCCAAAGGTAACACTTTCAAATGTGAAAATCGCATGGTTCCCAGCAAATGCAACAAGTGTATTACAGCCCATGGGTATGGGTGTTATTTACACATTCAAATCGCATTACAGATGGTTACTGATGCAATCTTTGATTGACAATACAGAAGAAGCTGATAGCTCTTACACTTTAGCAAGATCTGTATCAGTTCTGGATGCTGTGAACTGGATCGGGTTGGCAGTGAAGAAAATTAAAGCAGAAACTGTAAAAACGTGTTTTGGTAAAGCAGGGTTTTGGGAAAGTGATGTTGCAGATGATTTGGAGGAGGCAAGTGAAAACAGTGGCAATATTCAATCTTTGCCGAGAAAAGACCTTTCCTGTGATACAGAGAACTTTGTTCAAAGTGATGACCATCTAGCCACACATTACAACTTTGAGTCTTCTACAGCTCTTCTAGCGGTAAGAAATACGGAGGAGGAGGAAGAAGAAGAAGGAGGAGAAGATATTTCAATGAAGATTCGCACACATGACCAGGCCCTTCGTTGCATCAGTGACGTAATGCAGTTTGCCATTGATTCGAACGCTTCCAGCCTTCTTGAACTATTGTATACAGTTACGGACTGCATTCAAAATGACATGATCACAAAAAAGTGGAAACAAGTTTCTTTGTTGGATCTGTGGGAAAAAACTGAATGATTTGTACATTTGAATCGTGTAATGTGTAGTGTAATAATAATACTGTAATAAATAATAATATAATACTGTAATAACATGTGTTTCACCTACGTACAACAGCCATCCCCTCCGATCTTCACTCATAAACAGTACAGTAAGGCTGTATGTTTTTAATACAATTTCTTGCACATTATGTAATTTTGTATAGTGCGGAAACTTGGCCAATTTGGAAAATAAATTCGGTCCCTTGCGATTCCGCTTTGAACAAGTTTTACTGTAATAACAGTGATGTTTGTAACAATTTTCTGTTTGTACATTTTGAATGTAGATTAGTCTATATTACTATTACAAACCATTTCTGTGTGTATGTAAGTATAGTTTCTATTGCCCAAGAAGTTTTAGCAATGTAATAAAACTTATCAATATAATGTTTTTAAACAGAAACCATTAGACAATCACAATTATACAAATAAATTAATATATGCTGTAATATTGCCACTGCAAATATGTAATATGTCTGTAATATTTGGCACTACAAAACAGTAGTGAAATTTGTAACAAAATTTTACCTTACAAATTAAAATCATTAAATTATACATTGTAATGTAGTGTGACATTAATGATACACATTTATCCTCTAATTAAATTTATCACTGCATGAGTTGCAGTGATATATTGTAATACAAAATAATACTATTTCTACTTCTACGTAAATATGTTTTTTGGGTGTCTATCTATTTTGAGCACCAATTTGTAACGATATATAATACCTGGTTTCTCTAATATAGATTTGTAGATACTTGTTATGCCTCACTTTTGAGCACCAAATATGTAATGGTAAAATTATTGAATACTGGTTTATGAACTGATTTAGGTTCACTGTAGTGGTCGCCGTTTATGTAATGTAAATTGATTAGATATTCTGTTCGTATTATTAATTCTTTTATGCCCCAGAGTTGGTGCGCCAAATATGTATTGATACTTGTTTTTGTGTATATATATTTTTCCTTAATGCCTCACTTTGTTTGCACCAAAATATGTAATTGTAAAAATTCTATAATCGTAAATTGGAATATGTTTACATTTCTACCTGTACTTGTAGGTATATAACTATATTGTTCTAATTTTTTGTTATTTTTTTATGAATTAAAATAATGAATGACTTGATTAATTAAATTTTTTTAATTTCTATTAATTACTTCCCTTATTTTATTTTAATTCACTTACCTATTTAAATAATTCAAATCATACGCGGTACACAAAAAATAGGTACTACCAACTTATTCTTCTAATGTTTATGAAACCGCTAATATTAGTAAACTGACCTTATTAAAAATAATTAAGAGGGCTTTGGTGGGTACATGGGAGGGAATGAGACCTAGAGGCAGACCGAGGAAGAGGTGGGGATATGGCATTGCAGAGGACGTGAGGGACATGGGGATAAGAAACTGGAGGAGGGTTGCAGTGGATAGAATGGATTGGAGGTGGTGATTTGTGGAGCCAGGGCCCGACTTGGGCTGTACTCCTGCCATAGGAGGAGGATTAAAAATAATTATTCATACACAATTAATCCCTTCAATATTCTTTTATTTTCTTTTTAAATTCTGTTCTTTCTTAAATTAAAATGAATAACAATTTTAATTGTCCAGGCTTGTTAAATTTATAGCTCAGCAGTTGGTACGATGATCTTTTACGTTATGTGAAATAACCTCGGGTTCTTGTGACTACAGTAATTAATTACGAAAATATCCTTTGTGAAGTACAAAACATCACAATACAAAGTTGACTGGAATAATTATAACAAAACAATATCTTATATCTAAAATAACGAATAGTTCGTATGTGCCGAACAGTGTCTATTTTGAGGTTAACCAAGTCTTAATAGGTTATTCTGCTTTAAACATTAATCACAAAGAAATAATAGTTTAAACGTGAAAAAATTACAATAGTGTTAGTGTGTTTGTTCAGTGATAGTGGAATAAATGGTTCACAAGTGTACATAAAGTGTTTGTATTATTATGATTAGTTATAATCCGTTTAAAATTTTAAGTATTAACACTATACTTTCCTTTACTTTGCACAAACGTTTCTTATTCCCTGTTAATATTATTAATTCACTATAACTCCTTTCTGATTAAGTAAACAATTCACATCACTTTTCTTCACATTTTGGTTATGTTATGGTAACCACTCTTCACCTAACCTAGCCGGGGTTCGATTCTGATGGTACTTACGTGGCTATAGGTGTCACAGAGGAGCTGTTCTTTACTGTACAAATTCCAACAAAAATCTCAAGCATTGTTATGGATGGCGTTGTTTTTCTGAGATGAAAATTTCTTAAATTTAACATTTTTTCCTTTTGCTATGTACAATTGTAAAGATATTTCCAATGAAGTGCTTTTTTTCTCCCGATCATTTTAAGATCTCATAAAATATGTTTCTATTCAGTAATTCCAAAAATAACATTTTTAAAGTTTGACCTATTCTAAAAAATTGTTTAAATTATCTTTTTTGTTACAAAACTAGTTTTCTTGGCTGTACGTTATGATTTTATGTTAATAACATGTATTTTAACTACTGTTAGTGATTACTACTATGAACATTAACTTTTTATAAAAACATTGGCATGTACAATAGGCCTAATAATGTCTTGTGTACTTTGGACTATTATTTGTTTCTTAAAGTGAAACTGCTTAATTCTAATACAAGTTAACATTTATTCTTTATTCATTATAAACTACATGATCTATTTCTAGATATATCATGATCTAATATAGAATTTGTACATTGTAATGTCCCTGTCTACCTTATTACCTTGGGTTGTAATATATTTGTTAACACCAATTAAAATGGGTGAGCGTTAATAATATATTATTTTGTATACTATATAGGCCCACATTGAAGGTGCCAACAATATTACCCCAGGATTACACAAATTTATGTTTATCTCACACCAATCGGATCCAATATGTATTCATCAAGAACTCGATGATATCACTGCATTGACTTTTGAGATTTATATTTTCAATGAGTGACAATCGTTAATAATAATTTAAATGTATTTATTAAAAATGTGTTCAAATTAAGTTAGTTATTCATGTTGGTGTCATACGATAATATTTTATGCATTTACTTATAATTGGTGTCAATCCAATTGGTATATATGTTCTCTTGTCTCAGGGTAATATAAATAATTATACAGTATACAGATATATGATTACAATTATTTGTTTAATAAGGTCACTTGCAAATTTATATAAAATTGAACATTAATAATATTAATAAATGGATTTATACTTTGTTTAGCGAGTTCTTTCAGAGCATTGAATTCAGTTACTTTTAGTTAACAATTTTAATTATGACAGTGTATATATTACTTCCTGTTGTTGTTGAATTCCAAATTAATGTCGGTGGTGGTGTCCCTGATGTCTTCCTGGTGGGTAGTGTTGTGATGGGTCTCTGATGTTGGATCCCTTGACTAGCTCCTGGTGACGCTGATACTGCACTCACTTTCACTTTTATGGAACGAGTTGGTTTGCAATATTAATATGATAACTGCACAAGTCACATGCACATATAAAATTTAATACAATTTTATTTATAAATACTTCTTTTATCATATGCAACGCAATATGATTTCTTAATAACGATACTTTTATATCAGAATGATTGAATCATATCACTGGGATATTATTGTTAGCTGTACTTGATTTTGTAATTGACGTAACTGATTTAAACTTGGAAAAACTGTAAACTCAAGAAGTTGAAGAGAGATTGACTTGAATGTAATAACGATTTAGCTGGTGTGACCAAAACTTGTAACTGATTGAATGACTAAATAAAACTGATAGAACTAATTCACAAACAACTGACGTGAAGAGTGCTAAAATTGCTGAAAATGGTTTGACTGACTGACGTTCGTCTTCGCGTTTGGGTTTTTATAAGAAAATCTTTCTTCCCTTTCCAACGCTCGTGTTAATGCATTGTACATTGTATTTGCTCATGCGCAATCTGCCTAGCACACTTACGTCACCGTAGCGGTGTTCCACGTGGTCACCCCGCTACGACTAATCAGTCATCACTCAATTTTTGAACGGTGCGTTTTCACCCTAGCTTTCTCGCCAAGCCGCGGCAACCTAAATTTTCTATGTTCTTATTTTGATCTAGTTTCAATGCTACACATTACGTAGCCTTACAACTTACGCCACATCTTATATTTTGGCTATGATCTAAGACGTAATTGCGTGGGCCTGCGCTTCTGAATGATTTCAATAAACGTTACTTAATCATAATTTACAGTCCACTAATTAATGCAAGACACTTTCTGACTTCCTACCAGCTTCCTTAAGCTTACAAAACTAACTCAAGATAATTTCGAGAGCGTTAAGCACGCAACATATGGTCCTCCGTAACCGGATTTTATTTCAGCCTTACAGGCAACATTTTTGGTCCAACGCGACCGCATTTCTTGGTCCACAAGCGACCGTCATCTCTGTCCACAAGCGACAACATTTTCGGCTCGCGAGCGACCGCACTTTCGTCCAGCGACAACATATGGTCCTCCGACCCCGGATTTGTATTTCACGGACGTGACTAAACCCATGGACAATTCGTCTCATGGTTTAGTGCATTAAGCAGGCCTATCAGCATTTCTTTTCTTCAATTTAAATTCAACAACTCGTCAATTAACACCTACATCTGGGAATCGTATCACACGATATTGGGGCGTCATATTTCGCCAACCGGAACATTGGAAGCATCATTGCAGCATATCTAGCACGTGGCATTCAGCATTGGGAAAATCCAGAGCTGCCTATCTGGACAGGATTGCACCGCATTGGACATCACCGGACAGGCAACGACCATGTCTACATTATCCATGCTTGGGTACCTGACACGACTATGAGGGTTCCGACAGGCTTTCGATGCCTTCTAGAACATGCCGATAAGTACCATTTCAACTGACTGAACTCATGTTTTACATTAGTTTCAACTTGCATAATTCGCATATTTTTTCTCAATACCATTAAATTAAACAAAGCAGTATAGAAATAATAATATGATTTAATAATTTAAAGTAATTTAAAATATTTTTCAATAATTTGAATATGAACTTATAATTTTTGCGAACTCAATTAATATTCTCTTTATTTGTAACTCATATCTTTCAAACAGCACTCATGTCATTAATGATTACTGCTATATCGTTTGTAATGCCTAATTCAGGATTTTATTGTCACATAAATTTAGTTAAGATATGTTAGTAAGTATTACCGTGTCGTTGCGTGACTTTATGATTTGGACTTCCTGCCTGGTCTGGCTCATCTCGTTGCATTAACTTGGCCTTTGTAGCATCATTTAAATTCTTGTTCTTTTTATTTGTTCATACCCAATCATGGCGGATATGAAGGCGCTGATCAAGAAACGTGGCACGATCAAGGCCTCTATATTACGCATAAATACTTATGCCGACAATTTCGATCATGATACGCATGACAATCATGCATTAAAAATAAAGCTTCGCCACCTTATGGAACTATCGGCTAAATATGATGAGATCCAAACACAAATCGAGTCTGAGGACTCCGATTTTGCTTCTGCTAGCGATAGGGTTCAAACAGAAGACGACTTATGCAGCATAGAATGCAAGCTGCAAAATTTAATAGACTATGCCGAGGAAATGACCAGGAAGGCAGCAAGTCCATCTGAGGTAGTTACATTCAGCACGCCTCCCATTCAGTTGCAACCTATTAAGCTACCCTGCTTCTCAGGTGACATAATCGAGTGGCAACACTTTTACCACATGTTTTTGGAGCTAGTTCATGTCCGAACGGACCTGAATGGCATCCAGAAGCTTCACTATTTGCACTTATCATTAAAAGACGAGGCGCTGAATGTCATAAAATCGCTACCTATCACGCACGAAAATTACACGGTGGCCATTGAGTTGTTAAGGGCGCGCTATGACAATAAATTGATTGTAACCACTTATTACGCAGCAAACGTCCTGAGCATGAGACACATTCAACGTGAGTCCGTGCTCAGCATTTCTAAATTTATAGATGAGCTCACCGCCAACATAAATGCGCTGAACTCATTAAAACTTTCTGTAAATACGTTCGAGATTATTTTTGTACATTTTCTATCCCAAAAACTTGACGAGCATACGTGCAGGTTGTGGAAGGAAACCTTAGGCGAAAAACAAAACAACTTCCTACTTATGATAATTTCATTAAGTTTTACGTCAGCTGTTACAAAACATAAATGCACCGACCGGTTCGTCTGGCTTTAGACAGGTTAGCGATAATGCCTCTTATCGCAAATCAACTAAGCGCGCGGAGTTCACTGGGTCACTAGTGCACACTCAACCAAACAATAAATCTTGTCAGCTGTGTCGTGATAGTCACAAACTACTTGAATGCCCGCAATTTATCGCCCTACAGCCTATACAACGTAAAGAAGTGTTAATACATAATAAACTATGCCTGAATTGTATTCGCTCGGGCCATAACAGCTCGTGTTGTCCTTCCAAATTTTCATGCAAGGCATGCGCGAAAAGGCACCACACTATGCTCCCGTGCTTCGATAAATCAGTCTAGCAATAGGAACAATAAGCAATGTTCCCTGAAGCTACAGACGAATAAATCAATTTTATTGTCCACCGCCGTATGCACTACTATCGATCATCATGGTAAAAGGCGCCCGGTGAGAATCCTGCTGGATTCAGGAGTAGGGGTAAACTGACAGTTCTACCCCGGATGTGACGTCATATGGCGGGAAATTCAAAAATATAGGTGGTGGGGGTAAAAATCTGGTAGTCGGCTTTCGGTCATGTTGTGGGCGGGCAATATAAAGTGGGGGTTATGTGTGCGTTGATTGGTGTATACGTCGGCGACGTTGCCGCTTCGTGCATGTGTTATAGTGTACGGGTTTGTATATGTAAGGTGTTTTTCCAGTCGGCCATGTTGTAAAATCGTCGTGGTCGGCGTTGCCAACTTGTGCTTGTTAATCGCCGTAGTCGACTCTTGCGTGTGTTATAGTGTACGGGTTTGTATATGAACGGCGCTGCGGCCGATGGTCGATGCGGTGTATTGCGTAGTTGGCAACGGCGTGTCTATGTGTAGTCCATGTTGATGACGTGTCGGTCGTTGATTGGTCGTAATTTGAAACGGCGTGTTTGTCGTGTCGAACTGTATCGCATGCCCGTGTAGTGATCTGGTTCGCCGTTCGCCGTTCGCCGTTCGCCGGCCGCCGTCGGGTTGATCTGCTGTCGGACGCCGTCCGCCGCCGACGGCGAACGGCGAACGGGTTCGTGAGGCTGCGTTGTGCTCCGGTTGGTGCCGTTCGCCGGCCGGCGAGCGTCGAACGGGTTACGCGGTGATCCGGTTCGTCGTCGAGGATTGGTCTGTGTGTCGGATATTCTGATTGATATGTAATTTTCTATAGGTAAGTAAATATATATACAGATTGTAAAAATACGTTCGCACCAACCTGTTGGTCTAGGGCTTGCTATAGCTAGCCCTACATTTGTTGTTGTAAGAAACACACATTAATAATAGGCACAAGTGGCAGTTGGCTTCCGCTGAGATTTATTGTGGAACGCACACACACACACACACACACACGCGCGCGCGCGCGCGCATCATGCATGGAAAAGGAAAGTTGAAAATAAACACTTAAGCAATTACAGATACACTCATGTATTTATTTACATATACACATCTTATTTACAAAATATTTACAAAAAAATTAAAAAGTAAATACATTTTTAAATATTTAAAAAAACATAAATTAAAAAGTAAATGCATTTTTAAATATATATATACATAAAAAAAACTGTTGTGCACGTTCATCTGTAAGAAAAGAAAGAAAGAGTATTAGTGACGCACAGTTGATGCGAGTAGGATGGTTTAGAATAACGTTTATGAGTACTGTAACATACCTTAAAAATGCATACGTCTGTAGAATTCGCGTTTCGGCTTCCCGAACGCGTAGAATCGACATTGTGGACATCTCGGTTCCGCCCCCTCCGACGCCATGGTTCGAAACCAGTTGACTATGCACCTAGAATGGAATGTGTGGGTGCACGGCAACCCGAGGAGCCTCTCCCCATCCGTGTATGGAGCTAGACACGCACCACATGTGGCGTGTGGTAGCATACCCTGGACGGGGCAGTCCTCTCCACGAGTCCAACACCACTCGTGTTAGAAGGTAATGACCTTCTAAATAATATCATCATCAACGCGGGGTTGTAGTTGTTGTGCATCCTTGGTGTCATAACGTCAATGATTTCAAATAACGGTAATCTTTGTTGTGGTTCCCGTTGTTGTGGCTGCGGCTGAGGCTGTGGGTGATGTCTACAATGTGTATGCAATTTGGGCGAGTGGTGCTTATCCGCTGCGGTTGATGCTGCGACAACGGTTGCGGCTCATGCTGCGGTGTCCGAGGTCTTAGTGGTTGATGCTGCGGTTGTGGGCGCGGTTGAATGTCACTGTGTGGCAGAATATAAATAAAAAGATAAAAACGTGTACAGTCATGAAAAAAAAATATATGTACGCATAAGAAGATGACTTACACATCGCAGTTTGGGCGAGTGCTTATCCACTGCGGTTGATGATGCGACAACGGTTGCGGCTCGTGCTGCAGTAGAGGCTGCGGTGTCTGAGGTCTTATTGGACGAAGCTGCGGTTGTGGGTGCGGTTGAATGTCACTGTGTGGCAGAATATAAATAAAAAGATAAAAACGTGTACAGTCATGGAAAAAAAAGTACGCATAAGAAGATGACTTACATACTGACGTCGATTATGGAAATCGATGATGAGTTATTAAATACTTCATCATCAAAAAAATCTTCGTGACTGTCATCATCATCATCATCATCATCATCATCATCATCATCATCATCATCATCATCATCATCATCATCACTATCATCACAAAGATTGACGATCCTCTCATCAAATTCCACATCGTCCATATGCATAAAGACACCGCTGACAGTGTCACCACTGTATCCGCTAGATTCATCATTACTGGAAAAAAAGTACAAATTTAATATCGAACGTAAACACAACAGTACAACGGAATGTTAATGAAAACGGTCGTACCGACTCGTGCCGGGTTCAGGAGATGCAGGAGTTCTGCTGGCAGCAGTAGTTGGAGCGACAGCATCACTGAAAAAAATAAGTATAAATTTAACACCCAATGCAAACGTAATAGTGCAATAGTTTGTTAATGAAAACGGACTTACCGACTCGTGTCGGGTTGAGGAGACGCTGGGCTCGTGCCGACAGCAGCGGGTGGACCATCAGCATCACTGAAAATAAAATATATATATAATTTAACGTCTACTGTAATCGTAATAGTATAAAAGATTGACAATGAAAACTCACTTACCCACTCGTCCCGGGTTGAAGAGATGGAGGACTCGTGGTTGCCAGCGACGCACGTTGTATCCGTTGTGAACTACAAAAAAACAATAAGTCAGCCGAAATGAATATATTGTTTATGCTCATTAATACATAAAAAAAAGGTGTACATACTATCTTACACGCCGCTGCTCCTCTTGTATATGGTGTTTGCATACTCGTCCTCGTCCGTTATTATGCATTCTGTAAAATGTAATGAATTATGTATATTAATTAGTAAAAGAACATATTAAAGTATGTGTGTGTGTGTGTATTGCTGAAATTAAACAGAAAATACAGTAAGTACATACCTGCAAGATGTAAAACAAACTGAATATGACAATCGTAGCGACAAAAATCTTATATATATATATATATATGCATTTGCTCGGTGGGAGTCTGCTACAGACATGCTCCCCCCTATCATAACGTTCACAAGGTCAGACAACATCTTGTTGTTTAAAATTAAACGCATATTCCCCCTCTGTCTCGGCGGGAGTCGATTACATCACCAGCGGCTTGCGTCCGGTTTTACAAGGTTAAACTGGCGTCATCTAGTCGCCTACCTCCCCACATTTGCACTGTGTGAATTGTATTAAATAATTTTTATACATGAAATACG
This sequence comes from Magicicada septendecula, assembly GCA_034769895.1. Taxonomy (NCBI): domain Eukaryota; kingdom Metazoa; phylum Arthropoda; class Insecta; order Hemiptera; family Cicadidae; genus Magicicada; species Magicicada septendecula. The sequence goes on from CM068373.1 coordinate 148,920,745, forward strand.
AGTTTATTCTTACCATGAGTTACTGATCCGTATACCTCCGCCTCTTCACTTCATTGTTAGGACCAGCATTGTCGTCGGATATCGTGCGTTTACGCGTTCTGTAGTGTCCGTACGCGAGCGTAGTTACGCCGTCGTCCAGTACATACCTCTTATCGTCATAAGGTGACAGGGAAAGTTTCGTTATACGTTGCGTGTACAGCTTATGACGATCGCTTCGTGTACACTCGGCAGAGGTGAAAACCGTACGACTATCGAAAAGACACTCGCTGTACAATCGATGACGTAACCTATTTTTTATTGCCGTCCTTGGTACACCTTTCGCCACCTTTTTGTCGGTGCGGTCGGACAATAGGAGCGAGTAACATTTCGCTCTGAGTCCGACAAATTCCCTGATGGGTTTCCCGTGGGTTTCATCCTTGAACTTCCCCACGACCTTTTTGTTGTCGTCGCTATGACAAGGATGATCCACGGGATAGTCCGACGTGTCGAAAAGGTGGAGATCCTCTTTCCTATCAGCGTACACATCATCAGTCCGTATGCTGTAAAGTAAACTGTCTGTATCAGTCATCAGTAATGTCAATCGTTGTCCGTACTTGGCGACAACGTACCGATAATGAAAGTCGTACATTATTAGTTTGCTGACGTCGAGTACTGTGAAGCCGACCTACACTGGACGGGAAAGGAATATCGTCCTGTTTCGTAAGGCCAGTACGACCAAGTCATCGGTATAGCGGATCATACGCTTTAGTCGTGGATTGGAAACCAGTTTCTGCAGCCGTTGTTCGTTAGAGACTAGTTGGAAGTCTATTCGTTTCCTCACGTTCTCCAGCGATTTACCATAGACGGCGTTGACCATCAGTTTGAAAAAATCCTTTTCAAAACTGTTTGTGGCTGCCGCTCTCTTTTGCGTGTTGAAATCGATAAACGGTTTCATCCACGCTCTCTGTTTAAAACTCAACACCCTATGGATCGCTTTCAATTTTAGTCCAAGACTCAGATACAACTTTAAATTTCGAAAATGGAGAACGTATTTTTGTTTGTCGTCCAAAGTCGTCAGCAACTTGCGAACGGACGACGAAGGCGTTTCCGATCCGCTAAACCCTTTTGTATAGTGCAGACGTGTGTGGAGTCGGTGAGAGTATGGTGAAAGCTTGTCGGGATTTACGCAGGAACGGACGGGCGCCAGTGGATAATCGGAGTGGAGGTCGTGAAGTTCACGTGGATAGTGTAGGTCGACTTCGAGTACGTAGCCTGTGTCACTGTCATCGCTCAGAGTACGCACGTCCAGTGAGTCGATCTCGTTACGATCAAGCCATCTGAAGTCGGCGTAAGGGAGCGGTTGTGACATGGCTGCACCGTAAAGGTTGTTGCAGTCAGTGTACAGTATGAAAGAGGTCGGCTTTGAAGCATCGTACTGATCGTTGATTAGCGGGTTGTTGGCCTTGGCATGGCGGTTGGGTACCATGCTAACGCCGCCGCGAACAGACGATTCGATAAAGAGATGCTGATCTATATCCGTCAACAGCTCCAGTTGCACACCGCTCATCTTCAACATCGCGTGCCAAGCGACGCCAGGAAGCGAGTAAAGATGAGCCGGGTCAATCTGGTAGTACCGCATGGCCATCTCACGGAACGCCTCGAAGACGTCGGCCAGCAGCAGTACATCTGTTTTCAGATACAGATCGTGATATTCACCCAGCGTACGGATTCCGAAAGTCCGCCACATGTTCTGCGCGTGAGCGTAATCTTCGTCCGACACAGGTGATTCACTCAGCCTGTTGAAAAAGTGTTCACGTGCAGGCAGACGTGTTTCGTCGAACCTCTTGCTACTTGTCATATAATCGTAAGGGTACACGCCCTTACGTAAGAGTAGCTCGAAGTGTTCTTCGAAACATTGCTTTGTTAAAGCGAAATCTTCACCGCTCGCGCGCAAGCTTCCAACCAGCATGTCCAAGGACGTGTTCAAAAATTGAAGCGTGTCTACGAAACGCAGGGCACCCAACGAGACTGATACGAAGCGTTCACTAGTGGTAGCGATACAAGCGAGATTGTCGTATTTGCCCAACCCTTGTACCAAGTGATGAGCATCGTAACCTCGTAAGTTATGGAAAAAGACGGGTATGTGTCGGGGAGTCTTGAAGTTGAGGTTACAGACGTTGTGCGCTGCGCCCAGGTATTGACCGGTCAGATGACAGTGGTTGCGCACCTTGTCGTCGTCAGTCAGAGGTTTTCCACAGAGATGGCATACGACGGCATTCGCGAAAGATAACACGTCATGCTCACTCATAGTCATAGGCACGATGGAATGTATGATTCTGAAGAGTTCACGCTCTTCGACGACCAGTCTATCGAGAAAGGTCTGTACCACGTTCTCACCGTGATGAACGACCTGAGGTTTGAAAATTTTACGCTCGTGGTCGACTATGAGGTAGGAGAAACCTGAAGGAAGTTGTAACGACTCCGTTGTGGTGGGCGATGTGTGAGGAGGAGCGTCGCAGCGATGGCAAGGGACGATAAAAGATTCAAAGTCTGCGTATATCGCGAAAGGGACCTTATGACAGTAGGTGTAATTTTTGAAACACATCACTTTCTCCTCCTCCTTCACAGGTAAACGAATTCTCTGTTCACCGTACGGTGAACAGTGGGGGACGTGTTCGGTAAGGAGCCGTTCTTCGTAGAACCTGTGCAGACAGTAATCGCAATAGAAAGAACGCCCGTCGTGTTTGGTTAGTGAAGACAATAAGCGACTCATATTTTTTACTAAACAGTAATGTTTTCGGTCGTTAGTGGTAAGAAGTAATAGATTAACGTGATGTCGTCTACCAATGGAAGGAGTTATTCTTAACGGGTAAATTTCATTGTCTTCGTATCCGAAAACATTTATAGAAATGTCAGAATTGTCTCGTTCGAATTTCGCAATGTCGCATAGACGGGTGGGATAAGTTATACCGGAAGTGATGATACTGTGGAAATGTGATTTGTATTTCGATACACGATCGTTGTGCGAGTGTTGGGGAAACAGCGCGGCCAATGCTGACTATACGAAACACATTTGATCGCCCGTATTGTTCACGTTGATGGTGGATTTAGTACGAGACAATTCGGGGGGTGTACGGATGAAATTGGAGGCGGCCAGCGGTTGGTACCGTGAGAGAACGAGTTCTAAAGAGACGATATGGTCCAACACCCAACCGCTACCCTCGCGCGTGAATTTATAAATTGATTCAATGATTTTTTCGTACGAAGCTTCTAAACGATCCGGCAATATGTCTCGGTCACCGATCAGCGTCGTATGACATCGTCCGTGAAAATAGGCTTCAGTCGTCACTTCTTCGTCCTCGTCTGTGTCAGCGTTTACTATGTACTTGACAAATCTCGCTTTAACCGTTATATGCCACTTTATACTAAGCAATCGTGTCAGTTCGTTTAGAATGTCCGTACGTAACGTATCGTGCATTTCATCGAAAAAGGTTATGACATCGTTAACACATCCTTCGTCCTCCGTAACAGCCGTGTAAACGTACGATATCAACGAGCCACGCAACAAATGTTTACGAGCAACAGCAAACGACTGCATTCTTGGTACAATTAACTACAACAACAACAAAAAACTTGAAACGATAAAAGCAAAACAATTACTTGCTCGCTTGAGGAACAATGTAAGACTGATATGAAGTTAGAAAATAATCACCACTTTATATGCACCACGTGAAACTTAGTCTGCACGAGACTCGCAGGTTAACTACAAAGTGAACGTGAACAGCGATCCCCTCTCCGCTTACACTTCAGGCTGCGCACGCAGCTATCCGCTCCCACTACCATGGTTTATTTCATAACGCTCCTACAAACTATTGGTGATAGCAATCCCCCACTACCGACTGCGCGCGCAGCTCTCCCCCACTGGTTGCGCGCGCAGCTATCCTCGCTGAGGTGGAATGTACCGAAGTAAACGAGCATTCTAGCTTCAGATATGTACGAATACGCACATTCTTTTACAAAACGTCTGAAGAGCTATTACAACATCAAACGTCGTGGGCATATTAAAATTTACGTTCCTATATACCCGCATGAGAACGTGAAATTGTACGATCCTGCTAAAGCCGGGTTCTTTTACGAAGGCGACGGTGATGTTGTAAGATGTTGTGTATGCAAAATAAGAATTATGAATTGGGAGGTGGGCGACAATCCCACCCAAGTCCATAAGGCATCAATGTCCACATGTAATTTCGTCCGCGAGTGGTTGTAGAAGTCGACGCAGACGCACACAAAAAACGGCTCTTTTCAGAGCCGGCATAAACTCACCTACAAACCCATTTGGGTAGTACTAGAAGTACTATGTGTTAGTACTACTACTACTAAACGACAGTAGCCAGTCCAAAGTCTGAGTGATGGTGCCCATGATTTAAAAAAAATCCAAAAACAATATGCGTATACACTTTAAATATTTAAAATGCATATTAGTTCTTGGTATCCAAGTCACGTATGAACAGTAAATTATTATAAATAAATCACCTTATATCCGTCGTGTGACTTCGTTACGTCGATTTTTAAATATCGTGTAGATGTCGAAGCACGTATCACTTGCTTCACAGATCATCGACACGATGGACGTCTATCGATACAACGATGGGAAACATTTCGTGATAACAAAGCCCTCGCAAAGCGCGATACGATCCAACTTGTGTTCCATGTATTTTGTGAAGAAAAAACGATTTTGCGGCAACTACTGTACACGTTACAAGTTTGGTGTTGATAGATATCACGGACGTTGTTGCCATCACATTAAAAAACGTACCAGTGATCTGCCACCTATCGTGCTGTTGATGATAGTGTCCGATCGCATACACAACAAATCACGTTGGCTTGAATTTATCGAAGAGTGCGAACGAAACAACGTACCGATAGAACTCGTGGTTTACGAAAAGAGTATGTTCAAGTGTACCGTACGTCATGGATGGAATTTTCTTTCACGTTTCCGCCCGATTCCCGAACTGTATCGTGCCGTTCAACGCGTGCACGGTTTACACGATTCGCACGGACGGATGAACTACGCAACGGTGTACACGGACATGCTCGCATATGGAAGTTCGATCCCTCACGCTTCGTGTTGCATTGTCATTACGGAGCGCACTGTTCCGATACGTACACCTATTGAAATATACAGAAGCGCGACAGCGATAGCGCCAAAGTGCGCACTAGATCCTAGCTACAACGTAAGTTTTGACGTGCACTGCCCGCCGTCCTCGTTACCAACACTGGCGAGAGGGAAACAGTTCGCGATGGTGAACAACAAGGTGCAGTGATTGTTTTCGGTACCCTTTCTGAAGGAGGCGTTGCCTACGCTTCGCGAGTATTGTGAATACTTCGGTCTGCAGTATTCGCACGAACAAGGGTACATGGTGAAAGACCGACGTTTGTACAAACAGTGGCAGCGATGCACCGGCGCTATGGATTGACGAATTTTGGTTGTTGAACTCGTACCTGATACACCTGCACTTGGAGTCACGAAGTCAGCGCCCGATCGCTGAACTCAAAGCTAAACACATGTGCGAGCGCCTACCCGAGAATGATAACGTCGTAGTCGCGGAAATGCACGAGTATCGCGACAACGTTATACGTAGCGTCGTATTCAAAGACATGAATTCCGTCAAGACCGTACGAGCGTTGGACACGAAACAACATACGCTCATGAGATATTACAGCGGAATGGGTCTCGTGCGTAATGGGTGTATGAATATCGGTTTAGCTCACGTTTTAACGTACTTGCGCAATCACAAGAAGTACGCGCTGTTCTTCCGTTCAGTCGAGATGATATAATTGGGTGTGGTGTGGTGGCGTCGCGACAGTCATGTGATGGAAGGCAGTCGTACCATAACGGTACCAACGAGAGTTACGTTCAGCACAGAGCGGACGGTTTACGACGTGCCAGCGTATTGTGAATCACGGTTTGCAACGCGACGACATGAGAATGAAACGACGAGCGAAGAACGTACAGCAGACCGTTCGCAAGACTATCGCGTCGGAGTTGCACGGACCAGTAAGACGGAATTTTCCGAGACGAGCGGTCGAGTTGAAGGGACTTCACGACTTGTACCAAGCGGACCTGGTAGAGATGATACCGCACGCGAAGGTGAACAAGGGATTCAAGTACCTCATGACGATGATTAACGCGTTTAGCAAGTACGCGTACGCAGTTCCGTTGAAAACAAAGACGGGTGTAGAGGTCGCACGAGCTCTGGAACCGATTCTGCGCGCTAATAAAATGAAATATCTTCAGACGGACAACGGGAAAGAGTACTACAACAGCGTCGTACAAACGTTGCTGAGGAGATATGGTGTCACACTGTATTCTACGTATAGTGAGAAAAAGGCGTCCATCGTGGAACGCTTCAACCGTACGTTGAAAACTCACATGTATCGTGCGTTCAGCGAACAAGGTCATTACCGTTGGTTGGATATGTTACCGGAACTGGTCAGAGTGTACAACGACAGCGTGCACAGAACGATCCGAATGAAACCATGTCAGGTGAACGAATCCAACGAACGCACGGTGCTACGACGGTTTCACAAGAACACAGCGAGAAGCATCGATTATAAACAACCAAAGTTCAAAGTAGGCGATCGAGTGCGTATAAGCAAATACAAAATGACGTTCGCCAAAGGATACATGCCTAACTGGACGAACGAGATATTCCATGTTCACACGGTACGTACCGGCAGCGTACCCGTCACTTATTCGTTAAAGGATCATACGGGAGAAGTGTTGAAAGGTGGTTTTTACGAACACGAAATCAGTAAATCGAACGTTGGTGACGTGTACTTGGTAGAAAAGATCGTACAACGTAAAGGTGATCGTGTGAAAGTCAGGTGGTTAGGATTCGATGGTAAACACGATTCGTGGATACCCAAGAAGAACTTGCTATAACAAGGAATTGGCGTGCGGAATAGAACCAGTATGCGTCGGTGCGTTACGATGACAACATGCGCGCTGTGTACGGTGTGAAAGACGTTGTGTCGCATCCTGGCTACGATGTGTACGTCGTGAACACGCCCGAAAACGAGATCGAGCGCATGCGCAGGATATTAACAGTACACGAGTATTGGCAACGGGTTACTAATCGTGTGACGAGATTCCGACTCAGCGAAATAGTACCTAGAGGCACCGGATTCGATCACTACAAAGAATGCGTTTGGTCGGATCCGAACTGTGAAACGGGTCCTGACACTTGTGTGTGCAGTTACATATCCGTCGATTGTACCAACATAGTGCGAATATTAACTAGACTTTGGACGGAACAAAATGAAGATATTACAACAAGCGCACAGACTAAAAATAAAGGACGTGGACTATTCGAAATTGTGTGGCGATGGTGGTGGCGGTGGTTGTGGCAGAAAAAAACGTAAGCACGGACGTCTTCTGCCCGATACCGTACGTTCGATCATCTGCGGACCTTCCGCGTGCGGAAAGACTAACGTCATGTTCAACCTATTGTTCGATGTGAACGGGTTGAGATTCGCGAACCTGTACGTGTTTTCTAAATCATTGTTTCAACCCAAATATTAGATGCTGGAGACCCTGATGACACGACATTCCAACGAAGGAATGGGTTATCACGCGTACAACGATAACGATGAGGTACCCCCTCCTGACGAGGTCTATCCCAATTCTATTATTGTGTTCGACGATGTGTCTTGTGAAAGACAACACAACATACGCAAGTATTTCGCTATGGGACGACACAGTGGAGTGGACGCGTTTTACCTGTGTCAGACGTACAGCCAAGTGCCGAAACAGTTGGTACGCGACAACGCCAATCTAATAGTGTTGTTCAAACAGGACGATCTCAAGTTGAAGCACGTGTACAACGATCACGTCAACACGGACATGAAATACGACACGTTTAAGAACGTGTGCGCTGAAGCGTGGAAAGATCGTTACGGGTTTCTCGTAGTGGACAAGGATTCTTCTATCGACATCGGTAGGTACAGAGCTGGTTTCGATCGTTTCATAGTAGTCACGTCTAACGATTAACAGCTGTTCACCAAAAAAAGTGTCGAGCGTACGGGTAAATACAAGTGTCCCGCTGTCAGCGACGTTAGTCGACGTACCGACGTTTATCGAGATGGACGAAAAGAAGAAACGATTAGCCCACGATATCGACACGATCAGCGATGACATACGGAAGAAATACCGTGCGTTAAAACACGGTATCCATGAAGAGGAAGCAACTTTATCCAAAAGTTACAAACCGATACTGGAACCGTTACAAACTATTTCGCAAGCGTTGGTTGAAAAAAAAGTAAAACAACAAACGAAAAGTCGACGAAAAAGATGAAGCGTGAGGAGGAGGAGGAGGCGGTGGAGAGGAGGATCTGATGGGTGCGAGTAGTAAGATCGATATAGGAACACCGCTCTGTCACCGATCGACACCACGTTTCCTGAAAACACCCGTGATAGCCGAAACATCGGACGAGGACGACGACGACGAGGACGATCCTAGTCTCAACATCGAAAAAATGTTAGACACACCAGAAGGAAGGCGTGAAGCGCGTAGATATTTTCTGTCCAAATACGACAGCGAATCGTTAGCGAACAAGTACATGCGCATGATCGTGTCGGCCGAACGTGATCGTCTGATGGACTATACATACGGTGTAAGAAACGCAAATGGAAAATGGATGATCGGTGATTCACCGTTTGAAATCGAAACGGACGATACGGTCCTCATCAACGGTAAACGATATAAAGGCACACCGGGTCTATACGAACTCGTGTTCATGAAGGAGGACCCTAACGAAAACATTCACAACGAGACGGATATGAAGGCGTACAAAGATATACTGCGCGCCACCAACGCGCACAAGCATTATTATTTAGCGAACGCTCAGGTAAAGACGAACAGAGGTGTAAAGTATAAACGGATAATATCAAAGCTGTTCCCACCGAAACGTACAGGACACGGGTATAATACCGACAGAACGTATATGGTAGCGTCGAGAAAAAAAGACAAAATCGATTACGTGCACTGGTACGATCCGAATGAACTGGTGGACAGATTGCGAGTGTTGATAGCGTCACAGCGCGCTGGAAACGGTGGGCACACGAACGAAATCGTTTCAATAGTAGAAGAACTACGTGAAGCCGACATCATCGTATAAATTAGACGGGTATACGACGACTACCGTCATTAGCAACAGCATCGAGACACGATTCTCACATGTATACCACGCTAGTGTTTATTATCGCGTCCACGAGAGTCGTCGCATCGTCCTTCGAGAGTAATAACGCGAACGATATAGACTTCGCTATCGATTACTTGACACGTTACGGATATGTGCCCGACGATAGTTTACAAGACACAGACAACGCCACCGTCGACGGCGGCGTTATTTCGTCCTACCTGCGGACGTTTCAAGAGAATTACAATTTAACCGTAAACGGAGAATTGAACAACGAAACGATGAATCTGATGCAGGCGCGGAGATGTGGTAACAAAGATTTTGCGTCGTACACCTTACGAACGCCTTGGACCAAGAGACGACTGTCGTGGCGGTTCGTTCACGGTACCGCTGACGCTATAAAAGCGACACGACAAGCGTTCGCTATATGGCGGAAACATTCAAATTTGGAATTCGAATATCGACCCAACGACATAAACGTGGACATAGCCATCGCTATGAGACATTTTAAACACAGGTGTCTGACCTCCAAGTGTACGATCTGCGGGTACGATTTGGACGGACGGGGAGGTATACTCGCACACGCTTACTACCCGCCCGATCTACCTTACAACACTTCCGAAGTACATATGGACTACTACGAATCGTGGAATTATACGAACGCAACCGAAATACCGGACGATCAGACCAGTTTTCTACAGGTGCTAACGCACGAAATCGGACACGCGTTAGGACTGGCTCATTCCCTCGAGAAGGATTCGATCATGTACCCTTTCTACGTACTGCTCTCGGATGGACCGTTCGACCTGAGAGACGACGATATAAGAGGCATTCAGCACTTGTACGGGAAGCCGTCGATCGCTATGGCGACGACGACGACGACGACGACGACGAGGTCGATGACGAACGACACCGTCCGGACGACGACGGATTTATGTCGACTAAAGAATGTTAATCAATTTTTAATAATCAACAGACACGTATATATAGTGCACGATAACTTTTTGTGGACAATGGACCTCGAGTTGAAGCGTCCGGGTGGTGGTGGGAGTCCGCTTCTGTTGACGGATTGGTTGACGTTCTTACCGTTGACGTTCACCAAAGTTTCGGCGATGTACCAGAGACCGCGCACCGAAGAAGTGGTGCTCTTCGTAGACGGATACGTGTACATGTTCGATATACACAGTCTACAGCCGGTGAACGGGTATCCACAAGCGATCACGACTCTCGGTGTTCGCACGCTGACAAACATAAACGCTGCGATACACACCTACACAGGACGTACATTTCTGCTGTATAACGATATGTATTACGGTGAGATAGACGAGTGCTCGTGCATGATCAAGAAACACGGATACGTTAAAGATCGCTTTGTCGGCTTACCTGAAGCCGTTGATAGCGCGTTTCGATATACCGACGGAAAGATTTATTTCTTCAAAGACGCACGTGTATACGTGTACGGTGAATTTCTAAACACGATCGTGAAAGGAAAACATACCGACGGACTCTCCGTCGTCGGAATAAAATGTATAGACAGTACGATCGTATCAAAACTAATCGATTTATTACTTGAATACGTATAAATTCTGCGTACGACGGTCGACGCGCATCATTAACGAGATGAGCGTTGACAAGTTCGGCAGACACCAGAGCGCCGTCAGAGTCCAAAGGAGACGCGACGCAGTCTGCGGGAGGATATCGGTACCGCGATGACCGAGGACGGACACTTCGACGTAGCGGGGAAAAAATACACAACTTGGGCGAGCCGCATGATGGTAACGATGCCGTTCCACTGCGGTTCGTGCAAGACCACTGTCTGGTCGTCGATCCGTCAACGCAAGGTTCCTCGAGAATAGACGTGAAAGGTAGTAAGCTCATCAACGTCAGCGCTCCCATCGATCTCACGGATGCTGTCAACAAGCAGTATGTAGACTACACGTGTTTGCGTTTCACGACGGTACCGAACAAGAAGAACGGCACCGTCATCGATGCGCGGGACCATCGCATACAGTCTCTGAGAGACCCGATTCGTGCGAGAGACGCTGCGACCAAAGTATACGTGGACGCAAAGATCATACCGAAGGATACGAACTCTAACCTAATGGTCGGCAACGTGCGGATAACGCAGTTAGCGTCGCCTGTCAACAACAAAGACGCTGTAAACTTGGAATTTTTGAACCAGCATACAAACAACGGTAAACGACTCTTATTTAAACGCGCAAGGAAAGACTATTCTGAACGTCGGTGACGGTGGCACACGGCCCACAGACGCTGTGAACGTGCGTCAATTGGAGGACACGAAGCGGTACGCGAAGAGCGAAACGTACAAACTCGCAAAAGTGTTCCAACACCGTTGGGAGAAAGTGGTATCGTATATCTATAAATTGCTTACGCACGCAGCGCGTACTTCACTCGGCGCCGAAGAGGCAGAGTTACTACTCACGAGCAAGGCGGAGACGAGCAAATTGATTAGCGATCTTGACAAGACCTTCGACAAAAAGGACGAGAACGATTGGAGATCTCTTTATCGACAGCAGGCGAAACAGTAGACATGTACGAACTTCGTAGTCGTGTTGATAAAAAAAAAGGGGCGTGGTCTCATAGGAAAAATAGTTAAAAGCGCGGTACCATTCATCACAAAGTCAGTACCTACAATGATCAATCGAGCGGTGGACGTATTACCTGTGGAACTACATCTGCCCGGCTACAGATTCTGCGGACCCGGAACGAAACTAGAGAAGAGATTGGCTCGTGGTGATCGAGGAATCAACGAGTTGGACGAAGCCTGTCGCGAACACGATATCGCCTACTCCAAGTATAAGGACAACGAACGAAGACGCGTAGCGGATCGCGTGCTAGCCGGCAAGGCGTGGGAACGAGTGAAAGCTTTGAATTCAGGCATCAGCGAAAGAGCGTACGCGGCGGCCGTAGCAGCAGCGATGAAAGCGAAATCGGCGTTAGGTAGCTGACTATGCTGTGGCGGTGTGCGTAAAAGGCGTCGTCACACCGGTCGACGCAAGTCGGTTCGGCGCACGATAATCAAGAGAAGGAGGAGGACGACAGGGACGGGACGACGAAGACGGACTGGTGGTGGTGGTAAAAGGGCTTCGGGACTATACCTTCGTCCGTACCGAAAAAACTAATCGAAATACCCGTGCGCCCGTTGTCCGATGGAAATCTGTACGAGTACGCGAAACGATTGCGCGTACCTCATTTCAGAGGCGTGTACATGCGCGACGCACTTCCTCGCTCACCGTGGGAGAACGAAAGCGCGATCGTGAATCTGGACGACGCTACCGGACCGGGCACGCACTGGGTATGCTACAAGAAGCGTGGTGACGGAGTCACGTACTTTGATGCATTCGGCAATCTACGCCCTCCCGTCGAGCTAATACGGTACTTTGGATCGTACGTGAACGACGTTCGTTACAATTACGCGCGTAAACAACCGCCGGACACGGTCATCTGCGGACATTTATGTTTGGATTTTTTGACATCAAACGATCAGTAAACGACAAGATGTCTTCGCTTACGGTCACCGTCACGGGTACGGATCCAAGCGCACCGGTTTGTGACTTTTTTCCACCGCTCGAAGTGACGGACGGTGAATGGTATGCAGGACTGCTGGACTTTACCACGTACAACTCTATACCGAACGTGGAAAGCGGAAGAAACAACGTCTTCCCTGTACTAAAAGGTCCACGTAAAACGCTAGAACTCATCAAAATACCGACCGGTGCGTACGAAATCAGTGATATCGAAACGTACCTGAAGAAAGAGCTATCAGACCTGAAATTTACTCTACGCCCTAACAACAACACGTTAAAATGTGAACTTTATTGCTCATACGAGATCGATTTCGAGCGTACAGAACACGGAATCGGTACCATGTTGGGTTTTTCCAAGAACCGCAAGTTAGAAGCGTATATATTACACACGTCGGACACACCAGTAAACATTAACAAAGTGAACGTTTTGGAGATAAGGTGTAACGTCGTACAAGGTTCATTACAAGGCGGGACGAAACGACCATATACTGCACTCGTTCTACCCGACTGTCGAGCCTGGATTCAAGATAGTCGAAACGCCTGCCAACGTCATTTATCTTCCGCTTAACGTACTACACTTGTGTAACGTTACAGTGTCCGTACACGATCAGGACGGTGATATTGTGAATTTTCGTGACGAAGTCACCACCGCGCGTATACATTTGAAACGCGCGTAGTAATCATGGGATTTTATTTCAACGATACCGCTTTACCTACAGCATCGGTGACGAAGAGCGGTGGTACGCACAAGATAAAAGTGGACGACACTTTTGGACAGAGTATCAGTAGACGTACGTCGTTGACGCGATTAACAACGGCTAACCGACGCTACCTGATTTCACAAGGATTCAAACTCAAGAAAAACAAGTAATATGGCGGACAGTGGTATCGTCTTATCGGTCGAACGACGACCGTTTTTTGAAGACTACATCACACATTACGAATATCATCCTCACGCACCATACGCGTCGACGTCGCGATAAGGAAATAACGATGAGATACGTATACCTATCCTGCAACAGGAAGTCTTCACTTTACCGATGGAAAGTTTCCTGTACGTTGAAGGCAAATTGAGCAAGAAGACCGACAGCACCGATACTGTGAACGTGAAAATGGTCAACAACGCGATCGCATTTCTCTTCGAAGAAATCCGATACGAACTGGCCGGTGTGGAAGTGGATCGTACCAAGAGCGTTGGCATCGCATCCACTATTAAAACCATGCTATCCGTTGGTATGCATGACGTGGTTTCGATGAAAAACGCCGGTTGGGTTGCCCCCACGGCTAACGAGCTAACACCTTCCGGTAAAAACGGTGAATTCAACTTTTGCATACCATTGAGGATGCTGATGGGATTCGCTGAGGATTTCACGCACGTCATATTAAACATGAAACAGGAACTGATACTGTTGCGCACTTCCACTGACGTTAACGCACTGTTCTCGTCCACGGATACGTCAGCTAATGCCGATATAGAACTGACCAAAATCTCTTGGATGATTCCGTTCGTGTACGTGAACAACGAAGTACGGATACGGCTGTTGGACATCGTACGCAAGGATTTACCGCTATTCTTACCGTTTCGCAGTTGGGAACTGCACGAGTACCCGGCTTTACCTTCAACTGACAGACAGACTTGGACGGTAAAAACAACGACACAACTGGAGAAACCGCGGTACGTGACACTCACGTTCCAGACCGCTAGAAAGAACGATCTGAAGAAACACGCGGACGAATTCGATCACTGCAATGTGACCAACGCAAGACTCTTTCTGAACGACAAATACTACCCGTACGATAACCTGAACCTGGATATCGATAATGGACGTTACGCTCTGCTGTACGACATGTATACAAGATTTCAAAAATCGTACTATCATAGAACTCAACCCAACGTACTTCTAGCACCGACCGAGTTCATAACGAAAGCACCGCTATTCGTCTTCGATTGTAGCAGACAGGACGAGTCGCTCAAGTCGTCACCGGTCGACGTCAGATTAGAATTCGAGTCATCAACCAATTTCCCCCCTCAGACCGCGGCCTACTGCTTGATACTGCACGATTCGCTCAACGTCTACACTCCGCCTGTCCAACACGGTGCGGAGACACATTTAAACTCACTCTGTATATTATTGTTTTTTTTTGCTGTAAATATTATGTTGCTTTTTACAATATTATGGTTGCTTTTTACAATATTATGTGTGTGTATTTCATGTATGTGTTTTTTTATATTAAAAGATGTAATCAATTTTCATGTATTTTATTTTCTGAATACCTGTAACCTTCCTCTTTCCGAACGGTGGGAGAGGGAAACGTCTCCCCTCCTATTCTTCGCTCAGTGTTTCATCAGCGCGAGTCGTGAGAGGACGTGCACGATGCTTTCATACGATCACAAGGATGACGATAACGATCGCAACGAAAACCGCTATTTCAGACAGTGCGGTGAAGCGATGACGATCAAGTCCGTATCTCCGGACGACAAAGAAGTGCAGATCGCACTGATTAAAAAAATCATATCCCCTTATCCGCGTTACAGAAACATTGAAGACCGTTTAAAGAGTTTTAAAGATTGGCCGATATCGTTGACGATAACGCCTAAAGAACTAGCCGAAGCGGGTTTCTTTTACAACGGCTGCAACGATAGAGTGATATGTTTTTGCTGTGGAGGCGGTTTAAACAAATGGGAGCGAGGAGAAAACGCTTGGACGGAACACGCACGTCATTTCCCCGTGTGATCTTACGTAATGTTAGTGAAAGATAAAAAAATTCATCCTAAAGGCATTGGGTATCATTACCGAACCGGAAGCAGCAGCAGGAGCAGCAGCAACAGCAGTGACAGCAGAGAACGGACAAAGCACCGACTCGATCAAAGAGAATAACAAAAAAGAACCGGAAGCAGCAGCAGCAGCAGTGGCAGCAGAGAACGGACAAAGCACCGACTCGATCAAAGAGAATAAAAAAGAAGAAGAAGGGGGTCCGGATCGGGATACGATGTGCAAAGTTTGTTACGCACACATCGTTGAAGTCGTACTTATTCCCTGTCGTCATTTTGTCATATGTGTGAATTGCGCCATCACTCTAAATCAGTGTCCCTTATGTAGAGCCACATACACCGCTTACGTGAGAGCGTATTTCTAGTTCGTTTTCATGCACTGAGAACGTCTAAACAACGTGCAGTCAGAAAACGAACAGCAAATTCATACTCACGCTTACCGACTGTTAATACAAAAGCAAGAACGTTTCGTCTAATGCATGAAATAAACCAGTAAAAGTTGTTTGAAAAACAATGCTGCTGCTGTGACAGAAGTGTTTATAAATAAACGATATCTCACTACTTCCTCAGTGTTTCGGAAGGGCGTGTCGAGAACGAACGCATGGAGCTGTTGACTTCGTACGAGTACAGACGATGCAGTGACTTAACGAACGCAGTACTGTACCCTGTAGATCTTTTTGTATACAACGTTTTGACGCAAGAATTTGTTGCACTAATTCGTGACGTGGAGACAAGGTACAAAGTAAACGTTCCGAAAAAATTCTTTACGGACGTTTCACAACATACAACGTGTCTGTTTCGCGAAACGGACGGATCGGCAGCGTTCCTAGTAGCACCGAACACATTGTTTGTAACGAAAAAGCTAGCAGTCATACTTGACTTTCACTGTTTCGTGGACGATAACGGAAACGAACTCGTCAAGGAACTGGCCGTTATGGATGTCACCGCATTTACCAGCAGACATTAGATATTTGCACCACCAGTGGACACGAACGTTTCGAATCACAAACACATGAGGACGAACCGATGGTTAACGGAGCATTTTCACGGACTAGAGTGGAGGGACGGGGAGACATCGTACGAACATCTTGTGCCGATATTAGTAAATTACACGTTTCCTTTTAACTATGTGTTTGTAAAAGGATTACAGAAAAAAAGATTTCTGGAAAAGCGTATCGTGCATTACAATATTATAAATTTAGAAGATTTCGGTTGTCCTAAACTCGAAAAATTACGTCCGATGCACGGAACAGCATGTTTCGCGCACCGTTTATTTCCACAAATATGTACAAATAATAGAGTCCACGCTTTACGCGAGTGGGTTGTATCGGATTTTAGACTCATCAGTAGGTTTCTTGTAAATTATTAACATTTTTGTTTTTATTTAGCATCATTTCGCTTGCATAAAAATTACTGCCTTCACGCCAGAATTCGATTACATCACCCTGTCTAGACGCATAAAAAACTAGTGCCGCCGTCTGGTCGTCTTTCCCCTTCCACGCTCGACAGGAATCAATGACATCACTCTGTCTAGACGTATAAAAAAATAGTGGCATCTTTCGCTTGCATAAAAATTACTGCCTTCATGTCAGAATAAGATTACATAACCCTGTCTAGACGGATAAAAAATTAGTGCCGTCGTCTGGTCGCCTTCCCCTTCCGCGCTCGACGGGAATCAATGACATCGCTGTCTAGACGTATAAAAAATAGCGGCGTCGACTGGTCGCCTACCCCCCTTCCGCGCTCAGCAGGAGTCGATTACAACACCTTGTCTAGACAGATAAAAAAATAATTGCCGACTGGTTGCCTCCTCCCACCCACCGAACATGACGTGTGAAAGCGGCTTTCATCCTGTTTCACAGGGTTAATAATAACAGTTTACTGCTCGTTGTCTGGTTCCCCCTCCCTCGCGCTCTCTGGTTTCCCCCTCCTCAACAGCCTCCCTACTTATAACGACGCAAACGAGCGTTATTTAATTCAGACCTTGACAGAGACGCAAGCGAATAGTGATTCTTCTTCATTAGAAATGGCTTCATTCGTTGCTAAGTTCGCGGACATTAGTGCTATACAATATAGGAAAATTAAAGAACTAGTAATGGGTGTAAAATATCCCATAGTGCAACTTCAAAACGTAGACAGTAAATACGGAAATGCTGTACTCGCTGCTATCCAGGACTATACGCACGATAAATTGAAATATCGTGTTTATCTTCCGAGGAGATACGCAGGCGTTTGGGAAGACGATGAGTTAAAACATTTAGCACCGAACTCACTATATCTCGTTTACCGTGGAGAAAAAACAGAGCCTACGTGGTGGACATTTTAATGTAATACTGGATGGACATCTTATGAAGTAACAAGTATATTTGTATTTCATAATGTACACATTATTAAATTTGTAATATATATAGCGCTTACATGTAATTCATTTGTTTTAATTACAATTCAGTGTGTGTATGTGTGTGTGTGTGTGTGTGCGCGTGCGTGTGCGTGTGTGCGTGTGTGTGTGCATAATATGTATTTTAACTTGAATGAAATCATAAACTTGTAATATAGTGTGATTACATATATTTCTTAATTGTACAAAATTGACAATGTACAGGTGTTTACATATTATGTATTTTAACTTGTAATTAGTATGCATACATGTATTTCTTAATTATACACAATTGAAAATGTACACGTGTTTACATATTATGTATTTTAACTTGTAAGTAGTGTGCATACACGTATTTCTTTTATTTTAATTATATGCAATTGTCAATTCAATTCATTGTGTGTGTGTGTGTGCGTGTGTTTAAATATTTTAACTTGTAATATATTGTGCTTATATGTATTTAATTTGATAGTACTTAACTTGTAAGTAGTGTGCATACACGTATTTCTTTTGTTTTAATTATATGCAATTGTCAATTCAATTCATTGTGTGTGTGTGTGTGTGTGTGTGTGTTTAAATATTTTAACTTGTAATATATTGTGCTTATATGTATTTAATTTGATAAAATTAAACGATATTATCTTAACATTTCATTGTATTTAATTTCAAAAAATCCTTTGAACTAACAGTACATTTAATCATATTTTAAATAACAGTACAACACTCAATCTACAAGCTTGAACGGTCGTTGCGCACCGACCGTTATTACATACATTCAATTAAAAAAAAAATCAAATTTATATTAAAATAATTGCATAATGGTAATATATTACAGAAACTAAAGAATAAATTTAAAGCAACTTACCCTGTACGAGATATTCTGTCTTTCACCGATGATGTCAAAGCAGAATCCAACGATGATATGTACTTCAACAGATCAAATCTTTCGGCTTTTTATACATCGCTGAACCCCGCTTAAGGAAATGAAGATATGCAGTCATGAACAATAAAAAAGTTAACGACTCAGGAAGGCAGATGTTTAGAGACCTGTTTGCCTAACCACGCCCGAGAACAAGGTCGACCACTACCGAATATCAGCTAACGCCCAGACGTCCTTACTACCACAATATATAATTAAATTCTTTTTTTGTACAAAATAATTGTCAACTCCGAACAGACACTTATTACATACCCCGTCACAATAATACAAATGATAATAATTTTTTTTAATTTTTAAATGTAAGTTTTCAATTGTGTTTATTTACAATTATCCTTTTTCCGTTCATGATGAGTGAATTCTTTTTTTGTACGAAATAATTTTTAATACTGAACATACACTTATTACATACCCAACACATTAATATAAATGATAATAATTTTTTAAAATAATTTTTCATGCATATTATGCATTCTACAATTTATACAAGTAAAGGTCATCATTCGTATCTTTACAACGATGCCGAACACTTTGTTTTTTACTCACCACCGACACACAGACCAATCCTCGACGACGAACCGGATCACCGCGTAACCCGTTCGACGCTCGCCGGCCGGCGAACGGCACCAACCGGATCACAACGCAGCCTCACGAACCCGTTCGCCGTTCGCCCATCGCTGTCGGCGGCGGACGGCGTCCGACAGCAGATCAACCCGACGGCGGCCGGCGAACGGCGAACGGCGAACCGGATCACTACGCGGGCTTGCGATACAGTTCGACACGACAAACACGCCGTTTCAAATTACGACCAATCAACGACCGACACGTCATCAACATGGACTACACATAGACACGCCGTTGCCAACTACGCAATACACCGCATCGACCATCGGCCGCAGCGCCGTTCATATACAAACCCGTACACTATAACACACGCAAGAGTCGACTACGGCGATTAACAAGCACAAGTTGGCAACGCCGACCACGACGATTTTACAACATGGCCGACCGGAAAAACACCTTACATATACAAACCCGTACACTATAACACATGCACGAAGCGGCAACGTCGCCGACGTATACACCAATCAACGCACACATAACCCCACTTTATACTGCCCGCCCACAACATGACCGAAAGCCGACTACCAGATTTTTACCCCCACCACCTATATTTTTGAATTTCCCGCCATATGACGTCACATCCGGGGTAGAACTGTCAGTTTACCCCTACTTTCAGGGTCGCAAGCTAATTTTTGTACTACGGGTTTCGCCCGCCGCATGGGCCTAAAACTAAACAAATCCGAGCTGCCTATCGCGGGTATAAATAACTCATCATGTCAGGCCAATTTTAGCACGCGCGTGCGCTTAAACTCACGTTATAAGGACTTCACCTTAAATGTCCACTGCGCTGTTCTGCCCCGAATCACAAACAACCTTCCAACCGAATCCTTTGACATCGCTTCCTTGAAAATTCCTAGAGGGATATTTTTAGCTGACCCGCAATTTAATAATTCGTCACAAATTAACATATTACTTGGGGGCACAATATTTTTGCAGTTAATTGAGCAGACTAAATTCGTTCGAAGTCCACATTTTCCAACAATCCAAGAAACTAAACTAGGGTTTATACTCGCCGGGAATCTACCCTTCAACGTGGACATGACCAAACCGGTCTCCTCGTTCATGGCTCGTGACGACATTAATGATACTCGCATTAATTACCGCGCGCCAACCGCCAATCGCCAGCCGCCAACCGCGTCTCGGAGATATAGGAGCTCTCTGCAAAGAGCAATTGGTATCACGTCGCCTCGCATTACAATCCCGCGGACATCCTATCCCTCGGCTGTCAACCCCGTTTTTTACACGGCCACCAGCAACGGTGACATGGTCCTTACTGGTTCACGCCAACCTTTAGGTCAATTACCTGCTCCCAGGGTCACTCCCGCCAAGCCATTTTTACAATGCGCCGTAGATTACGCCGGCCCTATATTGTTACGTCAGGGCGGGCAGCGGTCCAAGGCATTTACAAACTCTCTCCGCAGGACGAATTCCAAAGGTCCGCTCAAGACTTCGCCAGTCCACGTGGGACTAAGTCAAGCCAAGCCAAGTCAAGCCGGTCCCTTGTTTCCATTTCAAATGACGCCGGGGATCCCGAGCCGTTGACTCCAGCTCACTTTTTGGTTGGCTCCCCCCTTACCGCGCTACCGGAACTCGATTATTCGGATACAAATATGGGTCGCTTGGGGAGATGGCAGCTTTTGCAAGGGTTTACTCGTTCCATTTGGAAGAGTTGGTCCAGAGACTATCTGCAGCAGCGAAACAAGTGGAAAAAGCCGTGTAAAAATTTATCGGTAGGACAATTGGTCCTTATTCTGGATGACAATGCCCCACCATTGTTTTGGAAGCGCTGTATTGTCACTCAGACATATCTTGGGCAGGATTCGTTGGTACGTGTCGCGGACGTCCGCACTGCTAACGGCATTCTGCGTAGACCCATTCATAAGCTGTGCCCACTTCCGGTGGCATCAGACTGATTGCGCCTCGGTGTTTCATGCCCGGGACATTGCCGGTCGAGCACATGCTCTACCATGCACATTTACTGACTACTATGTTGTCTATGTAATTTATATTATGTAACTTATGTAAGGTATTTATGCACTTGTATTTATTGTATCATTAATGGACGCCATGTAGCGGTGCATTGGTAAACATTTAAACGTTTTTCTTTTTCTTAGTGTGATGTCAATTATGGTGAACGGTGTGGTGCCGTTTATATTATTATACTAAATATTTGGGTATTTTTATTGTATTATTATACTAAATTTTTTGGGCATTTTCATTGTATTATTATACTAAATTTTTTGGGTATTTTCATTGTATTATTATAATAAATTTTTTAGGTATTTTTATTGTACATTATTATCAATATTTGTGGCATACTTCTACTGTATATTGTCATAGTGAATTTTCCAGGTATATTACCTTGTATTGTTGCGCAATACTGCTTATTACACGCTAAGTGTCACGCTGTTATTTTTAAATTGGTTGTATTTCTTTAAGGTTTGTGCAAGGCCACCCACGATGTCCTTATTGCCATGCATTATTGTTATTATTGTTTATGGTTTATCGCATATTCAAGCCTTGGATTATTGTTACATATTACTTATGGAGCATTGATTAATGATGTATTTAATTATATTAATGATGTACTCGTTTATATTATATTTGTATTTTTGCCAATATTCATGTATACTTGTATGCGCTAAATAACTTGTTCTTTTTTCTTACTGCAAACTATGTCAAAATCGGGGATTTTGAGGCGGGCAGTATGTTAATGCATTGTACATTGTACTTGCTCACGCGCAATCTGCCTAGCGCACTTACATCACCGTAGCGGTGGTCCACGTGGTCACCCCGCTACGACTAATCAGTCATCACTCGATCTTTGAACGGTGCGTTTTCACCCTAGCTTTCTCGCCAAGCCGCGGCAACCTAAATTTTCTATTTCTTCTATTTGATCTAATTTCAATGCTACACATTACGTAGCCTGCTAATTTACGCCACTTCTTATATTTTGGCTATGAACTAAGACGTAATTGCATGGGCCTGCGCTTCTGAATGATTTCAATAAACGTTACTTAATCATAGTTTACAGTCCACTAATTAATGCAAAACACTTTCTGACTTCCTACCAGCTTCCTTAAGCTTGCAAAACTAACTCAAGATAATTTCGAGAGCGTTAAGCACGCAACAGCTCGACTGTACAATTTCCTCATTGGTAAGAATATACCGTGATGTTTAAAATATTGGATATTCCCCAATAGCAAACTCTAAATTTTCCCTTCAACTACTGATGCTACTCCTAATTGGTTTGAATGTGCGGGCTGAGTTAAACTGACTTTTTTTGAAGAGGAGACGCTTAGTTTTGTTCTCTGTCTAAATTTCTCGCTTGCACATCTTCCGGTAGGTATTGTTATAGCAAGTACTTTCACCTTATTTTAAAGGCTTTCGTACGTGTTTTTATAAAATTTTCTAACAATACGATTTTTATGGCTTTGCTTGCCAAAAGTACCTGCTAATACGTTTTATATAACTTTGTAGTAGACAGCAGGGGCCAGTCTTGGGTGTGTACATGTCACTTTTATCTGGTACTTTTCCACTACATTTCACATATTACCATACATTTCTTATTAATTAAAGACAATTACAAAGTTTTAATATTGAATTATTATGTGAAATTATAACATTATAAATTTTGTTATATTTGTCCTCCAAACTGATTGCATTTAATTTGGTTTCAAATTTACATGTAATCAAAATTGTTGCGCCTACAATCTTTAATCACACACACACACACACACACACACACACACACACACACACACACACACACACACACACACACACACACACACACACACACACACACACACACACACACACACACACACACACACACACACACACACACACACACACACACACACACACACATATTGTAACGAATGAAAAGACGTCCGTCTAGTTTAAGCCCCGCGATGGAAGCCAATCTGTAACGATTCTTAACGATGTCCGTCTTCGTTTAAGCCCCGCGATGGAAGCCAAATCTGTAACGAACAGTTTGTGTCGTCTCTGTAAAATGTGTATACACAAGTGTTGTATGTGTTAGTGCGTTCGTCTCGCACTGGGGTCGTTACATCAATTTTGCGCTAACGATGTCCGTAGCGATGTTATGATTACCAGTATAACACGGCAGTAACCTTACCTGTTCTTATATAGGGGTGTGTAATCCCGGGTGGCGCCAAATTGTTTGTTAAAACAATTAAACTTATTAATAGTGTGTTCTCCTCTATGACGGTCGGGGCGTTCAAATAATTCCCGCTCGTTCCGCCTTCTGTATCGTGTTGGTAGTTGTACCAATTGCAACTTGATCGCTGATGTCAAACCTAGCTTTCGTAAACGAACACAAGTAATATAATGCACTCCCTATGAAATAATAACAACGGTTACTCCCTTTACTAGTTGTTTTAATATTGATAAGTAATATTTTCAATTTTGACAATTAAATTATATTAGTTGATTAACAACTTTGCACCGACTTTTTACATGAAACAATTATTCTCAGGATGACGAATCGATTAAGGAACGAGGTATTTACTTCAGCATGGACGCTGAGGTGTTTAGTGATTATAATAATTTCGTTCCAAAATCGTGGGATTCTTTTGATTACAAGGCAAAGAATTCCTATGATTACAATAAAAGTATTTTACCTTACTCTAAGTGTACATAAATAATAAGGTGTGTGGTTACAATCTGTACTGTAGTGTCGTTAAATGTGTTTCGAAAGTTTGTGTTTAAACAATAGGTTAGATTTTATGTTAACAAATTTTCAGTGTGTTTATTTTTCTTAAATAATCTTTGAAAGAGAATATTCGGCTTATAGTGAGATCAAATTATTTTAGTAAAATTTAGAGTGATTTTATTTTTGAAATAAGGTAATTCAATGGTACTTAACACATCACCATGACTTGGCGTTTTCGTTCATTAGTTCGGAAGATGATTGGGATGCAATGAGTTCTATTTTCATTGCTCTTGGGAATTAAGTAAGTCAGGCGTCCTTTTCATATAGGATGTGGTCATATTTTTCCTTTATTTTTCTGGTAATATTGTCCTTGGTCTATAATTGACTGCTACAATGGTTCGTCTGCTTCTTACTCAGTCATGGTTTGGAATTTCGTTCACTGTTTTACATTATTTTATGAAAAATTGGTCTTCCAAAATTCGGCTTCTATTCTGTTAGAGTGACGCTTTACGAGTAACGGTATTCAACGGTAATTTTCGCCACCAACGTCGGATTCCATAGCAACTAAAGAATTCTGATTGGTTGAGATTGATATAAATCCATTGTTATCAAAATTTGAATTCCTTTCAAAATCCTAGTATATCTTCTGATTGCTGTTATTCCTCTATCTTCCTTCCTAAGTATTGAATATTGTCACTATAGCATTTATTTCCTTTCATAGATTATTTTGATACCCCACAAGCTTGGGTTATTTTAGTTTTTATGTTTTTACAATTATTTTAATACTTGTTAATTACATTTCTTGTTCAATTCAAATGCTTATTATAATATTTTGTCTTAAAAATGATTTACAGTTTATCCTTGGTTTTTTGTTCACCTCAGATTTACTAAATTCTGTGTTAATTTGTTATAATTTGTAGTTGTTTGTTTCTGACAGTTAGGCATTTTCATAGGCCTAAGTAGCCATTATGGTATTTGACTTATTTCATTTAAATTACATCTCATTTCAGCCTAATGGGCTTTATCTTGTTATTATAATTAGTTGTATCATTTATTGTTGGGTTTTGGGTCTGTTCATGTGTTACTATTTTGTCACTATTATTTTATACATAATTGTTTACTATTTGGTTTCTTTGTTTTCTAGTCATACATTTCTTGACTTTTATACTTATTTAAGTTGCCAATAATAACAATGTGGCTATTATTTACTATTTGGTTAATGATGTGAGTGATCCGTACTGTGAGGACCAAAAAATGTGGAGAATCCGGTCGGCGTGGACCAAAAAACGTTTTTGTAAAAGAATGTAGCTTGTAATGCGTGCATTGATGAATCATCAGGTAGCAGAAATGATGAAAATTGTGGACTGTATTAAATTCATTTTAATTGAAGTTCAAGTTTACATTACATGTGATTAGCAGTTATTTAAATAAGGTTGGCTAATGAGCATGACGTATGCGTAAGACATATGGTTTGATGTATACGTAACAAATTTAGAATACGATAAAGGGGCCTAATGGGCCATATGAAGTGTGGCCTAAGGCCTACGATAAAGGTCGTAAAGAGTACGACCTGCGTTAGTACGCAGAAATAAATACTTTCGTACAAGTATTTCAAGCAGTAAGACTGCAGGCGAGCCGACCGCCGCTACGAGCGTTTTTGACGTACTGAGCTTGACATGCGTAATCAGAATAGAACAAAGTAGGAAGCAGATTAGCCAACCTATGAAATAAAATTATCGCGCTACTGCACATACGGCCCGTCAAAATCAATCGATTTTTTACCATTTTTTAGTAAATTATTATACATCTTGTAACTTAATTTAAAAAGATACAGTTTTCTTAATAATGAGAGTTAGTTTCAAGGCTAAGTTGAACCTTGAGTTATGAGATTAGATAACGACTGTGCGTTAATAGTTTAGAGATAAGCATGCATAAGATAAGCCTAAAGATGAGCGTTTGTAAGCCAAGGTTGGCGAACAGCTGATTTCAGACATGAATGTGAATGTCTGCTTTGGCAAATGTTGCCGTCACATAATGTATGTGTACAGTATAGAACATTATAAAACATGAAAAAATACATAATTATACAATGCTTAATAATGTATGATCGGAAGCTCATCACATGATGTACCGACAGTTTGTAACCCTATGCATGTCATAGATGGTTACCGTAAAATTAGTTGAGGCCAGTAGACCTGTACAGAGAATTAATTACATGAACAAAATTGTCACAATTACATGTTTAAGCATATATTTAGCATGGCGTCATGTATTGACCAAGGCATGCTGTTCCTGAAGTTTCAGGAACTTACAATATGTAATAATGTATGAACAAGCTAGATAGCTGACTGAATGCAAGCCCAAATATGACATGTATGCCATAATTTAAATAAAAATAATAATTGTGCATGCTTAATCACAAAATATAAATACAATATAAAATAAATCTAGACGTGGCACAGTTACATGCAGTAGACGCAAAAACGATAGGTTTTACATAAACGCAAGTTATATGAATACAATAACAACAATTTAGTTAATTACAACATGAATAATTGCAATGTCATAAATAACAGATACGATACTGTGATTACAAACATAGTACATAAGTTAAACAATTGAAAATAAATTTAGAAAATAACAAAATTTTTACACAATAGTGAGTAAGACATGAGGCATAAATAAAATGTTGCATATACGAAAATACAAAATAATAATGAAAGCCTTGCATATGAACTAAACTAACACTTGCTTGAGTAAAACAAACAGTTGCTGACTCAAAAAATAATTAAAGCTTATGCTAAAACAAGTGCTTATAACTAACAAGTTTTGGAACATTTGACTTATGTGTCTTTAAAATTATACAAAGGGAATAAATCCTTTTCTTTATTGTTCGTCCCTAATAGGGACCAAACATAATTTGTGGATTGGTCTTCGCAGAAGACCAGTAGGTGTGCGAATGTCCACGACACGAATTAAGTTATCTGGGCCGGGAAATGTGGCGATAATTACGCCAAATTTCCAGGCTAATGGAGGTAAATTATCCTCAATAAGCAAAACTAGGTCACCAATGGAAACATTATCCTTAGCAAATTTCCATTTGTGACACTGCTGCAACTGATGCAAATAGTCGTGAGACCATGCCTTCCAAATGCCTTGGACAAACCTTTGTAGAAGTTGCCAACGCCCAAGACGAGAAATGGGAATGTGAGATAAGTCTGGGTCCGGTATCGCCGTTAAGGGTGCGCAGATCAAAAAATGGCCAGGTGAGTGGCACCGGGTCGTTAACATCTGAAGAAATGGCAAATAAAGGTCGAGAGTTCAGACATGCCTCTATCTGAGACAAAACTGTCGTAAACTCCTCGAAGGTGAGTATAGATTTGCCTACCACGCGGCGCAGATGAAATTTCAAACTCTTTATGCCGCTCTCCCAAAGGCCACAGAAATGAGGTGAGGAGGGTGGAATAAATGACCATGATATCCCCTGAGAGGACGTGAATGACTTGATCGATGAGATGGCATCCTTATTATGCCAAACGTTGTAGATATCATGTAAGATAGTGCGGGCCTTCCTAAAGTTTGTGCCATTATCGGAGTATACTTGACTGGGTATGCCCCTACGGGCCATGAAACGACGTAATGCAGCTATAAACGCACTGGCCGTAAGGTCGGAAACCAATTCCATGTGAATAGCCCTAGTCGCTAAGCAAATAAACAAAGATACGTATGCCTTAGAAAGAGTTCTGGATTACTGCCCGCCATGACGAATCATGAAGGGACCACCATAATCAACCGCGCAAAATAGAAACGGCCTTGAAGGAGTGACTCTAGGAGATGGTAAAATACCAAGCCTCTGTACCTGCTGTATGGCACTAAACCTGAGACACTTTACACATTTTCGAATGATGGAGCCAATGACTAACCTGGCATTAACAATCCACCAACGTTGACGCAGTGAATGATGCACGAGTTGAGCACCAGCGTGAAGTAAACGAATGTGTTCACGTTCAATGATAAGGCGTGTAATATGCGCCGATGGGGGTAATACAATAGGATGTTTAGAGTCGTAAGGTAATTGGGAATGCTGTAATCGTCCACCTACGCGTATCACTCCAGAATCATCAAGAAACGGGTCGAGAGAAGCCAACTTACTCCTAATGGAAACAGAAGATCCGTTACGAAGACAATTAATTTCTGCTGCGAAGTGGATCGACTGAGATTGTTTTATGAAGAAATTGAGAGCCTGATGAATTTCTACAGGGGGTAAGATCGCCCGTACATTTGTCAGCACTTGAGAGTCTAATATTTCTGATGAACCGAAAACAGTAAGCGTATACGCGCGTTAGACGATGCAACGAGGAAAAGTCCAAAGAAAGGTCGATAGCCAGGGTAGACATTAGAGAAAGGTTATGGGTATGTTTCTCTTCCGCAGTGACTTCAGAAGACGACGGAGTGGACGGTACGAAGGATGGAAAAGGATTGGACTCTGATGATTGAGACAGACAGCTGGGACCGTGCCACCAAAGCGAGCAATCGCGCAAAACGCCAGGGAGACACCCCCTTGAGATAATATCAGCAGGATTGTGTCTTGAATTGATGTGATGCCAAGTGTAAGTTTGCGTAAGACGCTGAATTTCAGCAACACGATTAGCGACGTATGTTTTCCATCGCGTAGACTGGGCATGAATCCAGTAAAGAGACACCATAGAGTCAGAATACAAATGAACATTATCAATAAACGAATAAAGAGCAGGAATGACCTTAAATACGAGTCGCGATAACAACAAGCAAGCGCAGAGTTCGATGCGAGGTAATGACACCTGTCGTAAGGGAGCTACGCGAGATTTGGAACACAAGAGATGACAGGAGGCAGAAGAATCTTGATAAATGACTCTGACATAAATAAAACAGCCAAACCCCCTTTCAGAAGCATCCGAAAAACCATGCAATTCAACTGTAGTTGCCTCACGCTTGCAACGAATAGACCGTGGGACCATAATTTTGCTAATCAGACCCAATTTGTCGCACAAAGAATGCCAATCCGAACGTGATTGACCGGAGATCGGTTCATCCCAACCAATCTTGCAAAGGCAAAGTCGCTCCATAAAATGTTTGTTCAAAAAGACAACTGGACCGATTAGACCAAGAGGATCGTATATTCCAGCAATAATCGAAAGAATTTTTCTCTTGGAAATGCTTGAATCAACGGGAAATGATTTGATGTCGAACAAAAATGAATCGGCAGTATTGTTCCAAAGAATGCCTAGGGTACGCACATTGTCCTGTTTGTTTAGGGGGCGTGAAAAATTGTCATGATTTGCGACCGCTGTGGGTTCATTTGATGCCCATTTACGCAACGTGAAACCATATTGACTTAATAACGCACCTAGATCAGATTTCAGCTTGGTCAGATCAGGGATGGTGTCCGAACCGGTAAGCAGATCGTCGACATAAAAATCGTTTGTTATAGCTAACGCCGCTTCAGGAAAGGAAGCCTGATTGTCCCTACCAATTTGTACAAGACAGCGAGTGGCCAAAAACGAAGCACTAGCCGTGCCGTAGGTTACCGTTCGCAATGCAGAATGTCTAAATGGTTCGAGAGGAGAATCACGCCACAGAATGCGTTGATAGTGACAATCCCCTCGCGAATTTGTCGATACATCTTCTCGATGTCGGCGATGAGAACATATTTATGCATGCGGAAACGCAAAAGAATGGAAAAAAGGTCTTGTTGAACGTTCAGGCCTACCAACAATATGTCATTTAGAGAAAGGCCATTGGTAGTCTTGGACGAACCATCAAAAACGACGCGCAGTTTTGTGGTCAAGCTAGACTGTTTAAATACGGCATGGTGAGGCAGGTAGTAAATATTTGACGCTCCCGAGTTGATAGCGCCATCATCGATAAGCGTCATGTGCCCAAGATCCTTATATTCTTTAATAAAGTCTGCGTAGTCACGCGCGAGCTTAGCATCTCGCCTAAATCGACGCTCTAAGCTTAAGAATCTTGCTTCAGCCCTAGTGTAAGATTCCCCCAAGTGGAGATTATCGGGCTTAAATGGAAGTGAAACCACAAATCTACCCTCGTGGTTGCGCTGGGTAGAGCGCACGAAACGCTCTTCACAGGCTGACTCGTTATCAGGGGTGTTGTCAGGGATAGTTTCTGCTTCCCAAAATCTTTCGAGAGATTGCAGAACTTGACTGTCGTTGTTCCTTGCTAGGAACGAAACAGCAGGACCCTCGTTGCGGCGATGTTTGGGCAAGTTGCCAGCCAAAATGTAGCCCAGCTTTGTTTCCTGAATGATGGGAAAGTTAGAGCCGCGTATGTATTTATTAGTTAAGATCAAGTTCAGGTAAAATTGTGCCCCTAATAGTATGTCGATTTGCGACGATATGTTAAAATCTGGGTTAGCCAGGAAAATCTTGTTCGGGATGTGGAACTGATTTATATCAAACGAATTTGCAGGCAGATTGTGAGTTAACGTAGTTAAGATGGCACATTTCGCCTCGAAGCTATATCTCTGATAACGAGAGATAATGCGTATAGACGCAAGATCAGTTGCGTAACACGCTGTATTGTTTATGCCCGTGATTGGTGTGTTGGATTTAGTTAATTTAAGCTGTAATTTCCTTGCAAATGATTTTATACAAAAATTTATTTGTGAACCGGCGTCTAGAAGAACTCTAGCCCTATGTCTGTTGCCATACTGATCAATGACAAATACAACTGCTGTGGATAAGAGAACATTGTTCTTGCATTGTAATTTGAGCGAGCAATAATTACTGCTGGCAGCTATTGAGTTCGGCACGTTATTTGCGTGCAAGAATGTGTGGTGTCGTTTTGAACAGATTTTACACACCTGCTTATTCTTACAGCTAGATATAAGATGATCTGATCTAAGACAATTGCTACAACATTTATGACTTGAAGCAAATTGTCCCCGCTCAGCGGTGCTTAATGTACGAAATTTATCACATGAATAAAGCGGGTGATTGGATTTACAATACAAGCATGAATAATGGTTTGCCGCTGAGTGATAGCTCTTAAATGTAGTGCTGCCAGCAGTGTTTCTTGAGTTACATTTATCATATTTATTGTTAAGTCTTACATTAGGTTTGTTGAGTTGCTGTCCGGGTTCGATAGGCAGTGTATTTTCCAACAGCTGTCTACGTGAGTATAAAAAATGAGTGAAATCTTGAAAGCTAGGTAAATTGTCAGGGTCTATTGACTCCTTCCATAGTTTAAAAGTAATAGGGTCGAGTTTAGTGGATAGTAACTGTATAATAATAAACTCAAATGAATTCACTGACAGCTTCATTGCCGCCAGTGAATTAACAGAAGACGTTATTGTGTGCCGTGTTTTGGGAAAATCGCGGCGGTGTTCCTTTATATAGCGGAATGATTAATTTTACGTATTTGACTACGCGAGGGGTTACGTAAAAATTTACGTACGATTATTTGGACTTTGTCGTTATGAATTGTCTCCCTGCCGGCCGACCCGCGCGCGCTCTAGGTCTGAGGTTCCGTACTGTTTTTTCAATTGCCGGTTGGGCCAGTTCAACTTTGGCTTTCAGCATATTAACGTCTGGCGTCCGGCTGACAGAGTAGATGTAAAGGTTTTTCGTCTTCTAGCTGCTCTACTTATGGATAAGTAGAAGTCTACGCGACCTCCGGTAAGTGTGTTAACATATATAAATTAATTATTCATAAAAACAAATTGTATTTATTTTATATTAACTCAGATGCAGTGCGATAGGTTTTGCAGTGATTGATCACCACGTGGCAGGCACCAGGTTAAAATTTGTTTTATGTATGTTTCAATCTTAACGCTGGTTAACCGATGTTAGTAGTAATAATATACTAATGTGTTATAATAATGTAGTAATAATCATACTCAATTCATTAAACCAGAATGGGGCGTAAGTCAGTTATTTTTCTGAAATCAGTGTACATCACGGACTTGTTAAAGTTTGCTAATTCCTGTAAGGGTGAGTTCAGTGCTTTATGAAAACTGATGCATAACTATTAATTGAAATGATTATTATTATGGAATGACTATATTTGGACATATTATATATTAAAATATTTAAAAGGGTTATTTTGAAGCGATTATTAGATTCAAGGGTGTTCTATACTTAGTGAATTTTCGGAGTTATAAACTGGGCAGGCCATGCAATGTCAGCTGGTAAATGTGGTAGTGTGTTTTATTAAACTTGTAAGTAATCCCAGATATAATTGTGCAGGGTTTCCGATGTAGACGGGAATCTGTCCCGCTCCAGAAGGAAGGCCGAACACCCGCCTCCGAGGATGTAGAATTAAACACTTCCGTCAGCTGTCAGCCGGAATGGACGGACAAATACACTCAACCGAACCCTCTACCTACACGCTGCTAACCAGGTGAAATTTAAGCTTATTAAACCAAAATGTTGTGGCCGATAAACTGTTTTGAGACACTTGTGCAGACGCTCCAGTTTGGAGAATTATTTCCGGACAATGGGGGTTATATTTTACTTTGTAATTGTTTGTAAGGCTTACGCCTCCTGAATATATCAATGGCTATATCATTCTGAGAATTGTAAACTCGGCCAGGGTCATGCATCACCCGGGTCGAGGGGAGTTTTCTGTAAAAAGGGTCGGTACTAATTGTTTCTGTCTTAAGCATGCATGGACGGATGTATCTGTCCACGTTGGGAAATTTTACGGTTAATTAATTTTTCAGTTAATGAGGGCTCATGTATTTTATTATTAATTTAATGATCTGGGAGGTGTTTTAACATGTGGGCGACACCTGTAGGGGCCGTTTACTGCAGGACTGTATCATGTCAGATTTTGATGGCTCTCGCCCGGACGCATGACCATGCCTGAAGTCAAGTGTTTTATGAACACTGTAAGCACGTTTCAGTACATTCATTACATAGATTCAGTTTTGCAAAATTCAATTCTACTGTTTAGCTAATTTGTAAAGTTCAAATTTTGCCATAGCCAGTTTAAATATTGTCACAGTTTATATTTTGCCATAGTTTAAATTTTGTATCTGTTAACCTTTTATTGCTCACAATACCAGTTAATTAATGTTAAAGAATACAAGACTAATCAGTATCAGTTATGAGTATTTAGGGGTGGTCACGTTCCACTCTTTTTTTTTGTAAATTCTGTCAAGAAAATAAAAGGAATAAGAAATGCAGTTAGGCAACCGGGCATCCATGTTAACCTCGTGATGGCACTCTTTATCATTATCATTGCCGAGATCCGAAATTGATAATTAAACATCTGCGTGGTATTTGTGCGCAGGCCACAATGCTTACATAGAACATTTAGATTTACTTATTATCTAATTAGAATCTTGGGGCATGTCTACTCTACTCTTTTGGGATATTGATTGAGGTTTTGGGGTTTAGTCATTTATTAATTGAAAATTAAGGTGGGCCGGATACTTGGTCAGAATAAGGAGGGTTGAGGGTGTATGATGACAAATATACGCTGCTAACCAGGTGAACATGTGATGTGCTACTTATATGTAAATGTCTTTCTATGTCAATTATATGTGTGTTTTGTGTCTTATGTGACTGTTACATTATTATACTTGATTATGCATATGTGTATATATCTATATATTTGTATCATGTTGTGATTTGTGTAATTACGGGGAGGGGCGAGACTGTGCGCCATTCCACACTACTATTATTGTTTATGTGCCATTCAACTATTTATTATTCCATAATTATTCAACTATTTATTATTTATTCAATATTTATTTATGATAATAATTTATTATTTATTATTCAGCTATTTGGCGATGCATATGTTAATGGAATTATAACAACAATTAAGGTTTTTGGAAGTGAGCTATTTTGATTGTGAACTACTCGTAATTATCTTGCTTTAAGGGCGCATATGTTGTACAAAGCAGAGTACAATAAATACTGTTATTGTTATCTTAAGATCAGTGTTTCATTTGTCCCATCATACTGGACGCAGCACAATTTTGGCTTCTCTAGGCTCTTGCCTAGTTCTAAATAACTTGTGGCCTCTCTTTCAAAAAAAAAAAAAAATATATATATATAATTAAATATAAATAAAAAAATAAATAAAAAAAAAGGGGGAGTTGTTTTCTGTAGATAAAAGCATAAAAGGAAAGAGGGGTTACAAATGGTAGCAGTGAGCGTGGTTCATTCTAGGGTTGAACACTTGGGTCCTTTGGTGTGATGGGGCTTGCAAATTCGGAAATAGTTTGGCAAATACAATAACATTTGATAATAATAATAATAATAGGTAAATGCAATGGCAGGGTTGACATAACATGTAGGTGTATATATGTACTGTGTATGAATTATTGTTAGGTGTTTTGAATTGTAAACCTGATGCCGCCACGGGCATGTGTTGTAGTTGGGTTTTGTTGTTTTGAAATTGGACCTTACCGGAGATCGCGCGGGGATGGGTTCCCTTATTTATTCTAGGAAGTAATAGCGCGTGCGGTTAGCGGGATGCGGTATGGCCCGACTGGAAGTCGGTACCGTCCGACTGCAATGGTGATCATGTTTTAGTCGAAATGTCGTATGTTGTGGTTAGTGTTGGTGGTGTGGATTGTATGTTGGTATTAGTGTCTGATGTTGTTTCTTCTTCGAGTCTGACGACTGACGGAGAGTTAGTTCTGGAGCGGGTCAGGTTTTCGCAGCGCTAGGAATCCCGGGGGTCTACTTGATGGAAGAGAGAGTACTCAAGTTTTTCAGTTTTTGTAAGTCATGTTTTGTGTTAGGTTGTTCGTAGGAATTTATGTTTGTTATTGTTTGTTTTGAATTGTGCAATTCTGGCGGCGGTATGCTATCAGAAATTGCCCCACCCTCTTTCAGGCGTTCTCCAGAAATTTCCGGTGGTGAATGGATTTGATGAGGACCAGCTGCAGGTTTTCTTGGAGCTGGTGTTGCAGGTGGCAGATTTCCCGGGGGTGTCCGATGGGGAGGTCTTGTCCCTTATATACCCGTATTGCCGGGGTACGTTGGCTGAGCTGGTCACCAAAACTCTGTGTCGGGGTGACATTGTTGATGCTTTCCACGGGGAGGTGTTGAACTTCTTCCTACCCATTCGACGACGTGCCCAGCTTAAGTTTGAAAAATTCTATCGCCTACAGGCCAACGGAGAGGCGTTAGGGGACTTCGTGCACGATACACGGAAAGCTGCCCGGGTGTTAAGGTTGGGGTTGCCCAAGACAGATGTTATACAAGCGATTCTGGAAGGACTGACTCCCCAAGAGAGATCTCGTTTGGTATTCGCGGACCGTCCACGTTGTTTTGCGGACCTTGAACGGCTGTGTGTGGTTTCAGAACGGTCCAGGAGGTTGACGAGTCCCGGGGAAGAGATGCTACAGATGTCCAATACTCCAGTGGTTCATCAGGAAGAGCCAAGAAGGACAAACATGGCGGTTGGAGGAGAAAACAAGAGACTGTCAGAAAGCCTGAATATTCCGGAAGTGACGGAGGCTGCAAGGGGGTGGCAAGTGAGAAGACGGTAACAACGGCTACAGCACAGAAAACAAAGAAGTATGAAATTAACAGGGGAAGAAGAAATTATGTTAGGGAACAAACATCGGCAAGTAGGGAGCCTGTAGTTAGGCGTTATTCTTATTTGCAGAAAAGTGAGAGTTTAAAAGTTCCAGATGAAGCGCAAGTGCCTAAGAGAGTAGTAGATGAAGAAGGTGAAGCAGAAGAAGAAAAGCGGAATAGCTTCTGTGGATCGATACAGCACGACAAGAAAACGTCTGTGGATATTGAATTACCGGACTCAAAGAGGACGTCATGGTTGAATCCAGAGGCCGCAGAATTTGTTCCGGTATTTCCATCTCGGTTCGTGAGGGATCCAGATCCGGTAACATCATCATTGCCTACGCCGGGATGTGAGGAGTCACTTGAGAGTGTAGCGTTGCCATTGCCAATAGAAATTAATTTAGTCATTGCACATGAACCTGGACAGCTGGATTCCAGGGTGGAAAATGTTGAGGACGTTGTAGTTGCTGAAGGTGGTCAAGGAGTGGAATCGACAGAAGAGGCAGAAGAGCGGTCTGCGGATGCTTCACAGGAAGGTATAGTTGTAGGTGTTAGGGAGACTGTAGAGTCTGAAGTTGCAGATGGACACAGGGATGTCCGGGCTGCAAGTGTTTCTGGGGTTGTGGATGGACAAGGGGATGTTCATGCCGCAAGTGTGGTAGAAGTAGATGAGGTCGAAGTTGAGGAGAAATTTGGTGGCAGCGTCGTGGAGTGTGTGAGTGATAATGATGTAGTGGGTGAAGATGT
The DNA here is from genome assembly GCA_034769895.1 of Magicicada septendecula. Lineage (NCBI taxonomy): Eukaryota > Metazoa > Arthropoda > Insecta > Hemiptera > Cicadidae > Magicicada > Magicicada septendecula. The sequence continues at coordinate 148,957,152 of CM068373.1, forward strand.
GCAGACGCCTTCTGTAAGTAGTGTTGAGGATTCCGGGGAACGGAGAGAAGTTTCATGCGGACCAGGTGAGCAACTAGAGGATGAAGATGTGCAGTGTTCTGATGGTGGTAGTGGACGAGATGGCGATGATGTTGATGATGAACGTGTTGAGGAAAATGAGATTGGAGAAGAGGTTAGCGAAGAAGTTTGTGAAGCGGCTGGTGACCAGTGTGATGAAGAAATTGGTGAGGAGCTGAGGGAACATGTGGTTGAAGATGGATCTGAGGAGCAACTGGAAGATGCTGAGGATATGCAGTATCGTGACGGTGATTGGGATTATGGGGACGAAGAAGGGGAAATTGTAGAAGAAAAGAAAGAAGTAGAAAAGGAAGAAATTTTAGCAGAGGAGTTAGATGATGAGCATAATCCAAAGCGGAGTCAAAGGAGTGAAGTAAGTTGCCTTGATTCTGATTCAGAAGAAACAAATCCGTACAGCTCAACACGAAATAATTTCTCTGAGAGTGGTGTGCGAAAGCAACGAATACCCAAAGTCCGTCATAGAAAGGTAAGAAGAAGAGGTTAACGGGTAGCGGGTAGATGTTCCCCACAGTCCCAGTGGTGTTCGTCTACTTCAGGGTTGCGCCCCTGCCCACGCGAGCCTTGGTTTTCTCCAGTCATTCTCCTTTTCGGAGGGAACCAGGTCCTTAACCTTAGTCCTCGCTCTTGACCTTCAATGATCCTTGCCCCATTTCATCTTCCCGATTTTCCAACCTCTCCCCTTAGTAAAAAAAAAAAAAAAACCTATCAATAAGGAGTTAGAGAGACGCCGGAAGTGAGGAGATGGTGTTCCTCGAGATTGTCGGTTTCCCCTGTTCTGGAAGGTTATCATGGAGAAAGTTCGAGAGTTGGAGAGTGCCCTTAGATTTGTCGTGGTCTTTGAGACCGTCAGTTTCCCCTGTCGGGAGAGGTTAGATGGAGTGATGGTGTGCTGTTGTTGGTTGTTAATGGTTGTTGATGTTGATGTTGTTCATTATAGGGTCGAGCCATGCCGCATTCTCCGGTTGTTTCCCGGGTGTTTTTGTTGAGATCGAGGGTTGTGTGTATATATATATATGGTGTAAATGTGTTCCTTTATATAGCGGAATGATTAATTTTACGTATTTGACTACGCGAGGGGTTACGTAAAAATTTACGTACGATTATTTGGACTTTGTCGTTATGAATTGTCTCCCTGCCGGCCGACCCGCGCGCGCTCTAGGTCTGAGGTTCCGTACTGTTTTTTCAATTGCCGGTTTGGCCAGTTCAACTTTGGCTTTCAGCATATTAACGTCTGGCGTCCGGCTGACAGAGTAGATGTAAAAGTTTTTCGTCTTCTAGCTGCTCTACTTATGGATAAGTAGAAGTCTACGCGACCTCCGGTAAGTGTGTTAACATATATAAATTAATTATTCATAAAAACAAATTGTATTTATTTTATATTAACTCAGATGCAGTGCGATAGGTTTTGCAGTGATTGATCACCACGTGGCAGGCACCAGGTTAAAATTTGTTTTATGTATGTTTCAATCTTAACGCTGGTTAACCGATGTTAGTAGTAATAATATACTAATGTGTTATAATAATGTAGTAATAATCATACTCAATTCATTAAACCAGAATGGGGCGTAAGTCAGTTATTTTTCTGAAATCAGTGTACATCACGGACTTGTTAAAGTTTGCTAATTCCTGTAAGGGTGAGTTCAGTGCTTTATGGAAACTGGTGCATAACTATTAATTGAAATGATTATTATTATGGAATGACTATATTTGGACATATTATATATTAAAATATTTAAAAGGGTTATTTTGAAGCGATTTATTAGATTCAAGGGTGTTCTATACTTAGTGAATTTTCGGAGTTATAAACTGGGCAGGCCATGCAATGTCAGCTGGTAAATGTGGTAGTGTGTTTTATTAAACTTGTAAGTAATCCCAGATATAATTGTGCAGGGTTTCCGATGTAGACGGGAATCTGTCCCGCTCCAGAAGGAAGGCCGAACACCCGCCTCCGAGGATGTAGAATTAAACACTTCCGTCAGCTGTCAGCCGGAATGGACGGACAAATACACTCAACCGAACCCTCTACCTACACGCTGCTAACCAGGTGAAATTTAAGCTTATTAAACCAAAATGTTGTGGCCGATAAACTGTTTTGAGACACTTGTGCAGACGCTCCAGTTTGGAGAATTATTTCCGGACAATGGGGGTTATATTTTACTTTGTAATTGTTTGTAAGGCTTACGCCTCCTGAATATATCAATGGCTATATCATTCTGAGAATTGTAAACTCGGCCAGGGTCATGCATCACCCGGGTCGAGGGGAGTTTTCTGTAAAAAGGGTCGGTACTAATTGTTTCTGTCTTAAGCATGCATGGACGGATGTATCTGTCCACGTTGGGAAATTTTACGGTTAATTAATTTTTCAGTTAATGAGGGCTCATGTATTTTATTATTAATTTAATGATCTGGGAGGTGTTTTAACATGTGGGCGACACCTGTAGGGGCCGTTTACTGCAGGACTGTATCATGTCAGATTTTGATGGATCTCGCCCGGACGCATGACCATGCCTGAAGTCAAGTTTTTTATGAACACTGTAAGCACGTTTCAGTACATTCATTACATAGATTCAGTTTTGCAAAATTCAATTCTACTGTTTAGCTAATTTGTAAAGTTTAAATTTTGCCATAGCCAGTTTAAATATTGTCACAGTTTATATTTTGCCATAGTTTAAATTTTGTATCTGTTAACCTTTTATTGCTCACAATACCAGTTAATTAATGTTAAAGAATACAAGACTAATCAGTATCAGTTATGAGTATTTAGGGGTGGTCACGTTCCACTCTTTTTTTTTGTAAATTCTGTCAAGAAAATAAAAGGAATAAGAAATGCAGTTAGGCAACCGGGCATCCATGTTAACCTCGTGATGGCACTCTTTATCATTATCATTGCCGAGATCCGAAATTGATAATTAAACATCTGCGTGGTATTTGTGCGCAGGCCACAATGCTTACATAGAACATTTAGATTTACTTATTATCTAATTAGAATCTTGGGGCATGTCTACTCTACTCTTTTGGGATATTGATTGAGGTTTTGGGGTTTAGTCATTTATTAATTGAAAATTAAGGTGGGCCGGATACTTGGTCAGAATAAGGAGGGTTGAGGGTGTATGATGACAAATATACGCTGCTAACCAGGTGAACATGTGATGTGCTACTTATATATAAATGTCTTTCTATGTCAATTATATGTGTGTTTTGTGTCTTATGTGACTGTTACATTATTATACTTGATTATGCATATGTGTATATATCTATATATTTGTATCATGTTGTGATTTGTGTAATTACGGGGAGGGTCGAGACTGTGCGCCATTCCACACTATTATTATTGTTTATGTGCCATTCAACTATTTATTATTCCATAATTATTCAACTATTTATTATTTATTCAATATTTATTTATGATAATAATTTATTATTTATTATTCAGCTATTTGGCGATGCATATGTTAATGGAATTATAACAACAATTAAGGGTTTTGGAAGTGAGCTATTTTGATTGTGAACTACTCGTAATTATCTTGTTTTAAGGGCGCATATGTTGTACAAAGCAGAGTACAATAAATACTGTTATAGTTATCTTAAGATCAGTGTTTCATTTGCAAGTCCCATCATACTGGACCCAGCACAATTTTGGCTTCTCTAGGCTCTTGCCTAGTTCTAAATAACTTGTGGCCTCTCTTTCAAAAAAAAAAAAAAAAAAAATAAATATATAATTAAAAATAAAAAAAAAAATAAATAAAAAAAAGGGGGAGTAGTTTTCTGTAGATAAAAGCATAAAAGGAAAGAGGGGTTACAAATGGTAGCAGTGAGCGTGGTTCATTCTAGGGTTGAACCCTTGGGTCCTTTGGTGTGATGGGGCTTGCAAATTCGGAAATAGTTTGGCAAATACAATAACATTTGATAATAATAATAATAATAGGTAAATGCAATGGCAGGGTTGACATAACATGTAGGTGTATATATGTACTGTGTATGAATTATTGTTAGGTGTTTTGAATTGTAAACCTGATGCCGCCACGGGCATGTGTTGTAGTTGGGTTTTGTTGTTTTGAAATTGGACCTTACCGGAGATCGCGCGGGGATGGGTTCCCTTATTTATTCTAGGAAGTAATAGCGCGTGCGGTTAGCGGGATGCGGTATGGCCCGACTGGAAGTCGGTACCGTCCGACTGCAATGGTGATCATGTTTTAGTCGAAATGTCGTATGTTGTGGTTAGTGTTGGTGGTGTGGATTGTATGTTGGTGTTAGTGTCTGATGTTGTTTCTTCTTCGAGTCTGGCGACTGACGGAGAGTTAGTTCTGGAGCGGGTCAGGTTTTCGCAGCGCTAGGAATCCCGGGGGTCCACTTGATGGAAGAGAGAGTACTCAAGTTTTTCAGTTTTTGTAAGTCATGTTTTGTGTTAGGTTGTTCGTAGGAATTTATGTTTGTTATTGTTTGTTTTGAATTGTGCAATTCTGGCGGCGGTATGCTATCAGAAATTGCCCCACCCTCTTTCAGGCGTTCTCCAGAAATTTTCGGTGGTGAATGGATTTGATGAGGACCAGCTGCAGGTTTTCTTGGAGCTGGTGTTGCAGGTGGCAGATTTCCCGGGGGTGTCCGATGGGGAGGTCTTGTCCCTTATATACCCGTATTGCCGGGGTACGTTGGCTGAGCTGGTCACCAAAACTCTGTGTCGGGGTGACATTGTTGATGCTTTCCACGGGGAGGTGTTGAACTTCTTCCTACCCATTCGACGACGTGCCCAGCTTAAGTTTGAAAAATTCTATCGCCTACAGGCCAACGGAGAGGCGTTAGGGGACTTCGTGCACGATATACGGAAAGCTGCCCGGGTGTTAAGGTTGGGGTTGCCCGAGACAGATGTTATACAAGCGATTCTGGAAGGACTGACTCCCCAAGAGAGATCTCGTTTGGTATTCGCGGACCGTCCACGTTGTTTTGCGGACCTTGAACGGCTGTGTGTGGTTTCAAGAACGGTCCAGGAGGTTGACGAGTCCCGGGGAAGAGATGCTACAGATGTCCAATACTCCAGTGGTTCATCAGGAAGAGCCAAGAAGGACAAACATGGCGGTTGGAGGAGAAAACAAGAGACTGTCAGAAAGCCTGAATATTCCGGAAGTGACGGAGGCTGCAAGGGGGTGGCAAGTGAGAAGACGGTAACAACGGCTACAGCACAGAAAACAAAGAAGTATGAAATTAACAGGGGAAGAAGAAATTATGTTAGGGAACAAACATCGGCAAGTAGGGAGCCTGTAGTTAGGCGTTATTCTTATTTGCAGAAAAGTGAGAGTTTAAAAGTTCCAGATGAAGCGCAAGTGCCTAAGAGAGTAGTAGATGAAGAAGGTGAAGCAGAAGAAGAAAAGCGGAATAGCTTCTGTGGATCGATACAGCACGACAAGAAAACGTCTGTGGATATTGAATTACCGGACTCAAAGAGGACGTCATGGTTGAATCCAGAGGCCGCAGAATTTGTTCCGGTATTTCCATCTCGGTTCGTGAGGGATCCAGATCCGGTAACATCATCATTGCCTACGCCGGGATGTGAGGAGTCACTTGAGAGTGTAGCGTTGCCATTGCCAATAGAAATTAATTTAGTCATTGCACATGAACCTGGACAGCTGGATTCCAGGGTGGAAAATGTTGAGGACGTTGTAGTTGCTGAAGGTGGTCAAGGAGTGGAATCGACAGAAGAGGCAGAAGAGCGGTCTGCGGATGCTTCACAGGAAGGTATAGTTGTAGGTGTTAGGGAGACTGTAGAGTCTGAAGTTGCAGATGGACACAGGGATGTCCGGGCTGCAAGTGTTTCTGGGGTTGTGGATGGACAAGGGGATGTTCATGCCGCAAGTGTGGTAGAAGTAGATGAGGTCGAAGTTGAGGAGAAATTTGGTGGCAGCGTCGTGGAGTGTGTGAGTGATAATGATGTAGTGGGTGAAGATGTGCAGACGCCTTCTGTAAGTAGTGTTGAGGATTCCGGGGAACGGAGAGAAGTTTCATGCGGACCAGGTGAGCAACTAGAGGATGAAGATGTGCAGTGTTCTGATGGTGGTAGTGGACGAGATGGCGATGATGTTGATGATGAACGTGTTGAGGAAAATGAGATTGGAGAAGAGGTTAGCGAAGAAGTTTGTGAAGCGGCTGGTGACCAGTGTGATGAAGAAATTGGTGAGGAGCTGAGGGAACATGTGGTTGAAGATGGATCTGAGGAGCAACTGGAAGATGCTGAGGATATGCAGTATCGTGACGGTGATTGGGATTATGGGGACGAAGAAGGGGAAATTGTAGAAGAAAAGAAAGAAGTAGAAAAGGAAGAAATTTTAGCAGAGGAGTTAGATGATGAGCATAATCCAAAGCGGAGTCAAAGGAGTGAAGTAAGTTGCCTTGATTCTGAATCAGAAGAAACAAATCCGTACAGCTCAACACGAAATAATTTCTCTGAGAGTGGTGTGCGAAAGCAACGAATACCCAAAGTCCGTCATAGAAAGGTAAGAAGAAGAGGTTAACGGGTAGCGGGTAGATGTTCCCCACAGTCCCAGTGGTGTTCGTCTACTTCAGGGTTGCGCCCCTGCCCACGCGAGCCTTGGTTTTCTCCAGTCATTCTCCTTTTCGGAGGGAACCAGGTCCTTAACTTTAGTCCTCGCTCTTGACCTTCAATGATCCTTGCCCCATTTCATCTTCCCGATTTTCCAACCTCTCCCCTTAGTAAAAAAAAAAAAAAAAACCTATCAATAAGGAGTTAGAGAGACGCCGGAAGTGAGGAGATGGTGTTCCTCGAGATTGTCGGTTTCCCCTGTTCTGGAAGGTTATCCTGGAGAAAGTTCGAGAGTTGGAAAATGCCCTTAGATTTGTCGTGGTCTTTGAGACCGTCAGTTTCCCCTGCCGGGAGAGGTTAGATGGAGTGATGGTGTGCTGTTGTTGGTTGTTAATGGTTGTTGATGTTGATGTTGTTCATTATAGGGTCGAGCCATGCCGCATTCTCCGGTTGTTTCCCGGGTGTTTTTGTTGAGATCGAGGGTTGTGTGTATATATATATATATGGTGTATCGACGGTGCCGTGGTGAAGTAAACCCCCCATATAGTTATGGCCTTTTTGGTGAAGTAAGAGTTGAGATGAGATTAATGTTCGCGTGCCCTTGGTGCGGTCCTCTCTGTCTGGCTGAGCGGGGCCGTCCGCCCTTGTGTAGGGATGTGGGCCAGCCATATGGCAAGGATGGAGATGCCTTGTGGGTGCATGTGGCTGGTCGGTCCAAGAGATGGACGAGAAGTAGTACGGTCGCTCACATATCAAGGTGGGAGATACCTTGTTTGGTCTTAGGACGAGTATGTGAGTGGGACCGGTGGGAGTAGGTGATGGTCACCGGAGAGGGTGACGTGTTGGGGCGGTCCCATGGGGTTGGCATGGCGGAGAAGGTCGCATGGGGATGGCTGTTTTACTGAGAGCAAGTACTGCTGGGCCGAACTAATCACGAAGACCACTGGCTTGTTTTGGGAGGGGGTACACTGCATGGTACCCTCCCTGCGTTTAACTGTGAGGCAACCAAGTTGCCCTTTTGGGGTGGGGATGTGCCGTGTTTTGGGAAAACCCCGGCGGTGTTCCTTTATATAGCGGAATTATTAAAATTACGTATTTGACTACGCGAGGGGTTACGTAAAAATTTACGTACGATTATTTGGACTTTGTCGTTATGAATTGTCTCCCTGCCGGCCGACCCGCGCGCGCTCTAGGTCTGAGGTTCCGTACTGTTTTTTCAATTGCCGGTTTGGCCAGTTCAACTTTGGCTTTCAGCATATTAACGTCTGGCGTCCGGCTGACAGAGTAGATGTAAAAGTTTTTCGTCTTCTAGCTGCTCTACTTATGGATAAGTAGAAGTCTACGCGACCTCCGGTAAGTGTGTTAACATATATAAATTAATTATTCATAAAAACAAATTGTATTTATTTTATATTAACTCAGATGCAGTGCGATAGGTTTTGCAGTGATTGATCACCACGTGGCAGGCACCAGGTTAAAATTTGTTTTATGTATGTTTCAATCTTAACGCTGGTTAACCGATGTTAGTAGTAATAATATACTAATGTGTTATAATAATGTAGTAATAATCATACTCAATTCATTAAACCAGAATGGGGCGTAAGTCAGTTATTTTTCTGAAATCAGTGTACATCACGGACTTGTTAAAGTTTGCTAATTCCTGTAAGGGTGAGTTCAGTGCTTTATGAAAACTGGTGCATAACTATTAATTGAAATGATTATTATTATGGAATGACTATATTTGGACATATTATATATTAAAATATTTAAAAGGGTTATTTTGAAGCGATTTATTAGATTCAAGGGTGTTCTATACTTAGTGAATTTTCGGAGTTATAAACTGGGCAGGCCATGCAATGTCAGCTGGTAAATGTGGTAGTGTGTTTTATTAAACTTGTAAGTAATCCCAGATATAATTGTGCAGGGTTTCCGATGTAGACGGGAATCTGTCCCGCTCCAGAAGGAAGGCCGAACACCCGCCTCCGAGGATGTAGAATTAAACACTTCCGTCAGCTGTCAGCCGGAATGGACGGACAAATACACTCAACCGAACCCTCTACCTACACGCTGCTAACCAGGTGAAATTTAAGCTTATTAAACCAAAATGTTGTGGCCGATAAACTCTTTTGAGACACTTGTGCAGACGCTCCAGTTTGGAGAATTATTTCCGGACAATGGGGGTTATATTTTACTTTGTAATTGTTTGTAAGGCTTACGCCTCCTGAATATATCAATGGCTATATCATTCTGAGAATTGTAAACTCGGCCAGGGTCATGCATCACCCGGGTCGAGGGGAGTTTTCTGTAAAAAGGGTCGGTACTAATTGTTTCTGTCTTAAGCATGCATGGACGGATGTATCTGTCCACGTTGGGAAATTTTACGGTTAATTAATTTTTCAGTTAATGAGGGCTCATGTATTTTATTATTAATTTAATGATCTGGGAGGTGTTTTAACATGTGGGCGACACCTGTAGGGGCCGTTTACTGCAGGACTGTATCATGTCAGATTTTGATGGATCTCGCCCGGACGCATGACCATGCCTGAAGTCAAGTTTTTTATGAACACTGTAAGCACGTTTCAGTACATTCATTACATAGATTCAGTTTTGCAAAATTCAATTCTACTGTTTAGCTAATTTGTAAAGTTTAAATTTTGCCATAGCCAGTTTAAATATTGTCACAGTTTATATTTTGCCATAGTTTAAATTTTGTATCTGTTAACCTTTTATTGCTCACAATACCAGTTAATTAATGTTAAAGAATACAAGACTAATCAGTATCAGTTATGAGTATTTAGGGGTGGTCACGTTCCACTCTTTTTTTTTGTAAATTCTGTCAAGAAAATAAAAGGAATAAGAAATGCAGTTAGGCAACCGGGCATCCATGTTAACCTCGTGATGGCACTCTTTATCATTATCATTGCCGAGATCCGAAATTGATAATTAAATATCTGCGTGGTATTTGTGCGCAGGCCACAATGCTTACATAGAACATTTAGATTTACTTATTATCTAATTAGAATCTTGGGGCATGTCTACTCTACTCTTTTGGGATATTGATTGAGGTTTTGGGGTTTAGTCATTTATTAATTGAAAATTAAGGTGGGCCGGATACTTGGTCAGAATAAGGAGGGTTGAGGGTGTATGATGACAAATATACGCTGCTAACCAGGTGAACATGTGATGTGCTACTTATATGTAAATGTCTTTCTATGTCAATTATATGTGTGTTTTGTGTCTTATGTGACTGTTACATTATTATACTTGATTATGCATATGTGTATATATCTATATATTTGTATCATGTTGTGATTTGTGTAATTACGGGGAGGGTCGAAACTGTGCGCCATTCCACACTATTATTATTGTTTATGTGCCATTCAACTATTTATTATTCCATAATTATTCAACTATTTATTATTTATTCAATATTTATTTATGATAAGAATTTATTATTTATTATTCAGCTATTTGGCGATGCATATGTTAATGGAATTATAACAACAATTAAGGGTTTTGGAAGTGAGCTATTTTGATTGTGAACTACTCGTAATTATCTTGCTTTAAGGGCGCATATGTTGTACAAAGCAGAGTACAATAAATACTGTTATAGTTATCTTAAGATCAGTGTTTCATTTGCAAGTCCCATCATACTGGACCCAGCACAATTTTGGCTTCTCTAGGCTCTTGCCTAGTTCTAAATAACTTGTGGCCTCTCTTTCAAAAAAAAATAAAATAAATATATAATTAAATATAAATAAAAAAATAAATAAAAAAAAAGGGGGAGTTGTTTTCTGTAGATAAAAGCATAAAAGGAAAGAGGGGTTACAAATGGTAGCAGTGAGCGTGGTTCATTCTAGGGTTGAACCCTTGGGTCCTTTGGTGTGATGGGGCTTGCAAATTCGGAAATAGTTTGGCAAATACAATAACATTTGATAATAATAATAATAATAGGTAAATGCAATGGCAGGGTTGACATAACATGTAGGTGTATATATGTACTGTGTATGAATTATTGTTAGGTGTTTTGAATTGTAAACCTGATGCCGCCACGGGCATGTGTTGTAGTTGGGTTTTGTTGTTTTGAAATTGGACCTTACCGGAGATCGCGCGGGGATGGGTTCCCTTATTTATTCTAGGAAGTAATAGCGCGTGCGGTTAGCGGGATGCGGTATGGCCCGACTGGAAGTCGGTACCGTCCGACTGCAATGGTGATCATGTTTTAGTCGAAATGTCGTATGTTGTGGTTAGTGTTGGTGGTGTGGATTGTATGTTGGTGTTAGTGTCTGATGTTGTTTCTTCTTCGAGTCTGGCGACTGACGGAGAGTTAGTTCTGGAGCGGGTCAGGTTTTCGCAGCGCTAGGAATCCCGGGGGTCCACTTGATGGAAGAGAGAGTACTCAAGTTTTTCAGTTTTTGTAAGTCATGTTTTGTGTTAGGTTGTTCGTAGGAATTTATGTTTGTTATTGTTTGTTTTGAATTGTGCAATTCTGGCGGCGGTATGCTATCAGAAATTGCCCCACCCTCTTTCAGGCGTTCTCCAGAAATTTTCGGTGGTGAATGGATTTGATGAGGACCAGCTGCAGGTTTTCTTGGAGCTGGTGTTGCAGGTGGCAGATTTCCCGGGGGTGTCCGATGGGGAGGTCTTGTCCCTTATATACCCGTATTGCCGGGGTACGTTGGCTGAGCTGGTCACCAAAACTCTGTGTCGGGGTGACATTGTTGATGCTTTCCACGGGGAGGTGTTGAACTTCTTCCTACCCATTCGACGACGTGCCCAGCTTAAGTTTGAAAAATTCTATCGCCTACAGGCCAACGGAGAGGCGTTAGGGGACTTCGTGCACGATATACGGAAAGCTGCCCGGGTGTTAAGGTTGGGGTTGCCCGAGACAGATGTTATACAAGCGATTCTGGAAGGACTGACTCCCCAAGAGATATCTCGTTTGGTATTCGCGGACCGTCCACGTTGTTTTGCGGACCTTGAACGGCTGTGTGTGGTTTCAAGAACGGTCCAGGAGGTTGACGAGTCCCGGGGAAGAGATGCTACAGATGTCCAATACTCCAGTGGTTCATCAGGAAGAGCCAAGAAGGACAAACATGGCGGTTGGAGGAGAAAACAAGAGACTGTCAGAAAGCCTGAATATTCCGGAAGTGACGGAGGCTGTAAGGGGGTGGCAAGTGAGAAGACGGTAACAACGGCTACAGCACAGAAAACAAAGAAGTATGAAATTAACAGGGGAAGAAGAAATTATGTTAGGGAACAAACATCGGCAAGTAGGGAGCCTGTAGTTAGGCGTTATTCTTATTTGCAGAAAAGTGAGAGTTTAAAAGTTCCAGATGAAGCGCAAGTGCCTAAGAGAGTAGTAGATGAAGAAGGTGAAGCAGAAGAAGAAAAGCGGAATAGCTTCTGTGGATCGATACAGCACGACAAGAAAACGTCTGTGGATAATGAATTACCGGACTCAAAGAGGACGTCATGGTTGAATCCAGAGGCCGCAGAATTTGTTCCGGTATTTCCATCTCGGTTCGTGAGGGATCCAGATCCGGTAACATCATCATTGCCTACGCCGGGATGTGAGGAGTCACTTGAGAGTGTAGCGTTGCCATTGCCAATAGAAATTAATTTAGTCATTGCACATGAACCTGGACAGCTGGATTCCAGGGTGGAAAATGTTGAGGACGTTGTAGTTGCTGAAGGTGGTCAAGGAGTGGAATCGACAGAAGAGGCAGAAGAGCGGTCTGCGGATGCTTCACAGGAAGGTATAGTTGTAGGTGTTAGGGAGACTGTAGAGTCTGAAGTTGCAGATGGACACAGGGATGTCCGGGCTGCAAGTGTTTCTGGGGTTGTGGATGGACAAGGGGATGTTCATGCCGCAAGTGTGGTAGAAGTAGATGAGGTCGAAGTTGAGGAGAAATTTGGTGGCAGCGTCGTGGAGTGTGTGAGTGATAATGATGTAGTGGGTGAAGATGTGCAGACGCCTTCTGTAAGTAGTGTTGAGGATTCCGGGGAACGGAGAGAAGTTTCATGCGGACCAGGTGAGCAACTAGAGGATGAAGATGTGCAGTGTTCTGATGGTGGTAGTGGACGAGATGGCGATGATGTTGATGATGAACGTGTTGAGGAAAATGAGATTGGAGAAGAGGTTAGCGAAGAAGTTTGTGAAGCGGCTGGTGACCAGTGTGATGAAGAAATTGGTGAGGAGCTGAGGGAACATGTGGTTGAAGATGGATCTGAGGAGCAACTGGAAGATGCTGAGGATATGCAGTATCGTGACGGTGATTGGGATTATGGGGACGAAGAAGGGGAAATTGTAGAAGAAAAGAAAGAAGTAGAAAAGGAAGAAATTTTAGCAGAGGAGTTAGATGATGAGCATAATCCAAAGCGGAGTCAAAGGAGTGAAGTAAGTTGCCTTGATTCTGATTCAGAAGAAACAAATCCGTACAGCTCAACACGAAATAATTTCTCTGAGAGTGGTGTGCGAAAGCAACGAATACCCAAAGTCCGTCATAGAAAGGTAAGAAGAAGAGGTTAACGGGTAGCGGGTAGATGTTCCCCACAGTCCCAGTGGTGTTCGTCTACTTCAGGGTTGCGCCCCTGCCCACGCGAGCCTTGGTTTTCTCCAGTCATTCTCCTTTTCGGAGGGAACCAGGTCCTTAACTTTAGTCCTCGCTCTTGACCTTCAATGATCCTTGCCCCATTTCATCTTCCCGATTTTCCAACCTCTCCCCTTAGTAAAAAAAAAAAAAAAACCTATCAATAAGGAGTTAGAGAGACGCCGGAAGTGAGGAGATGGTGTTCCTCGAGATTGTCGGTTTCCCCTGTTCTGGAAGGTTATCCTGGAGAAAGTTCGAGAGTTGGAAAGTGCCCTTAGATTTGTCGTGGTCTTTGAGACCGTCAGTTTCCCCTGTCGGGAGAGGTTAGATGGAGTGATGGTGTGCTGTTGTTGGTTGTTAATGGTTGTTGATGTTGATGTTGTTCATTATAGGGTCGAGCCATGCCGCATTCTCCGGTTGTTTCCCGGGTGTTTTTGTTGAGATCGAGGGTTGTGTGTATATATATATATATATGGTGTATCGACGGTGCCGTGGTGAAGTAAACCCCCCATATAGTTATGGCCTTTTTGGTGAAGTAAGAGTTGAGATGAGATTAATGTTCGCGTGCCCTTGGTGCGGTCCTCTCTGTCTGGCTGAGCGGGGCCGTCCGCCCTTGTGTAGGGATGTGGGCCAGCCATATGGCAAGGATGGAGATGCCTTGTGGGTGCATGTGGCTGGTCGGTCCAAGAGATGGACGAGAAGTAGTACGGTCGCTCACATATCAAGGTGGGAGATACCTTGTTTGGTCTTAGGACGAGTATGTGAGTGGGACCGGTGGGAGTAGGTGATGGTCACCGGAGAGGGTGACGTGTTGGGGCGGTCCCGTGGGGTTGGCATGGCGGAGAGGGTCGCATGGGGATGGCTGTTTTACTGAGAGCAAGTACTGCTGGGCCGAACTAATCACGAAGACCACTGGCTTGTTTTGGGAGGGGGTACACTGCAGGGTACCCTCCCTGCGTTTAACTGTGAGGCAACCAAGTTGCCCTTTTGTGGTGGGGGTGTGCCGTGTTTTGGGAAAACCCCGGCGGTGTTCCTTTATATAGCGGAATGATTAAAATTACGTATTTGACTACGCGAGGGGTTACGTAAAAATTTACGTACGATTATTTGGACTTTGTCGTTATGAATTGTCTCCCTGCCGGCCGACCCGCGCGCGCTCTAGGTCTGAGGTTCCGTACTGTTTTTTCAATTGCCGGTTTGGCCAGTTCAACTTTGGCTTTCAGCATATTAACGTCTGGCGTCCGGCTGACAGAGTAGATGTAAAAGTTTTTCGTCTTCTAGCTGCTCTACTTATGGATAAGTAGAAGTCTACGCGACCTCCGGTAAGTGTGTTAACATATATAAATTAATTATTCATAAAAACAAATTGTATTTATTTTATATTAACTCAGATGCAGTGCGATAGGTTTTGCAGTGATTGATCACCACGTGGCAGGCACCAGGTTAAAATTTGTTTTATGTATGTTTCAATCTTAACGCTGGTTAACCGATGTTAGTAGTAATAATATACTAATGTGTTATAATAATGTAGTAATAATCATACTCAATTCATTAAACCAGAATGGGGCGTAAGTCAGTTATTTTTCTGAAATCAGTGTACATCACGGACTTGTTAAAGTTTGCTAATTCCTGTAAGGGTGAGTTCAGTGCTTTATGAAAACTGGTGCATAACTATTAATTGAAATGATTATTATTATGGAATGACTATATTTGGACATATTATATATTAAAATATTTAAAAGGGTTATTTTGAAGCGATTTATTAGATTCAAGGGTGTTCTATACTTAGTGAATTTTCGGAGTTATAAACTGGGCAGGCCATGCAATGTCAGCTGGTAAATGTGGTAGTGTGTTTTATTAAACTTGTAAGTAATCCCAGATATAATTGTGCAGGGTTTCCGATGTAGACGGGAATCTGTCCCGCTCCAGAAGGAAGGCCGAACACCCGCCTCCGAGGATGTAGAATTAAACACTTCCGTCAGCTGTCAGCCGGAATGGACGGACAAATACACTCAACCGAACCCTCTACCTACACGCTGCTAACCAGGTGAAATTTAAGCTTATTAAACCAAAATGTTGTGGCCGATAAACTCTTTTGAGACACTTGTGCAGACGCTCCAGTTTGGAGAATTATTTCCGGACAATGGGGGTTATATTTTACTTTGTAATTGTTTGTAAGGCTTACGCCTCCTGAATATATCAATGGCTATATCATTCTGAGAATTGTAAACTCGGCCAGGGTCATGCATCACCCGGGTCGAGGGGAGTTTTCTGTAAAAAGGGTCGGTACTAATTGTTTCTGTCTTAAGCATGCATGGACGGATGTATCTGTCCACGTTGGGAAATTTTACGGTTAATTAATTTTTCAGTTAATGAGGGCTCATGTATTTTATTATTAATTTAATGATCTGGGAGGTGTTTTAACATGTGGGCGACACCTGTAGGGGCCGTTTACTGCAGGACTGTATCATGTCAGATTTTGATGGATCTCGCCCGGACGCATGACCATGCCTGAAGTCAAGTTTTTTATGAACACTGTAAGCACGTTTCAGTACATTCATTACATAGATTCAGTTTTGCAAAATTCAATTCTACTGTTTAGCTAATTTGTAAAGTTTAAATTTTGCCATAGCCAGTTTAAATATTGTCACAGTTTATATTTTGCCATAGTTTAAATTTTGTATCTGTTAACCTTTTATTGCTCACAATACCAGTTAATTAATGTTAAAGAATACAAGACTAATCAGTATCAGTTATGAGTATTTAGGGGTGGTCACGTTCCACTCTTTTTTTTTGTAAATTCTGTCAAGAAAATAAAAGGAATAAGAAATGCAGTTAGGCAACCGGGCATCCATGTTAACCTCGTGATGGCACTCTTTATCATTATCATTGCCGAGATCCGAAATTGATAATTAAACATCTGCGTGGTATTTGTGCGCAGGCCACAATGCTTACATAGAACATTTAGATTTACTTATTATCTAATTAGAATCTTGGGGCTTGTCTACTCTACTCTTTTGGGATATTGATTGAGGTTTTGGGGTTTAGTCATTTATTAATTGAAAATTAAGGTGGGCCGGATACTTGGTCAGAATAAGGAGGGTTGAGGGTGTATGATGACAAATATACGCTGCTAACCAGGTGAACATGTGTTGTGCTACTTATATGTAAATGTCTTTCTATGTCAATTATATGTGTGTTTTGTGTCTTATGTGACTGTTACATTATTATACTTGATTATGCATATGTGTATATGTCTATATATTTGTATCATGTTGTGATTTGTGTAATTACGGGGAGGGTCGAGACTGTGCGCCATTCCACACTATTATTATTGTTTATGTGCCATTCAACTATTTATTATTCCATAATTATTCAACTATTTATTATTTATTCAATATTTATTTATGATAATAATTTATTATTTATTATTCAGCTATTTGGCGATGCATATGTTAATGGAATTATAACAACAATTAAGGGTTTTGGAAGTGAGCTATTTTGATTGTGAACTACTCGTAATTATCTTGCTTTAAGGGCGCATATGTTGTACAAAGCAGAGTACAATAAATACTGTTATAGTTATCTTAAGATCAGTGTTTCATTTGCAAGTCCCATCATACTGGACCCAGCACAATTTTGGCTTCTCTAGGCTCTTGCCTAGTTCTAAATAACTTGTGGCCTCTCTTTCAAAAAAAAAAAATTAATAAATATAAAATTAAATATAAATAAAAAAATAAATAAAAAAGGGGGAGTTGTTTTCTGTAGATAAAAGCATAAAAGGAAAGAGGGGTTACAATTGTGTTTGTGAATTCTGCCAAACTTTGGACAGAATCCTTAATTGTCGACTTGACTTGAAGTAAGTTTTGAACATAGTATTTGGCTAGTATGAGCTTGTTGTCATACCTTTCGGACAGCAAACTCAACGCTATTGAATAATTTTCCTTACAGATGGGTAATGACTTAATTAAATCTAAAGGTTCACACTTCAAAGAAGAATGTAAATAATGTAATTTCTGCACTGGTGTTAAATCGGATCTTGTATGCACTAAGTCCGTAAAAATTGAATAAAAATGTTGCCATTCCAATATGTTGCCTGAGAAGCAGGGCAAACTTATTGGTTTTAATTGCATGGGTGTCGATAATACGGGAGGTACAGTCTGAACATTAAATGCATCAAGTAATTGCAAAATATTTGCTTCAGTCGAATATAGCATTTCTTCGACCTCAACTCGGTCTTCTTGAGCAGCGCTCGTGTCTTTACTAATAAGTTCTATTTCAGACTGCACCTCGTCGTACTTCGACGCCAAGCTTTTGAGACTTTCCAGCCTTACAGTTAAAAAATGTTTTGTATTTGAAGTTACATCAAAGTTATTTATGGCAGATTGTATTCGCACTATTGCGGACTTTAAGCCGCCTCTTTTTCTGGTTAACACTTTGAGGCCTTCTTCAGCCATTGTATGCACCTTGTTACGCTGTTATTGGTGATACCTTGTTGGCGATGTCCTGCAGCGTCGACGCCTTGGTGAAGATGGCAAACACAGCTCGTAGAGATGACCGCCTTGTGTAAAGCACTGTAGCTAGCAGGCTCTTGCGAAGATGTTATCAGAAGGCTCAAAGATGACAAGCGAAATGCTATTGCAAATCACGCCACGGTCGTATCAGCTGATGTGCTAATTCGCCCGTGATGGCCAGAAATAGTGGCAGAAAAATATTAAATGGTAATGACGCATGGAAAATCCAGGTCCGGAGTGACCAAAAAATGGTTAATGATGTGAGTGATCCGTACTGAGGACCAAAAAATGTGGAGAATCCGGTCGGCGTGGACCAAAAAACGTTTTTGTAAAAGAATGTAGCTTGTAATGCGTGCATTGATGAATCATCAGGTAGCAGAAATGATGAAAATTGTGGACTGTATTAAATTCATTTTAATTGAAGTTCAAGTTTACATTACATGTGATTAGCAGTTATTTAAATAAGGTTGGCTAATGAGCATGACGTATGCGTAAGACATATGGTTTGATGTATACGTAACAAATTTAGAATACGATAAAGGGGCCTAATGGGCCATATGAAGTGTGGCCTAAGGCCTACGATAAAGGTCGTAAAGAGTACGACCTGCGTTAGTACGCAGAAATAAATACTTTCGTACAAGTATTTCAAGCAGTAAGACTGCAGGCGAGCCGACCGCCGCTACGAGCGTTTTTGACGTACTGAGCTTGACATGCGTAATCAGAATAGAACAAAGTAGGAAGCAGATTAGCCAACCTATGAAATAAAATTATCGCGCTACTGCACACTATTTTTTGATCTTATTAAATACAATAACTAGGCCTATGATCAGCATGATTCTTACAGCCATATCCAATTCATAAATAATTATTTAACTATTATTTGCTAATCTTTGTTTACAATTCTTCTTATCTTATATCATTTTTTGTGTGATAAACAACATCACTTTTATGAACTTATTAACGATCCCTAATAACATTGATGTTTATGGATTTGTTTTAACTACTTACTTTTTTAAACAATCTTTACTTTCCCTCCATGTTAACACCATCTGTTTTTCCTTTCAGGGTATTCTCCCTTTTAAATATAATTGTATTTACTTAAATTTAATAATAACATTCTTTCTTAACTAAATACTGTCTTCATCACTTTTCAGCGTTCATTATACCTTACTTAACTGTTTATACTTACTGCTAGTCTTAAGTACTAATATTCTTCACTTTTTATCATTTAGTGTTTCTTATAATTTAATTAGTGTTTTTGCTTTTATCCTTCACTATTTTTCACTATATTAACATTCTTTATTTTACACCATTCTCATTCAATCTCACCTTTACTTTTAAATTATTTATAGTTTATTATAATTTAATTAGTGTACCTTCTTTATCACTACACTTTGGGGTTTTTACACTTTCATTTTGCACTTCACAAATGTTTTTTGTTTTTTAAGTGTTTATGAATGGGTAATCCCTCTAATTACTATCTCACTACCATACTATCTCTTTCATTACAATATATCATTAATAATATTAACAATTTTATATTTATATTTCTATCATTATATCTAACTCTGGTTTGTGGGTTAGTTTGCCTTTGTATTATTTATATTTAACATTGTTTAATTGGGTTTCTTTCAATTCACTTACTATTGTCCAGTAATGGATAATAACATTTATCTTTTTCTTTCATAAGTTAATTATTGGTCTTTTTTCCTATATTACATTTGAGTGTATTTTTTCTCCTGCTCATATCCTTTATTACTTGTTTGTGTATTATCATTGGTTGTCATTTTTATTTATTTCCCTTTATCTTGGGTTTGTTTCTTTTTCGTTTCCCTCCTTCTTCATTTTCATTGTATTTGGTTAATACCGTGGTTTTCCACCTTCTTTTTTGGGTTCATTTTAATCTGTTGCATTGAGTTATTCAATTTCTTTAATAGTGTTTCATTTTCGTTTGGTTTCGGTTTTTTCACTTCTTCATTTTGGTTGGTTCAATCACTTTCTTCTTCGGTTTTATTCTTGTTTGTTTTTTGTGGTTCCCTTCTTCTTTTGTTTCCTTTTGTTGGGTCAATCACTTTCTTCTTCGGTTTTATTCTTGTTTGTTTTTTGTGGTTCCCTTCTTCTTTTGTTTCCTTTTGTTGGGTCAATCACTTTCTTCTTCGGTTTTATTCTTGTTTGTTTTTTGTGGTTCCCTTCTTCTTTTGGTTTTCCTGTTTGTTTGGTCAATCACTTGGGTTAGGTCATGTCGTCGTTTGTCGTGTCATTGTCTTTTTATTTTCTTTATATTTTATTTATATTAAACATTTTATTTTATATGAAGTATTATTTTATATTCAATATTATCTTTTTCATCCCCGGTATTGGGGTGGCTTATTTGTGTTGTAACAATATATATATTGCAACAGAACACAGGATGATAAGATATGCTGTTTATATCAGAGTACATGAATGACAAGCATTTTCTTGTTTAAATTTGTTTTGTGTAATATTTTGTTTTTTAGTCATAAGTTTTGTATTTAAAAAATGATAAGCATATATGTTACACCAAACTCTTCATAAAAAATTGTACTATATTGTCATGTATTTTTTGTATGAAATGGTGCGCGTGTGCGGGTGTGATAATCTGCGATCGATATAGCGGCAGTGGTAGTTAACCGATTTACATGAAAATTTGACAAGGAATTATTTAAATAAATAGCTTCGATTTGTGTATACTCTGAGGTTTGTAATTATTTTAGAAATATGATTTTTTAAGTAAAGCAAAACTCAAGTGTAACTCTTATCAATGATAGGGTAATAATAATTGTAGATAATTTCCATGCAGGACTATGCAAAATTATACAAAGTTTTTCATGAATTTTGTGTATCTGGTTGTTCCATCAATCATGTGACTTGGGCTTGGCCTATCAAATTACACCAAATTCAGTGAGATTCATACGTTGCAGAGCTAGGTTGAACACAGTCTGTCTGTCGACGTTGCTAGGTGAAGTTGTGCCCCGGGTAAGAGAGTTATTCTCTTACAAACGTAAAAAGATCTTATATAAAATAAACCATAAACCTTAAAATTCTTAACGAAGTTTTGCGGTAAGAACCAAGAAGGAATAGAGGAATATTTTATATAAAGTAAACTATAAACCTTGTAATTCTTAACGAAGTTTTGCGGTAAGAACCAAGAGGATAAATAATTAAGTAAAATTTAAAATAAAATTCAGTGCTGTGTCGTGTAAGTTAAGATATCCGCATAGGGAACTTAAAGACACTACAAGATATCGTGGAAGCAGTTAAACATAACTACGAGACTCTGAAATATCGCCGCTGGAGCTGCTTGCTGTACAAGGACGACGAGACGAAGAGGACACCAGGAAGGAGTGAAGCTGTAGAAGAGGAGACGAGACGGGACCGACGAGACGAGAGGAGGACGTTGCAGCAAACAAGTAAAAGCGATTCATATTAATCGAACAATACAAACAATTTAATATACTATCAATACATGACAATTTAAAAAACATTGTACATCTTTATAAACAATATTTGTATGTAATAAATAATATTTCATCTCCTCCATAATAGACTTTTATCGATTTCTACACACTCACAATATCCTTATTAGAATAATAAAGTTTGATCTGTTGCAATATATATATATAGCGACAGTACAAATAAGTGATGTACTGAGCATTGAATATAAAAATTTAAATATACCTAATAAACTGTAAATAATTAATAACGTATTAGAAATAAGCATGTCAGGGATTGCAAGCTTGGCTCAGAAAAAAATATGAACAGGTGTTTCGACCTGACTCGACGTGCACACACACACAAATGTAACTGAAAGTGTGTACACCAGTATTTTGCAAGTGTGTGTGATGCAGGTCTATGCAGGCGAGTTTACCACCCCAAGATGAATAATTGCATAATTACTGTTTTTCCGTAATTATTCATAAACTATAAATAAGGAGTAAAATCCAAAAACACAATAAAATGTAATAAAATTAACTAAATACTGTGTACAAAAACCACATGAAAGGGACACACTGTACGAGTGTAGTGGTGAAATAACTGTGTACAGAGCGAAAGGGTTAAGTTGCAATGTCCAAAAATACAGTGAACATGTGCAGTGAAAATAGTTGTAAGATGAGTATAAGAGTATACTTACAGGACTCTGCAATTCGCAGAAATATAAGAAATAGCGAAATTGACAAGGAGTGGGGGGACTGAACCCAGAGACAATTTCAGACATGTCGATTTCGTACAACTGCAGGTGTTGACCACGACGTGGGTATAAATAGGACACACACGCTACAGTTGTTCTCTTTTTCGATCACCCACAGTGCAGCGGGAGCTTCTGCCCGTCCGCACAAAATATTTAAATTTGTTGTAAATAGTTTCATCCTTCCAGTTACATACAGTTATGTAACTGGATTGTAAAAAACAAGCAATTTTAATTAGTAACAGAATTACATGAGAAGAAGTTCCAGAAAGAGAGAGAGAGAGAGCTGACGACTTAGTTCCAGAGAGCGACAAGAGAGAGACGACGCTGGACTCTAGAGGAGACTGCGCTGGACAAGAGGAACACTACTGAAGTCTGGAAACGACGCTGGACAAGAAGAATCGATGCTGAGTTCGAGACGAGGACGATTACAGATGGATCCAATGATTGAGTATGATTGACAACAATAAGGTGATAAACAACTTATTTATCTCGTAATCGAACAATTAACTCAAAGAAAATTAAAGACATTCTTGTTCTATTTAAAAGTAAAAGCCAATGTTTATTATAAGTATAGAGAGTTAGAATAATAGATGTTATTGAAGTAAGATTAACGTAAATAAGAGCTCAAATTAATATTGAAATGAAAATAATGCAAAGCATTTAAATAAAAATTAGCGTTTTATAAATCAGTACTGATAAAAGAAAGATAAATTCAGTAACTATTCATATTTTTGAGTTTACAGTACAATATCTAAAAAGATATTTAAACATTGATATTTCAATTGACTGAGTAGTCAGGAAATGATATTTTTTAATAAAATAATTAGTAGAATAGAATATTTAGTCAGTAAGGATGTATATAGCGTAAGCCTTACGGCATAGTAACAAAGTAATAACGAATGTTTTAAGTCGAATCAAGTGCCATGCGCACAATTTTATTAGTACCAAATAAATTTGAAATACCGTTAAAAGTTACATCGAGTTCTTATTACAGATACACCTGAAACCCAAATTAAATTGTATTTATGCAAGTTGTATTGTTATATAAATTGTCGCTCCAAGATCGTGGGGCTATTCAAATACACAAATAGATGTGTATTTGCAACCTGTATACACGCAACTATATATGTACTGTTATATAAATTGGCTCCCAAAGAACTTGGGGCTATACAAATTAAATTACATGTAAATTTATACACGTACAACATAAATTATACAACTTATGTACAGTTGAATGTTGCATAAAAATGTCGCTTCCAACGTGGGGCATCACAAATTTAAATTATATTATTTATGCAATGTTTATACTGTTGCAATATATATATTGTAACGATTAGTTCTGGTCGTATCTGTATTATAATGCCACACGTTGTATGCGTCAATCTGTAACGAGACGACTGTTGCGTCTCTATAAAATGTGTACACCAGTTTTTTATGTGTAGTAAGTGTTAGTGTGGTGTGTTCGTCTCACACCTGTTATTACATCAATGGTTATTGCTAACGAAGTCCGTAGCGTTGTCACAATTATCAGTACAACCTAGTGGAAACATTACCTGTAATTTCATAGGGGTTTGTGAATCCCGGGTGGCGCCAAATTGTTTATTGAAAACAATTAAATTTGTGAATTAATATGTTAGTTTGGTGTTTTCAGCGGTGACGGCTGGTGCGTTCGAATCGGTTCCCACCTCTGTACAGCTTACTGTATTGCACAGATAGCAAGAGCGCTAGTTGTCTGTTCAGTGAATTCGCTAACACACACATATATTATACAATTTCCTATGAAATAAAACAATGGTTACACTCTGTACTGTTTCTTTAATTATAGTTTGGTAATTCATCAATGTGACAATAATATTATAATTTAGTATTCAATAAAATTGCTCCGGCATAAAACATGAAACACAATATCTCAAGCTGACGAAATTAGTTTTGAAACGAGTTATTCTGATGCCAACATGGCTACTGTTTGTACACTATATATCAACTCGCCCAAAATCTGGAGTTCTTTAGATTATAAAGAAAACATAAAATATGGTTACAATAAAAAAGTACACTACCGTACCTTGTCCGTACTTAAATAATATAAAGTGTGGTTATAATTTGTTCGGCAGTGTAGTAATAGGTGTTACAAAAGTTCGCAATTTAATGCAAGGTTATTTTTTAGTTTAAAACAAGTTTTCTACGTAAGTTTATTTTATTCAATCCTTGAAAGAAAATTATTTTTTAATTCATAGTGAGAGTTTGTATTGATATGAGAAATATTTAAAGTGCTTTTATTCCCGGGATTAGGGTATTTAAATGATACTTATCAGTTCAGAAGGTTGTAATAGATCGTTGTTCTTTGGTAATGGAAAATTCATCAAATTTGGAGTGATTTAGGCGGCTGGCGTCTTTTTCTAATTTGTCTTGGGAATTTCTGCTTTTAATTTTCGTTTATTTAGTTCCTGGACATCAGTTAAACGTTAATCCTCTTCTTCTCCTTCTCACTGGTACATGTTTTTGACTTTTGAATATTTTTTAAACCTTTTAAAGTAAAATTTCGGTCATACAAAATCTTGCGTCCCTACTACCCAAGCGTCATTTTACTAGTAAAAAACTTTAACGGAAAATTAGTAACCAACGGCCCGTTTCTATGGAAACCAAAATCCTTTGATTGGCTAAGGCCTAGTTTATAAGCATTGTTATTATATTTGAAATTTATTCAAATTTACTATATATTTTCTGATTGATTTTATTCTTCTGTCTTCCTTCCTGGGTATTAAATATTATCACTATTGTATTTATTTCCTTTCAAAGATTAAAATAATACCTCATAAGGTCATGTTCTATTAGATATTAATTTTGTCTAATTATGTTGACATTTGATAATTACATATGTTCTTTAGTTTAAGCTCTTATTGTAACATTTTTCTTTTAAAATTATTTATACATAATTTTTGGCTAGTTACTTTCCTTAGATTTGTTAATTTCCTTGTGGATTTTATACAATTTGTAATTATTGGTTTTGACAGTTAGGCATTTCAGATGCACTAGTAGCCATTAACTATATCTACTGAATTTATATAAATGATGTTTCATTTTATTCTAATGTATTTTGTTTGATTAGTGGTTCTGTTATTTTCTACATTTATTGTTTTTCTATTGTAATTAGATTTGTATTGTCTTAACTTCTTAATCCTCTATTTTGCCTTTGTTAAATAATATGGCTACCACTCCCTATTCTTCCTCAATTAAAAAACATAACATCTAGGCGTATGCTCTGTACAAATTCTTCAGTCATACCGTATTCATAAATATAATTATACAATTATTTTACCATTATTAAGTAAAGTTTGTTTACAACTCAATTAATTAATTACTATTTTTTGGGTGTTAACTAACATCACCTTTTGAACAATTGTTTTTCCCTTACAATCTAGGGTGTTTATTTATTTATTATTACTTGCTTATTTCCTAATTAAACTCTACGCTCAATCCATGTTAATACTAGCTGTTTATCTTTACATGGGATACTCCCCTTTTAAATACAATCGTTTACAGCTAATCTTAAATCTCTTAATGGACAACGTTATTATCACTTTCCAGTGTTCATTTCATATCACTAATTGTTTCCATTTACTATTATTATTAAAACTTTATATTTCTAATTACTAATTTGTATCACTTTTACTCACACAGTGTTTTCTTATCACTCTTCAGTGTTAATTCCACATTATGAAATGCTTACATCTAATGTTATCCTAAAAACCTTACTCTTACTTATAATTAGATTCACTATTAATCAATTATTGTTTCTTATTGATTATTGAGTGTTTTATTATCATTATTATGGTTGCTAACCATTTTTGGGGTTTCAAACTTTCACTATTGCACTTTTAACTGTTTACATTAAGTGTTTCTTAGTGGGTAATCCCTATAATTATTTCTCTTTGTCACTTTGTCACTTTCTTATTATTTCTTTTGTAACAGTACATAAAGGCCCAATACCTTAATTATGGGATTTGAGGATGTTTTATAATGTTTTATTGTATCACAGTTGAATAAAATATGGTTAGGTTCATTGTCCCTGTGTAAAAAAGGAACAACGCATATTCAGTGAGAGGAGCATAATGCCAAGGTCACCGGTGGACGAGCAAAAGCAAGCAGAGATGATGGCGGTGTATGTGATGACGAACTCTTAATAATAATTGTGATTGGTTTATAAAGCTGTGTCGTCATGAATAAAAGACAATGACGCAGGAACAATAGCATATGTAACGAGGCGTTGGCCAAGCAAACAAAAGACGGTGACGTCAAATGCACTAACACATGCACAAATTTGCATATTACTCGTTCTCAGTTTCGCACAACACACCAAAGGGTCAGCAGCGATGTGTCGCTGTCGACTCAGTTTTCAGCAGAAGTTTTAAGAAAGTTATTATCCACCATTAAAAATGTAACAGTGGAGTTGTAAAAGACTCAATTAATAGTAAACAGTTAAATATCAGATGTAGAATCAGTGCACAGCAACAGATAGACGATAGATATGAGGCGACCACCTGCCATCCAAATGCGTAACAACTAACACCAGCGAGGGAGCAACTCTGGTCCAATTACAGAGAAGTCAAACAATTATTATATTTTTTACATATCAATGAGCTCAAATAAAAATAAATCTGATGAAATGTATTTGTGATAGTGTGGGTGAGTGAGCGTATGAGTGAATGAACGCATGGCCATGATCATGATTAAATAGGGCATTGGTTTGTGCAACATATCAATATATAATTAATTACATGTTACTAGAGTTGCAGCCAGAAGTAAAAATATAATATTAACAAGATTCACCATAATAAAGTAACAATGACTAAATAGGAGTTAAGAGAATGTCGACGCCATTTTGTTTTTGGCAATTGTATGTGACGCCATTTTGTGTTATTATTATTCAATATATATGTTTTAATTCTGGCAATTAAAAAGCAAGTGATTACATTCAAATGAAAATTAGTGTTGTCATTTCTATTACCTCTTTGTATCTGAATCTCGCCGAGAGTGAACCCTGGCCCCGTAAAGAGAGATTTATATTGGAAAGGAATCACGTGCCTACACATACATTGAAATGGTAAGTACACGTGTTTGCCTTAGAGCAGTAAAAGTAAATATATATATATAAATAAATGTGTGTATTAGTATGTGAGTTAACAATTGGCCCCCGAACAGCGGACTTTATATAAAACTATTTTATATAAAATATAAGCCAGATTCAGAGATGAAGAGAGTGATAGAATAGTGCATAACCAAGAGCACCTACACAAGACGTTGTGTAGGTGATACTGACAAAAACATATGAAAAGACAAGTGTAATCAAATAGTCATTTTAATATTAAAGCTTGTCAAAATGGCAGAAAATAATGACAGCATAGAAATAAATAACACAGCTACCGAATCAATTATATTAAACGAAATAAGTGCCAACTCAACACCCAGGGCAATCGATAATAAGGTATCATTAGAAGATTTATTTATATTAATTAACACACAAAATAACCAATTTCAATTATTAAGAGAACAGATTGATGAGAAATTTGACGAAAAATTTAACCAGATGAATAGTAAATTTAATGTAAAATTTGACAGTTTTGAGAACGAACTAAAGAAACAAAGTAACTTGAGAAATGTCAAATTGAATCAATTAGATGAGAAATTGGAAGAATTAAAAAATGAAATGCACAAACGAAATTTTGATGTTGACAAGAGAATTAATGAGATAGAGTTAGAAAATAAGAGTAGAGAAATAGACAAATTAGATAGAAACAAAGACAAGGTAAGTAGTAGTGGAAATTATGATAAAATAAATAAAAATATGGTAATAGGAGATAATAGTGTGGATGTTGGTAGTAATAATGAGATTTTAATGAGAGCAGAGGTTCATGGTGAGGTGACAGTTGTAGATGCGAGTGAAAGTGGGGGTAAGGAGAGTTTAAGTGAGTATAGTGAGCAGAGGGCAAATTTTCCCAGTGGTATAGTTGGAGTAAAGACTCCGAAATTGTTATTTGAGGATGAAGGTTCCTCTAGAGTTTATGTGGGAGACGTGTGGTCTCCAAATGATCCCTTAGTTTTTTGTGTTAGTGTACCTGGTGAGGCCAGGGGGTGTTTTTATGAAATAGTAGTGCCCTATGCAAATATATAGAGAGAGAATGTAGCTTGGTGTGATAGAGAGAGATGTTTTAAAAGTGAGAGGTATTGGGAGAGAAATAGAAATTTTTAAGATAAGTAGAGACTATGAAGAGTTTATGGAAAGGTTAGGAGGAGAGATGATTGATGAATATAATAAGAACTCACCTGGTAATGAAACTGAAGTAGTAGGAGATAAAGAGAATGATGACTTTTCAAAATACCTAATTATGATTGATTATACTGAAGGTGACAGAACTATACCCGATCATGAGTTATATGAGTCTGAGGAAAAGGATAAAAATTTGAATAGTTGGTACATGTATAATGATAAGATAAGATATTCAATATTAAACGATGTATATAGTTTTAAGATTCGACTATTATTTGACGATGGAGGGTAAATATTTTATTGTGTTTATAAACATTTAATTATGTGAACAGTGTTTTTTAAGATGGACTGCCTATAAACTGATTTTTGGTAAATGATAAGATGATAATGTGGATTGTATATTTTTGTGTATATTAATGTCAATGTATTTGTGTATTTTTGCTGTTGTGTATTTTATGTATTTTTTGTGTAAACTATGTACTGTGGAATTTTAAATAATTGATAAGGAATTTAAACAATTATGAGATTTAGATTCTAATGGATAGTAAATGATTAAGCATGCGATATATTTGGATATTGAGAAGTATTGTTGTTAGTAGGTAAGTGATGAATTTTCTAGTGGTCTATTAAGGTGAAATGTTGTAAAAGAGTTTGGGTAATAGTGATAAATAAGGCATAGGATTTAGTTAAATAGAGTTATTAGGAGTTAGTGAAAACAAGAATGTTGAGATGCTGATAATATATAAAGAGGTGTTAGATATTTTAGGGACACAGTAGTTAGTGATTATATGTAGCGGTGAGTAATGTGAATGGCAATTATATTTGTTGATGGTGATATTTTGTAGTAAGGGTAGTGGTGTAGGGAGTCCGCAACGAAAGGTGTTGGGACAGGAAGGGACCGTTTAGTGCCGGAAAGGGTACCTGAAATGGTCAGGAACCGATAAGGGAATGAGTTGGTTAGAGGTAGGAAACACACATCCTAGTACAAAAAGATAAGCGGTGCCAGAGGTTTTAAATGGGATTAGTGAAGGGGGTTATTATAGAGATATTGGTTCATAGTATGTTGATGGTTGGTTAGAAGCGGTTAGTAGTAAAAAAGAGGTGAGTAAGGTTAGACTGACAAATGCCAAAATAAGATATAGAGAATAATGAATAATAGAGAGTCACCCAAACTAGTAAGGATAAAAGGGTTAGAAAAAGAAAAAATTCATGGTAGGAAGGTAATTGTAACTGAAAGGTAAATGATAAAGTGGAAATTGTTTTATAGAATCTAATATAATGAATGTCAAATAATTAAAAGTTAATAGAAAGTTGAAGTCGTAATGTCTTATAAAGTTTTGATACCAGTTGTTTAAATGTAAATTGTTTAATGTAAGGTAAATGTAACAATGTTAATGTGTAATGTACAATGTTTTATTATGTTGATGGTAATAGTGTGTGGTTAGGAGGTCGCTACAGGGGTAACGACGGTAACAAATGTTGAACGATAGTAGTTCTTGAATATTAAAAAGATAAAGTTAGAAATGGTGTTGAGCAAAATATAGTATGATGTCATTGCAAAAAATATATAAAATAATTCTAGAGTTGAGTAATAAAGTTTGAATGATGAACTTGTCTGCCATAGTAGTTGTAGGTTAAATCTTATAGAAATAAATAGGTGATCGTGTTTTGGGGAATATTAAAGAATTGTTTATGTATTATGTTATTTGTAGGAACATATATTTTTTCTTTTATAAGGAAGAGATTGAGTTTGGTGTTGGTGAAAAAATCAGTCTATGTTGAATTCTTGTTGTTGTTGTTGTTGTGTTGAAAAAATTAATTGAACAAACCAATGCCCAGACACAAACCAATGCATCTAAAAGGAAACATATCAGTTGTAGAAATGGAAGTATATTGGGCCACTATTTTGAAATTTTGTATTCAATGTTTCAGAGTTTTGTGGTGTTGTGACCGCGGTCCTGAGCTGGCCGGTGCGTCAGAGCAGGAACGTTAAGTGGCTCATGGCCTTATGGTGTTGGGATCTCGCCTGAGAAGTCCAGTAAGGTCAGAGGGTGCGATCAACATCATTGGACCAAGGGTAAGTGATTAGAATTTTTTATATATTAACATTACAGGGGGTTGTGGCGACATATCTAGGCTGATCCTTTTAGAAACGTGTGAATGAGTCAATGAAAGTTTTTGTGTCTCGACACAAAATCTTTCATTGAGGGGGTTTGTAACAGTACATAAAGGCCCAATACCTTAATTATGGGATTTGAGGATGTTTTATAATGTTTTATTGTATCACAGTTGAATAAAGTATGGTTAGGTTCATTGTCCCTGTGTAAAAAAGGAACAACGCATATTCAGTGAGAGGAGCATAATGCCAAGGTCACCGGTGGACGAGCAAAAGCAAGCAGAGATGATGGCGGTGTATGTGATGACGAACTCTTAATAATAATTGTGATTGGTTTATAAAGCTGTGTCGTCATGAATAAAAGACAATGACGCAGGAACAATAGCATATGTAACGAGGCGTTGGCCAAGCAAACAAAAGACGGTGACGTCAAATGCACTAACACATACAAAAATTTGCATATTACTCGTTCTCAGTTCCGCACAGCACACCAAAGGGTCAGCAGCGATGTATCGCTGTCGACTCAGTTTTCAGCAGAAGTTTTAAGAAAGTTATTATCCACCATTAAAAATGTGACAGTGGAGTTGTAAAAGACTCAATTAATAGTAAACAGTTAAATATCAGATGTAGAATCAGTGCACACCAACAGATAGACGATAAATATGAGGCGACCACCTGCCATCCAAATGCGTAACAACTAACACCAGCGAGGGAGCAACTCTGGTCCAATTACAGAGAAGTCAAACAATTATTATATTTTTTACATATCAATGAGCTCAAATAAAAATAAATCTGATGAAATGTATTTATGATAGTGTGGGTGAGTGAGCGTATGAGTGAATGAACGCATGGCCATGATCATGATTAAATAGGGCATTGGTTTGTGTAACATATCAATATATACTTAATTACATGTTACTAGAGTTGCAGCCAGAAGTAAAAATATAATATTAACAAGATTCACCATAATAAAGTAACAATGACTAAATAGGAGTTAAGAGAATGTCGACGCCATTTTGTTTTTGGCAATTGTATGTGACGCCATTTTGTGTTATTATTATTCAATATATATGTTTTAATTCTGGCAATTAAAAAGCAAGTGATTACATTCAAATGAAAATTAGTGTTGTCATTTCTATTACCTCTTTGTATCTGAATCTCGCCGAGAGTGAACCCTGGCCCCGTAAAGAGAGATTTATATTGGAAAGGAACCACGTGCTCACACATACATTGAAATGGTAAGTACACCTTAGATCAGTAAAAGTAAATATATATATAAAAATAAATGTGTGTATTAGTATGTTAGTTAACACTTTCATTACAAATTATACACAGTATTATTAATGTTATTTTTCTATAGATTTTTACTATATCTAACTCTAATTTTTGGGTTAGTGTACTTTTTCTTTTTATAATATTACTTTACTGTTTTGGTTAAAACAGTTATACAAATTATTTCATTGAGAATAATCTTATTTCTGGTATTGGATAATCAATGGTTTTATTCCCAATATTATACTTGAGTGTACCATTTCTCCCTTTTATATTTGTGGTGTTTCTTATCCCTTGGTTTCACTTCATTTCCTCTTCATTTTTCTTCTTCTTCTCCTTCATTTTCAATTGGCTTTATTTTAATTCGGTTCTCCCCTTCTCGTTTGGTTTTCTTTCATTTGGTAGTATGAATTCGTTCACTTCCTTCAATTGTCTTTATTCTTCTTTGGTTTTGGGTTTTTTCCCTTCTTTGTCGTTTTCCTGTTTGTTTGGTCAATCACTTGGGTTAGGTCATGTCGTCGTCTGTCGTGTCACCGTCTTTATATTTTATTTATATTTAATATTTTATTTTATATGAAGTATCTTTATACTTAGTATCATCTTTTTTATCCCTGGTACTGGGCTGGCTTATTTGTGTTGTAACAATATATATATATATATATATATTACTATAATACTTATAACTATTTTACCTTAAGATATATTTTTTCCTTTAGGAACATGTTTCGGGAGATCCTGTTCTCCCATCTTCAGCCTTCGCCATCTTGCTTCTGGTGCAGTATTTGTGTGTTGGCTTCTGGATGTTATTAAGGTGGTTTGTTGGTCTTTGTTCCTTCAATGTTGCATTATTGTGTGTGGTTGTGGTATCTGTTTTTGTATTTTGTGTATTTTCGATGTTGAGTGCTTTGAATATTGTGTCATGTTTTGTATTGATTTGTATTTGTTCTGGTATTAATTTGTTTTGTGTTTTATGTTTGTAAATCTGTAAATTTTCCCAAATGTTCATTATGGTGCCTTTGTTTGGTATATGTTTTATTAGTGTTACATTGGTTATGTCTGGGAATTCATGTCCTGTGTTTATTGCATGTGTGGCTAAATTGGATTTATATATATTTGGTTTTTTGTATGCATTTAGGTGTTCAAAATAACGTTTTTTCAGCTGTTTTTTGTTTGTCCTATATAACATTTATTGCAATCTTGGCATTCAATTTTGTATATACCGTTGGTTGTTGTATTATCTTTGTTGTGTGAGCTGTTTAGATTTGGTAATTTATTTTTATTAGTTTTGTATGCTATTTTTATATCTGTGTTTTTAAATAGTTTTGTTAGTTTTGACATTTTATTATTTATATATGTGAATGTGGCCCATTTTTTGTTGTTGTTATTATTTATGTGTTGTTCAGTTTGATTAATTCTTAATTGTTCAGTTTTTATTTTGTATTTGATTTTATTTTCTATTTTGATCATAGTATTTTTATTGTATCCATTTGCATAACCAATTTGGTATATTATATTTCTTTCTTTGTCAGTTTCTTGTTTGTTTAGGGACATCGAAAATACACAAAATACAAAAACAGATACCACAACCACACACAATAATGCAACATTGAAGGAACAAAGACCAACAAACCACCTTAATAACATCCAGAAGCCAACACACAAATACTGCACCAGAAGCAAGATGGCGAAGGCTGAATATGGGAGAACAGGATCTCCCGAAACATGTTCCTAAAGGAAAAAATATATCTTGAGGTAAAATAGTTATAAGTATTATAGTATTATATACATCAAGAAACGGACTGTAGCAGAAAGTGATTGAAATATATATATATATATACATACAATGCTATTTCACAACTTAAACTACAAATGACATATATATGTATATATACAATCAATCCTAACATATAATCTTTATTTGACCTACTTTGACATATTTCAACATATGACAAAATTTTGACATATGTCTTGTTTATATTTCAGTCACTTGTTTACATTTGGATGATCGTGGTAGTAGGCTATTGACCCACTTTAAAATGCATACCGTGTTTTCTCCCTTTACCTGCTCTTGGGTTAGTAGACCCTATGCTACTCTACTTTCCCTCTTTACATAACAGTTATTTAGTTATTAACTATATAGCAATTTTGACATTCATATCTTATTTATTACCTGTAGTTATTCTAATACAAAATTATCTGTTTACATATTATCTCCTTATCCTAATACAATTAAATTTCAATCATACATATTACAATTTTATTTACAAATTTAATCTTTTGTTTAATTTTGTTTGTGTTTTGGTGTTTTGTTCTATTTTATGTGTTTTCAAAATACCTTTTTAGTTGTCTCACGTTGAATTTGCCTCTCAACTTGCCTGGTTGGTTTAGGTATTCAAGTGCATAAGTGGTGGCTTTGCCGATCTCGTGACATACTTGATATGGTCCTTCGAAAAGTGTGCAGAACTTCCCTATGATTCTGTTATTCAAATCTGATATTGGGTACGTCCTGACCAGTACTTGTCTCCGATCTCGAACTTAGTGGTTTCGTTGGCGTTGTTGATTTTGTCCGAACGCTTCTTCCCTTTTTCTTTTATTCGAAGATAGATATCATGTAACGGGGCTAAAAAGGAGGGGTTTTTTATTTTATGAATATAAATTTATTTCTCATCGGTGTGGCCAGCCACATGGTACATAGAAATTGTAGTTCAAACAAAGGAACAGTGAGGTGTAGTTGTACAATGGAATGCGGCAGGTATGAGACAACGCAATACAATTCTAAGAATTTCGGTGCCGTGTGACACACACAAACGCGCAAACACCAGCGGGGCGCGCAAACGACGCCGAGAAGCTAAAACAACATGGCTTGATTGTGAATTTTGTGTGCCATGTGTACAGGAGCGGGCAGAAGCATAATTAAGATCCCGCCTATCCTAGTGACGTAATCAAAGGCAGTGTAATTTCGTCGACGTCCAACACATGTAAATAGGACGTGTTAAATGAACAGTGACGGCGATTCGGATCATAAGGCACTGTAAGTTCCGTTATGCCTAACTTCTGGTTGGAGATTGGCTAGTGACTCTCGCTGTCAGTTGAATTAACTCCGTTCCCCGGCCGGGAACTCTACGAAGTCGTGCATTTCTAAATTTATTATTTTTGTTAAAAAGTGTCAACTTGTGGTTACAAAATGAATCGATATCTAAAATGTAGCCAATGAAGTGACGAAAAACCTTTAAAGTGAATATAACCAACGAAACATTTGGATATAACTAGTGCAGCATGCGGCGACGAGAGGGACATCTCAAGTCAGGTTCCCGATTTTAGTTCCTTTTAATTCAATGAGCGGTATTAAATAATGGGAAGGTAAATTGAATGAAAGTGAGCGTGTGGCAAGCTGGGTCATCTTAATTAATTAATTAATTATTATATTAGTTACAATGTTGAAATAAATGTTTAGATTAGATGCAATAATATCAAGCAGTAATATGTCAATGTTGAAAAAAAGAGTAACAAATTCATGCCTTTTTAAAAATACAGATGATGAAATAAAATCTTAGTTGTTTTCTATATAAGCGAATCGAGTGAATTATTAATATAACCTTGCAATCATACTTGCATTTCGAAGTTCGTGTGACGTAACCCGAAGCAGAACAAGGTAAGTGGAAATAAATATTTTATGAAATATTTTGTGATCTAAATGTATTAAGTAATTATATCACAGATGGCGCCCGAACAGGGACAGTTTTTATAAATTGAAATTCAAATAGAAAGACCACACCTACAAGTAAAATGCAAGTTTCATTTCAAGGTTAAGTGACAGTACGGAAAAATTACGTAAATTACATAAGCTTGTATGTATATGTTGTAGATGTAAATTAAAGATTAGTGAAACAAAATTTAGTAAATTTACCATTTAAAAATGGCAGGAAATGAAAGCGATATAAATGAAATAACTAGTGTTGACAATTGTGATGAATCAAATATTATGAGTAATTTTGAGATACATTCGACTCCAAGTGCGAGTCAAGATAAAATAGTAGAATTAGATGTAACAGATCAAAGTAATGTGACTGAGGACTCGGGAGTCCAGTTGACTCCAACCTCAACAAAATGTAATAACAAATTAGATGACGATATAATGAGTATATTACGAACCATATCAATGGATATACATGAACAGAAAAACGAAATCAAAGAAATTAAATATAGTTTTAATGAGAAATTAGATGAACAGAATAGTCGATTCAATGAACAAAATATTAAATTTGACATACAGAATAGTAAATTTGATGTTATAAATAGTCGTTTTGACGAAATAAATACACAAAATGCCAAGTTTGAGGTTAATATGAATAAACGTCTAAATGAGATGGATGAATGCTTTAACACAATTAGAGAACAAGTGATAGGATCAGTAAACGATCAATTAAATAATCATATTATTAATGTAAACAAACAAGTGTCAGAGACAGTCAAAATACAAGTTCATGAGTAAATTCAAGAAATAAAAGACAATTTTGAAAGTAAAATAAATAAGTGTAACGTTGATAATGAGTATAAATTTAATTATGCAGTAGAGAAAATAGAAGAAGTTAGGGATAACATTAAGACATATGAAACTAATACTGATTTCAAAATCAATGAAATAGAAAATAATTGCAAATCAGAGATACAAGCTATGCAAGATACAGTAAATACTATAGATAAAAGTAATAAGCAATTTGAATATTTAAGTAATGATAAATTTGTGTTAATTGAGCAGAGCATAGTCAATGTTAAAGACGAATTGAATGTAGCCATAAATAAAAAACTTAGTAGTGTTACTGAACAAGTAGTAATTACTAGAGATATGAATAGTGATATTGATTTGGAATTGTTTAATTGTGAAAATAGGGGGGTACACCCTATGCAGTTTTTACATAGAGTTAAAGAATTCAATCAGTTTTTTCGAAGTAGTTGGGAAGTACAGTTGCTAAAGATAATGAAATGTTTTAGAGGGAATTCCGCGGTATGGGCGGAGGTATATAAAGTAGACTGGGTAAATTATCAGAGTTTTGAGACGGCATTTAGAGAGAAATATTGGTCAGAAGAAGAACAAGAAATTTTACGGAGTAAAATTATGGGACCAGGTAATTATGGGACCCAAGGGGGTAACGTGACTATGTACGTAATGCGACTATATAATGAGGCAAAATATTTAGAGCCACCGCTAACGTTTCGGTCATTTGTCCGCCATATCAGTAAGCATTTGCCGAGAGAAATACAAATTACATTAATGACACGAGAAATTATAGAAATCACGGAGCTAGAAAAAATATTAGATATATTTCAGAATATAAGAGAACGGGACATGAGTAGGCGTATAAACACACCAGCGTCACATATAAATGTGAATTATAATCAACCCCGGGGAATGCCAAACTTTCACCGAGGGGCACGTGAGGGAAATAATAATAATCGAGGCGAGGGTTGGAGATGTGCCGATTGTAATGTTGAAAACTATGCTATAAGAACAACATGTTTTAGATGTCACAAACCGAGAAAATGTCAGCGCAGTGAGAGAACGTACCATCAGCAGAATCAGCCGCAGAGAGGAGTCGAGAACACCAGAGGAGCACCGAGGGGAAATGGAAGCGGAAACAGAGGTAGAGGTGGATATAACCAGGCAGTAGCAGGTCCATCCACGGGAAACTAGAAGAGACAATGGGGAACCGGGCCCATCCATTGTCGGAGGAGAACCTGGGGGTCCAAGAGGAGTGTAACTACCGCAGCAATATAATTATTAAGGACATGGAGGAGGACGCTGCAGAAAGGAGAGAAACCAAAACTGGATTAACGGAGTTATTAGTGACCATAGAAGGTAAGAATTATAAAACATTAATTGACACAGGGAGCGAAATATCAGTAGTTTCAGAGAATGTACTGGGTGAATTACAAAGGGTAAACCAAAATATTCCATCATTACCAGTTGCGGGCGTAACAGTAGTAGGGGTAACTGGAGTACGAAGTAAAAGAGTTACTAAACAAGTACAATTAAACATATACATTAATGAAATAGAATTTGAGAATACTTTCCTAGTAGTTAAGGGTTTGAATTTAGATATAATTTTGGGAAACGATTTTTTGGAGAGAAATAAAGCAATAATTGATTTTAACAAGAGAATGGTAGAATTTAAGAGAGGGGATGAACCAGTCAGGGTAAATTTTAAGAGGGTGTTAGATGAAGTTAGAGTCACGGGAATAAAGATGATACAAAACCGAGTAGGCGAGGGAATTATTGAGACAAGAGTGAATGTATGTCAAGAGAGTGAGAGAGTATGGGAAAATAGGGCAGACAAATTTTTTAATGAGGGTAGAGTTGCAGGGAGTCCCCAACGACAGGAGTTGTGGGCAGTTGTTGAACGTTTTAGAGATGTGTTTGCTGAGTTGCCTGGAAAAGCCAGGGACCACGTATGCGAGTTGAAGGTTCGAGAACACTCACCCTACATGCAGAGAAATTATCCAGTGCCGTTTTCGAAGAGGAGAGCCGTTCAAGAGGAATTGGACCGGATGATAGAAGGGGACATCATTGAAAGATCTATATCGCCTTACTCTAATCCATTGGTAGTGGTCATCAAAAAGGATGGAAAGGTAAGATTGTGTTTAGACGCTAGAAAAATTAATCAGATTATAATACCTGACCGGGAGTCACCGGAAGCCATGAATGAAATTTTTCAAAAGTTTAGCGGAGTCAAATATATGACGTCCTTAGATTTAACAGCAGGCTACTGGCAAGTTCCACTAGCGCCAGAGAGCCGGAAATTTACTGAGTTTCTTTTCAATGGTAAGAACTATCAATTTAAGCGTCTGCCATTCGGACTAAACACTAGCGTGGCCAGTTTTATTAAATGTTTAGATATGATTTTACAACCCAAGGATTTAGATTTTTTAACGGTATATGTTGATGACATATTAATAGCATCAAGAACATTCTCTGAACACTTAGAACACATAGAATATGTTTTAAATAAATTGAAAAATGGGGGATTAACAGTTAATTGGGAGAAGTCAAACTTTCTACAAACTGAGATACACTTTTTAGATTTTATTATCACTCCCGAGGGTATTTTAGCCAACCCAGACAAAGTAGAAGCCATCATACGTTTTCCAGAACCAAAAAATATTAAACAGTTACAGAGCTTTTTAGGATTATGCAATTTTTATCGAAAATTTCAGAGAAATTATGCGCATATTACCTCTAAACTAAGTGCGGTTTTGAAAAAGAATAAACAATGGAAATGGGGCGAGGAGGAAAGAATTGTTTTCAATGAAATTAAAGAGAAATTTATAAATATGATAATGATGAACCACCCCGATTTTCAGAAAAAGTTTTATTTATAGACAGATGCCAGCAACATAGCCCTCAGCGCAGAACTCTACCAGGAGGGTGAGGATCAGGAGCACCAGACCATCGCTTTTGCCAGCAGGACTTTATTGGCAGCAGAAAGGAATTACACCACGACAGAGAAAGAATTGCTGAGCATCGTCTTCGCAGTAAAGAAATTCCGCACTTACCTGCTAGGAAACCAAACAGTCATCCGGACCGATCATAAGGCCTTATCATTTCTGAACACGTGTAAGCTGACGCATAGCAGATTAACCAGGTGGGTGCTAGCATTAGAAGAATATCATTTTTCGTGGGAATACATTAAGGGAACAGATAACAAAGTACTTGCCACTCTGTCCAGGGTAGATACAGTAGATAAGAAGACAGGGAGAGATCTGAAAGAAATAGAAATTTTTCGGTTAACAAGGGAAGATAGAATTTTTGGGGAGGAATTACGGGAAATTAAAAACATACAAAGATCAGAAGATAAATTAGGTAAGATAATAGCTAGTTTAGAGGCAGATATAAGTGATTCAGAGTACCATACACATTTCCAAATATATAAGGGAATTCTATTTAAGAAAGTAGAAGGGGGTGAACGGGATTGGAGGTTAATGATACCTGATGAGTTAGTAGATAGAATTATTTGGGATTGTCATGTAAGATATGGTCATTTTAGTGCGAAAAATGTACAAATGTATTAAAAGAGTCATGTATTTTCAAAAATATGGAGAGGAGAGTTAGAAGAGTATTAAGGGTATGTGATTTGTGTCAGAAGTCCAAAGTAGTGAATTATAGATTTGAAGGGGAAATGAATTTTATAAAAGTAGAGAGACCTTTCGATTTAGTTGCGGTAGATTTGTATGGACCATTGCCTAAAGGTAGAGGTGGAGTGGTCTGCATTTTTGTTGTTTTAGACACGTTTACTAAGTTTGTTAGGTTGTATAGCGTAAAGAGAGCTACTAGCAAGGTATTGAGCGAAAAGATAACCAAGGACTACATGATCAACGTAGGTAAGCCGAAGGTAATTTTATCCGATCATGGACCGCAGTTCATCAGCGGTAAGTAGAGACAGACTCTTGGCTGGGAAGGAATCATACCCAAACATACGGCCGTTTACCATCCACAGTCGAACCAGGCAGAGCGGGTGATGTGAGAAGTCGGCAGGATATTCAGGGCGTATTGTCACTCCAAACATTCAGAATGGCCTTTATATGTAAAGAAGGTGGAGGACTGGTTAAACAGCACTACCCATGATTCTACAGGATTTACACCGTACGAACTAATCAAGGGAAACCGTCCACCCAGAATATTAGAACAAATTTTTGAATATCCACTGGAAGAAAGAACTATTGACAGGAATGTAAAAATACAACTCGCAAACGAGAGCCTACTCACCAAGGGAGAGAGAAGAAAGCGGAAGCATGATGAAAAGGGTAAATGGATCAAATACGAGATAGGACAGTTGGTGTTGGTAAGGAGACATGATTTGTCTAGCGCTCAAGATAAAGAAATAAAGAAGTTTTTCCTATTATATGAAGGACCTTATGAGATTGTAGAAATAAAATGAACAACGCATATGTACTACGCAATCAGGTAACACAGGAGATAGTGGGCACGCAAAATGCTACGAATTTGAAGTTATATTGGTCAAGGTAAAAGTTTATTTTTGAATGTAACATGTGAATGAGAACTATACATGACTTCCATGTTTTAAGATTTATATTCAAAATCGTTTTAGAAATGAAATATTTCTACAGAAACTACTTCTATCTTCAGCCTCAACCACAGAATTATGGTCACTAACATATACCACCTCACGTTAGCGCACTTGATTTTCACTGATGATGGCAGTCGATGGCATTTCCGAAACGTCTGGTTTTGCAGAAAACATTGGACCACTGCCAAACAGCCTGGAAAGGAATTTTATCAACAAACTACTTCATTGTTGCTGATAACGTAGTACACATGTAAAAAATTATCCCCTCCCCTTCACCTATCATTTTAATTTATAGAAAATTATCCCCTCCCCTTCAACTTCCCCCTACCCCTTTTCATTTATAGATATTTCATCTACCTTTCTACAGTGGATTATTATGACCTTTTCAGGATACTTTATTTATCAAAATTAAGTACTTTACTCTTGTTAAAACATAAAACGTTGCAGGTAAACTACCCCTTCTCCTTAACCGATCTTCACCAAAATCAACAGACCTTGAGTCCTCTACAATATGCAAAAAATTATTTGAATTTGCGGCAGTTATCATTCGCCATAGATAAAATTCTACACACAGACATCTTTCAAAAAATGATTTCTTTATGTTTTGAGGGTAGTACAATCAGAATCAGCCCTTATCTCAAACACGATTTTTTTCGCCATCCATTTCCTTATGGAACATGGAAGTAAAAACAATATCCTTCTTTTTATAATATGTATTGCACATGTTTTCTAACCCGGGACACTAATTATTAGATAAAATGTTTACCTTCATTTAAGCCAGCTTCCACTCACTGTGTACTTTCTCAGAGGCCATAACATGTTCTTTTTAACGTTGCCGAACATAAATTGATGTTGAATTAAAAATAAAGTAAAGGATTAGCACCTGAAGTTTGCAATGTGCAAGTTGAAGAATCTATTTAATTATTGCACTTAACTTGATATAAGTACTGATTACATTTCAGGATTATTATTTTCAGAAATAATGTATGTAAACCAGATTTCCCCATATAAAGTTAATTAAAATTCTTTAACGCATAGCATTCCAGGCCTTTATGGTAGTAGATTTGTATTACTAAATTTGAATTTACACAAATAATTCTCTTTGATTAACCAGAGTTACGCACACAAACTAAATGCTGAGTGTCCTCCTAGTGTATAAATTCAGCTAAAACACTATTCCAAAAACTTACCTTGTTACTAGAATATGTGACATGATGAACTTTTCATGTTAAATAGTTTAAATACTTTGTGTTTAGAGTTAATAAAAAAGGAATAAGGCATTTTGTAATAGCAATTAACTGATTAGTTCCTGCTGTATTACTGACTCATATTACAAGACCAATTTTTGTTTAATTGAAGATA
The DNA here is from genome assembly GCA_034769895.1 of Magicicada septendecula. Classification (NCBI taxonomy): domain Eukaryota; kingdom Metazoa; phylum Arthropoda; class Insecta; order Hemiptera; family Cicadidae; genus Magicicada; species Magicicada septendecula. Next base: position 148,999,177 of record CM068373.1, read on the forward strand.
TATTTTAACTGTTTCTTTTGGTGCAATCTGTAAATTCCATGACACACATCCATAAAGGTTTGAAAATATGCTTATTGCAGTTTGATAGGAATACATTCTCAAAAAACAAATACAAATTTGTTATATCTGATCACACCAGCTATCCTTTCTATTTGAAATGAGCTTTTTATCCAGATTTATTACATAGTATTGTGCCAAGATATATCACTACATTTGTATACTGTAATACAGTAGTGGTAGAATATTATCATCCCACTAATATTACCCTAACATAATAAATGAAAATACATTATATACACATCTTTTGACATAATCATCCTTTCACTTATCACTTTTTGTTTATCAATTTATTTGATGAATATATATTTAACGATTTGTGTAAAATACAACGGGTGTTTAATGGACACGTACTATGTGTAGACCTCTTATTTCCCTCCTCGGCAGGTCGAAGCTCAACTGGCACTAGAGTTGGGTATGAAATTATATTATGCTCATAGTCTGTCTGTTAGCAGCTAGTGGCATCTATTGACTGTAACAGTACATAAAGGCTTGCTGTCATAATTATGGGGTTGAGGATGTTACAGAATATTTTATTGTATTCATGTTATATAAAGTATGGTTAGGTCCATTTTTTCCTATGTCTTATTGGTCCACAAGGCAGTGTCGTCATTAATAAACGATAATGACGCATAGACAATAATGTATGAAACAAGGCGTTGGCCGAAAAAACAAAAGGTGGTGACGTCAGATGTACTAATACATACGCAAATTGTGCGTATAACCAGTTCTCAGTACCACACAGCACATCAGAGCGTCAACAGCTGAAATCGCTGTTGGCGGAGTTTTCACTAAAAGTGTTTTAGTCAAATTACTAAATGTAATTAAAATGTAACCGTGAATCTTTAAAAAACAAACAATAGCAAATTACTATCCAATTATGTAAAGTAGAATCAGTGCCATCAGAGAAAATCGACGAGGTACATGCGGCGAACATCTGCCAACGAATACCGGGAATCTAACATCAACGGCGGCCCTACAAGTGCACACATTCAGGAAAGTCCAAATTAATAATCATATCTTTATATATTAATGAGCTCAAAAATAAAAATGAATCAAACAAAATGTATCTGTGCTAGTGAGTGTGTGGGTGAGAACATGTGGGCGTGAACGACTGGCCATTACGATAAAATCTCGGGGCATTGGTTTGTGATATATAAAAATAGCAAATAAAATCAATCAAGTTTTATTAAAGCTGCAGCTATATTCAAATTTATGATAGGATTAAGTATCAGCAATTGAAGGTAATGATTAATGAATATGGGCGTAAGAATATGTAGACGCCATTTTGTTTCTTGTATTCATATGCGGCGCCATCTTTGGGTTGTCGTTAAGAATTATAACTCTAATTCAGATTAATTAAAAACAAGTTCATGGCATCCAAATTGTAGTCAGAGTCATTATTTCGACAACCTCAATGTTTCTGAATCTCGCTGAGTGCGAATCCTGGACCTTAGAGATAAAAAATCATGTTGGGTATGAACCACGTGCTTGAACCGGATGTGGTATGGACCAGTCGGAAAGTACATGTGTTTTATGTATTAGTAACAGATATAAAAATAAAAGTATAATAAGAAGAAAGACATAACAATTGGCCCCCGAACGGTGACTTTATATAAAATTATTTTATATAAAATAGGCCAGATTCAGAAACAGCGGGAGTGGCGAAACAATTCATAACATAACACGTGAGAGGTTATAGAGACGAGTAGGTTATGTTGACAAAATAAAAACATATAAACGACAATTGCAATCCAATAGTTATTTTAGTATTAGAACAAAAATTTTATTAAAATGGCAGAAAATAACGAAAGTATAGAGATGAACAACACCGAAACAGAATCCATGATATTGAACGAAATAAGTGCCAATTCGACACCTATGGCAATCAGTAATAAAGTGTCATTGGAAGACTTATTTCAATTAATAAAAACACAAAATAATCAATTAAGAGAACAGATTGATGAAAAATTTGACGAAAAGTTTAACCAGCAGAATATTAAATTCGATGACAAATTTAACCAGCAGAATGTGAAATTTAATGTAAAGTTTGACAGTTTTGATACCAAATTAAATGGACTAAAGAAACAAAGTAATTTGCAAAATGTAAAATTAAACCAATTCGATGAGAAATTTGAAGAAATAAAAAATGAAATGCACAGACGAAATTTTAATGTTGACAAGAAAATTGATGAGATAGAGTTAGAAAATAAGAGGGGAGTAGACAAGTTAGCTATTGTGCCGATTAATTTATATCGGCGCAAATAATCAAAAACCGTGTACGGTATTTTACGGACAAGCTAAAAGAAATACTGTACTGTATTTAGCGGTGCATTTACAATACTGTAATGAGGTATTTGAGTGCGCCCGGTTAGTGCTGCGCTCTGGTGTTTGCTACTGATTGTGAGCAAACAAAAGCCGGAATTGCGTTCTAAAAGTCTGTCTCTCGCTGGTCTTCCAAACTATCGCCTCGCCGCATATCTTCTCCTACAGAAAGGAGTTTCTTTTAATTGCACCATCTTCATCTATGGCAGGCTAAACTAATACAGATCTGCGGTAAGTTACGGCAATATGCTTATATACATTAATTTAAAGTTATACAAAAGGAAATTGTTTAATAAGTCTACATATGAATGAGATCAGTTAACCTTACGCCACGTGGCAAGTTGTGAAATGTGTAATTTTGAGTAATTTAAATGTAACTTTTATTGGTAATTATAGTAATACTATATTAATTTCAGAAGTCTTAACTAAGGCACCAGAATTGAGAATAATGTAAAGTCAAAATTAATATGAAATTTAATTAAACTAAATGTTTTTCAAGATAAGGCCATGTGGCCGTATAACCGTTGCAAAGTGTGTCAAACTATCATTTTAAGTAGGCCTAAAGCTGTGTTTAATATTATATATGGATTTTGGTGCGTGTGAGGTTTCTGGGGGAATTAGTTTTGAGAACTTATCGCTGATAATATTTTGTATAAATAGGGTCCCTCGCCGGAAGTCGAGGAACAGCTCCAACCTGAACGAACATCTAGACTCTCTCTCAACTTCATCTGCCGGAGGAGAATAGCGAGGACGGGCCACAAACACCCTAACATGTAGACCAGAAGACCACCGCTTCACACCATGCAATCTATCAGGTGATACCAAACCAATTTATTTTTACACAGTGTGATGTAACCCACTAGAACCCGTGGACATATAGCCACACTACATCAATGACTTTAAGCTTTAAACATTTTAATTGGGCCCCCGGTTAACGGGACAGAATAGTGCGTGGACTTGGGTGGCGGGGGGGGGGGCTGAATCTTTTGTACATTTTGCAACTCTGTTTGTATAATCTGTGAGCCCAGAGGTTGGCATGTATCTGTGGCTGCTTACCATTCAGGCGTGTAAATTTCCTTCTTATTTTCAGTATAAGGGTTACCTTAGTGCTACTAATTCATTCAATCAACATGTAATTTCACTGGTTCAATTTAGTTTTCATTTTATGCTTTAATTTCTCATTTTTAAATTCCGTTTGGGTCATATAGGGATAGAAGTTTCTTTGGTAGTTAAGTCGGGTCACCAGTTTAATCCTGTATAGGTGCATTTTCATGCAGACTTGAACATGCTCTTGGGACAGGTTGAGTTATGCACTATCTTGCCTAGGAACATGTCGGCCTTTGGGCCAAATTAATTTTAAAAGGTTATAAGGCATTATGACACGTTACTGTTTTCAATATTCAACAAAATTTATCATATTTAAATTCTTTTAATTGATTATGATCACTTGTGTGATTACTGGATTCTAATTATAATTACTCCAAGTCTAAGTGCTCAATGTGGGAGCACTTTATAATAGTATCAGGCACTATGCCAACTCCTGAATGTAGTATGTCCTGGGGCCACTGGTGTTACCAACATGTATCTTATTATACACATATAATATGTTGTACACATATTAGGTATTAAGACCTTGCAATAGGTGTCACGTGCAAGGAGATTTATAAATTGTTAATTATGTACCTCATGGCGTGAAAAGGGTGTGGCAAGATTTAATGATAGATGTTATAATTTTCCTGTGTTGTGGAACGTGTATATGTATTGTATATTCGTGTGTATTTTTGGGGGTTAGATATGTACTGTATATTCGTGTGTATTTTTGGGGGTTAGATATAGGGCCGAAAGGAGAATATAGAACATTTTTAAGGAGAATTAATTTTTTCAATTAACATTTTTAAGGAGTATATAGAAAATAAATTTTATAATTATTAATAATTTTCTAGTAACATTTTTAAGGAGAATTAATTTTTTCAATTAACATTTTTAAGGAGTATATAGAAAATAAATTTTATGTTTATTAATAATTTTCAAGTAACATTTTTAAGGAGAATTAATTTTTTTTAATTAACATTTTTAAGGAGTATATAGAAAATAAATTTTATATTTATTAATAATTTTCAAGTAACATTTTTAAGGAGAATTAATTTTTTTTAATTAACATTTTTAAAGAGAACATAGAATCTAAATGTTATATTTATTGATTTTGTAGGTAATAATTTTAAAGGAGATATAATGAGTTTGGTTATAATAAAAAAAAGATTTTATTGATTGTTAATTTTGTGAGTTTTAATTGCAAGTCCCGTCTCACTGGATCCAGCGCATTTTTGACTTCTCTAGGCTTTGGCCTAGTTTTAATTATCTTGTGGCCCCTCTTTAGAATAAAAAAAAAATAAAATAAAAAAAATAAAAATAAAAAAAAACAAATTTTTTTTTTACAAGTCACACTTAAAGAGGGGTTACAATATAAACAAAGACAAGGTAAGTGTGGGAGAAAATTATGACAAAATAAATAAGAGTACGATATTAGAAAATGATTATGTGAACGGGGGAGTGATAATGAGATTTTATGGGGAATAAAATATGATAATAATGGAATGATAGTGTGTGTTGAAGGGTTAAAGAGAGTGAGTAAAGAGAGTATAATTGTAAAAGAGTTGCAGGGGGTAAAATTTTCCCTTAATGATGGAGTAGGGGGTGATGTACATGTGTTGAGGAAGGACGAGAGTGCCTTCGATGTATATTTGGGAGACATATGGTCTACAAATAAAGTTGTCCTTGGTTTTTTAGTGCACTTCACAGGTGGTGCAATAGTTGTGAATTAGTGTCCCCGCAAATGTAGAAAGAGAGAATGTAGCTTGGTGTGGTAGAGAGAGATATATATTAAAAGAGAGAGATGTTTTGAAAGTGAGAGGTATTGTTGAGAGAAAAAGAGAAATAGAGATTTTTAAGGTAAGTAGAGACTATGAAGAATTTATGGAAAGGTTAGGTGTAGAGATGATTGATAAATATAGTAAATACTTGCCTTGTAATAAAACTGAAGTAGTAGGAGATAATGAAAATAATGACTTTGCGAATTACCTAATTATGGCTGATTATACTGAAGGTGACAGAACCATACCCGATCATGAATTATATGAGTTTGAGGATAATGATAAAAAGTTGAATGGTATATGTATTTATGATGTTAGTATAAGAGAGTCAATATTAAGCAATGTATATAGATATAAGATTCGACTATTGTTTGACGATGGAGGGTAAATATTTTATTGTGTTTATGAACATTTAATTATGTGGACAGTGTTTTTCAAAATGGACTGTTTATGACTGATTTATGGTAAATGATTAAATGATAATTTGGATTGTATATATTTTTATGTATTAATGTCAATGTATTTGTGTATTCTTGCTGTTGTGTATTTTATATATTTTTTTTTATGTAAACCATGTACTGTAGAATTTTAAATATTCAAGAATAATTTAGTTTGATAATGATTTTAAATGATATTATGAGATTTAGATTCCAATGGTTAGTAAATGAAGGAGGTAATATATATGGATACTGAGAGGTATTGTTATTAGTAGGTAAGGGATGAATTTTCTAGTGGTATATTAATGTGAAATGTTGTAAAGAGGTTTGGGGATAGTGATAAGTAAGGGCATTGGAGTTAGTTAAATAGAGTTCATGGGAGTAAGTGAAAATAAGAATGTTAAGGTACAGATAATACAGAAAGAGGTGTTAGATATTTTAGGGACACAGTAGTTAGTGATTATATGTAGAGGTGAGTAATGTGAATGGTATATATATTTGTTGATGATGATATTTTGTAGTAAAGGATGAGGTGGTAAGGTGTGATCAACGTGCGGCGTTGTGGCAGGCGGAGCAATTTGGGTTAGAGTGTTTGCCGATATTTGGTGGAGGGCAAATGGTTAGGAATGGATATGGCCAGGTAGGGAACACACATCCTAGTACAAAGACGAGCGGTGCCAGAGGATTTAAATGGGATTAGTGAAGGGGGTTATTATTGAGATATTGGTGTCATAATATATAAATATGGTTGTTAGTAGCGGATGTTAGTAGTAAAAAAGAGGTGAGTAAGGTTAGATTGACAAATGCCAAAATAAGATATAGAGAATAGCGAATAATGGAGAGTCACCCAAACTAATAAGGATAAAAGGGTTAGAAAGGGAGAATTCATAGTAGAAAGGTGATGTAACAGAAAGGTAATGATAAATTTGAATTTTTTTTTGTATAGAATCTAAGAATCTAACAAATGTTAAATAATTAAAAGTTAATAGAAAGTTGAAGTCGTAATGTCTGATAAAGTTTTGATACAAGTTATGTAAATGTAAATCGTTTAATGTAAATGTAACAATGTTAATGTTTAATGTACAATGTTTTACTATGTTGTTATTATGTTGATGGTGCAATAGTGTGTGTGGTTAGGAGGTCGCTACAGGGGTAACGACGTTAGCAAATGTTAAAAGATAGTAGATCTTAAATGTTAAAAGGATAAAGTTAGAAATGGTGTTGAGCAAGATATAGTATGATGCCGTTGTAAAAATATAATATGATTATAAAGTTGAGTAATAAAATTTGAATAATGAACTTGTTTGCCATGATAGTTATAGGTTGAATTTTATAGAAATAAATAGGTGATGTTGTTTTGGGAATTTTGAAGGAGTTGTTTACGTGTTATGTTGTCTATAGGAATATATATTTTTCTCTTATAAGGAAGAGATTGAATTTAGTGTTGATGAAAGATCAGTCTATTTTGAATTCTTGTTGTTGTTGTTTTGGAGAAATTAATTGAACAAACCAATGCCTCAGACATAAACCAATGCATCTAAAGGGAAACATATCAGTTGTAGATATGGAAGTATGTTAGACCACTATTTTAAAATTTGTATTGCATGTTTCAGAGTTTGGTGGTGTTGTGACCGCGGTCCTGAGCTGGCCGGTGCGTCAGAACAGGAACATTAAGTGCCTCATGGCCTTTTGGTGTTGGATCCCTCCTGAGAAGTCCAGTAAGGTCAGACAGGTACGATCAGCATCATTGGACCAAGGGTAAGTGATTGTATTTTTTTTATATTAACATTACAGGGGGTTGTGGCAACATATCTGGGCTGATCCTTTTAGAAACATGTGTATGAGTCAATGAAAGTTTTTATGTTTCGACATAAAACCTTTCATTGAGGGGGTTTGTAACAGTACATAAAGGCTTGCTGTCATAATTATGGGGTTGAGGATGTTACAGAATATTTTATTGTATTCATGTTATATAAAGTATGGTTAGGTCCATTTTTTCCTATGTCTGCACAAACAACGCATATTCAGCAAGAGGGGAATGATTCCAAGGTCACCGGCTGACGGGCGAAACCGAGCATATACAATGGCGGTGTAAGTGACTTTAATATCAATTCTTATTGGTCCACAAGGCAGTGTCGTCATTAATAAACGATAATGACGGATAGACAATAACGTATGAAACAAGGCGTTGGCCGAAAAAACAAAAGGCGGTGACGTCAGATGTACTAATACATACGCAAATTGTGCGTATAACCAGTTCTCAGTACCACACAGCACATCAGAGCGTCAACAGCTGAAATCGCTGTTGGCGGAGTTTTCACTAAAAGTGTTTTAGTCAAATTACTAAATGTAATTAAAATGTAACCGTGAATCTTTAAAAAACAAACAATAGCAAATTACTATCCAAGTATGTAAAGTAGAATCAGTGCCATCAGAGAAAATCGACGAGGGACATGCGGCGAACATCTGCCAACGAATACCGGGAATCTAACATCAACGGCGGCCCTACAAGTGCACACATTCAGGAAAGTCCAAATTAATAATCATATCTTTATATATTAATGAGCTCAAAAATAAAAATGAATCAAACAAAATGTATCTGTGCTAGTGAGTGTGTGGGTGAGAACATGTGGGCGTGAACGACTGGCCATTACGATAAAATCTCGGGGCATTGGTTTGTGATATATAAAAATAGCAAATAAAATCAATCAAGTTTTATTAAAGCTGCAGCTATATTCAAATTTATGATAGGATTAAGTATCACAGCAATTGAAGGTAATGATTAATGAATATGGGCGTAAGAATATGTAGACGCCATTTTATTTCTTGTATTCATATGCGGCGCCATCTTTGGGTTGTCGTTAAGAATTATAACTCTAATTCAGATTAATTAAAAACAAGTTCATGGCATCCAAATTGTAGTCAGAGTCATTATTTCGACAACCTCAATGTTCTGAATCTCGCTGAGTGCGAATCCTGGACCTTAGAGATAAAAAATCATGTTGGGTATGAACCACGTGCTTGAACCGGATGTGGTATATACCAGTCGGTAAGTACATGTGTTTTATGTATTAGTAACAGATATAAAAATAAAAGTATAATAGAGAGTAAGACATAACATGACATTCACTCATGTCAAATTACAGAGTCGGTAAAGGATGTTCGAAATTTGAATTAAACAAATTAATAGTTAAATAATTAATATAATGGAAGTATCACATATATAATGTATGTGAATGTAATTGTGAAAAAACGATGTAGGGCCTACTTCATATACAGATCAGAAGTAAATGATGAACTATTCCCTTTATGTAATAAGCCTTGTTACTAAACATATATATTTTTAAAAGCTTCTTATCATATTGAGACGAAATGGAGCGGCATTTGAAACATCTCTTAGGTATAAAAACAACATAACGACCTTTACAAAATTTGCTGCCCGTAGGCAGTTGTCTACTTTGCCTATGCATAAATCTGCCTCTGGTGTACATGCTAAATGCGTCTGATCAGTAGTAAGAATGACTTAGTATCCTGTTGAGGTATTCACTGTTCTGACGGATGATACGCAAATACTGGAAGGTAGGATGTGAGAGCCAGCAATAACCTTAAATAAAACTCTCATATATTTCAGTTATTACACAGTGTTCTGTTCATTACAGACAAGTGCTTGGTTTGATCATTTTTTTAAATAAAATTGTATATTTTAATGTAGCTTTACAGTAGCTTGACAGAAAGTGTAAAAATGTAAAATAAAAACGGCATGACTTAAGTGTAAATAAAAAGTGAACACTACAGTAGCACAACAAATGACAAAAAACTGAGACAATGAAATGCTACTGTTCAGTTAAAAATATTACAATCTCCCTCACACAAAATTTTAAAGAATAAAGACATATCAACACCAAAAAATATTTTTTTTGGAGCAAAAGGAAACACAATGGAAAGGCATCTCAGGTAGTATCGCTTTGAAATTATGGTTTCAAAATGTTTAGGGAAAAGAATAAAAAAATGCTAGCATTAACAATTCAACAATGTATCGAAAAGATCAGGATCTTGCTAGGTACATTATAGGGAAAATTGGTTTTGTAGCTGCTAGTGGATGTTTGTTTCTATAAAAAATAATTGCAGTATCTAATAAATTATGGTACATATTTTATCATTTATTGAATAATTTGTCATTTATATAATTTTGTTTATTTTTTAATTTCTATAGATACTTTTGGTGTTTGTTGTAATTTTGTGTTTTACATAATCTTTTGTGATTAAATCATTTGGTATAAAATGTTCCAGATTATAAAATACGCCTCACAGTTTTAACATACAATATATATATATATAGTAACACCTCTATACATAGTAACAGGTATATCAATATGCCTGTAATCACAGGTATAGAAAAGTAATGGCAAATCTTGCATAATCTGTTATCAGTTATTGTTATTATTCGGCTAGTGCTATTAAATTCATATTGGCCCAAAGTGATCACAAAAGGAATTTATTGTATTTGTTTACAGTCAACAGTGTAGATTCCAGTGATGATTTGAGATTTATATAAATTAATTTTTACTCACATGAATGAAGTTGCAACCGTAAAGAAATACAGAATATATTTTCTATGACAGCAGACAAGACAGAACACTTGTATTTTGCCTGTTATGTGTGTACATACATTCAGACATAATTTATTTGGATTGACTCTGCAAGCTTGAAATCAGATAACAATAATGTTTTATATTTTACATTAGTGTATATGTAAAATTATAATCCTCAAAGTATAATATTGAATTAATTGGGATGTTTCGTTAAATTGTTACGACGGTCTCACCGATCGTCACATAGCGCAGTGGAAACAAAAATAAAACACACTTTTAGTTTATTAATTGCTAAATTTAATATTATTGGTGTTGTTACAGCTTGTTTCATTACATTTTTATCGGTGTTGCGTTGTGAGTAGCTACAGTGGTTGAGTGTTATTGGTACAGAAGAGGATGCTGCAGTTTCTTTTCTTCAAGAAAAAGGTTTGGTTCACAATCCTCGTCAATGTGAACAAGGACACGACATGGTATTAGCCCTTGGGCAGCAACAGCGTTGGTGTTGCAATAAGACGACTTGCCGTGAGTATAAGGTAGTTCGCAAGGGCACATTTTTACAGAGGTCCAAATTACCGCTGGAAAAAATAATAAAATTTATTTATTTCTGGTGTGAAGGCCGTAGTAGTGTGAAAAATAGTAAAAATCAACTGGAAATCGGCGTCAACATACACTCAGAGTGGACAGCTTACTTAAGATATATCTGTGCCATAACGACATGAGAAACCCACGGAAAATTGGAGGACCGAATTTAACAGTTGAAATTGACGAGAGTGTGTTTGCCAAGAGAAAAAATAATGTTGGCTGGGTGTATCCACAACAATGGGTATTCGATGGATACTGCCGAGAAACGAAGGAATGCTTTTTGTGTAGTGTGGAAGATAGATCAGCAGCTACCCTCCTACCTCTCATAGTGGCAAATACTGAACCAGGGTCTACTATAATGTCAGATGAGTGGCGTTCGTACCACCAAATTGTTAATTTGCCACAACAGTACAGTCATTTGACTGTAAACCATAGTTATAACTTTGTGGATCCTGAAACTGGAGCTCATACTCAAGGCGTAGAAAGCATGTGGCGGTCCTGTAAACGCCGAAACATGATTGAATGTGGTAAGAAGAAGGGAACGCTTAGATTCCTATTTAAGTGAGTTTATGTGGAAGTCCGCAGAGGTCCAAAATATCTTTCCAGGTGATGTATCGAGAAGCGTATAGAGTCACCTCCTTACCACTCACGACTACCTGTGGCTAGCTGGTGTTTCTGTAAAACACAATATTCAACGTCTAACATTTTCTAGATAAAGAAGGAACATGCATTATGGTTAATAAGTTAGTATTATTAAATACACAGTTTTAATAGGTTAGTATTACATATCTACCACTTTTTAGATAAAGAAGGTGTAACGGGACATTTTGGCCTACCCGGGTAAATAAATAAATTTGTATTTTAATAAAAATAAATAGCATTTTTATGATGTAATAATAATTTTGGGAGATATAAACATAAATTGAGAATAAAGGTAAATTTTATCGGTAGCGAAATTGGCAGGAGTGATTGGAAATATTATTCATAAATTATAACGACGTAGCAGACAGACAAGCGAAAATGTGTCAAGGTCAGCTCCAGTGACTTACAAGTTGTGTAACAGATGATGTAACATCCAATCGAACGATCTTACGTCAGTACTTACATAACGCTGGAATTCAGGAGTGTCAGGCGACCCTACTTCTGGCGTAGGGATACCAGGTCTTAAAACAATGGAAATTTGGTAAACAGTCGCGGCCGTTTTACAAAGTAGTGCCGTTCGTCTAGTCAGTCGGCCATAAACAACTAACAAAGAAGGACGCAAACAGTTCGCGTGTCTCTGACCGGACGTAATTTTCGTCGCGCCCACAAAACATGTGAATAACAGATTTAAAATGCGATAAAAGTAAAATTCATACAGAAATAACGTAAGTAACAGTTTTAGTTATACGAGAACAGTTTTCGGAGATCACCAGTTTAAAAATAACAAATGTGCGCGTAAAAATGTGACGTCTTCAAGACTCAAACTCAGCGAAGTAACCAATAAATAAAATAAATTTTAACAAGACCAGTGCTAATCAAAATTATAATGAAATAACTATTAAACAAAAATGAGATCTCTAAGGGCATTTGGGTAACTGTGTGTGTGTGCGCGAGTGAAAGTAGGTAGACAAAGAAGGCTGGTTTGTGTTTTTAAAGATTAGTTTAAATTTTATTTCTTAAATTTTTTATTTGTTTCAATTTGTTTCAAACATGTTTCAATTTTACTTGTATTAGAATAATTATATGAGAAATATCTATAGTAGAATGTGAATTTTATAATGTATAAGGGGGAGAAAAAAAATAATTTGTTTATGATGAAATTGAAGCACTTTAGTAACCAATAAAATTTAATTCATGGGAACAAATAAGGTTTTCTTTATTTCGACAACCATTTCTGCTTTTGAGTTCGCCGAAAAGAACCTGGCCCGAAATGGTAAGTACCTATTTTGTTTCTTGTAATTGGTACAAATGCAAGATGGCGCCCGAAGAAAGTTAGACAGTAAATAATGAATAAAATTAAAATCACTTAAATTCATAATTATATCAGAGAAAAAGTTAGATCACAAAGGAGTATGCACTACGGTTAATAGCTTATGCTACAAGATACATGTGTTTATTTTAAAAATGAGTACAGTAACATACAAGACAGGTTACATGAACAATTGCTGGAAGAAACGGAGAATAAACAGTTACAGTGAGGTCAAAAGACGTAGAATTGAGCACTACAGAGTCAACTGGGTTTGTAAAGAAACGTCAAACCCAATGTACTATCATTACACACAATAATGTACTATCATTACCTAACCAACCACAACACTCATGTAGAGTAGACGTATTATTTAAGAAGTATCTATGACTCAACCCTGTACTAAATCCAGTATACTGTAACAGGATCTACTGTTCCACACTGTAAATAAAGAAGACAGGCAATAATATATATCTATGTGTAGGCTGAGGAGATTGGAATGGCTGTTTACTTACCACTTTACCTGGTATTTTGGTCAATTAACCAAATATCGGTATGGAGAACCATACGTGACTTCCATGTTCTAAGATTTATATTTAAAATCATTTACGAAATGAAATGTTTCCATAGAAAGTACTTCTTTCCACTTATTTCTTCAGCCTTAACCACTGTACTGTAGTCACTAACGTATACCACCACACGTTATTGCACTCGATTTTCACTGATGATGGCAGTCGACGGCACTGCGGAAACATCTGGTTTCGCAGAAAACATTGGACTACGGCCAAACAGCCCGGGAAGGAATTTTAACAACAAACTACTACTTTGTTGCCGATAACGTAGTACACATATAAAAATTATCCCCTCCCCCTTCAACTATAATTTTCATTTATAGAAAATTACCCCCACCCCGTTCAACTAGCCTCTTCATTTATAGATATTTCATCTACGTTTCTACAGTGGATTATTAAGATCTTCTTATCAGGATACTTTATATCTAAATTAAGTACTTTACTCTTGTTACAACAAAAAATGTTTCAGGTAAACTGCCCTTTCCCCGTAACTGATCTTCACCAAAATCAATAGGCCTTGAGTATACAACTCAAGCACATATGTAAAAAATTATTTGATTCTGTTTGAATTTACGGCAGTTATCGTTTGCCATAGAAAAAAAATCTACAGACACACACACAGACACTTTTTGAAAAATGACTTTTTCATGTTTTGAGGGTAGTACAATCAGAATCTGCAATAATCTAGAACACGATTTTTTTTTGCCATCACCATACTTCCATTTCCTTAAGGAACATACAACTATTTATTTTTACTTTAATTATACGGTATTTATGTTTCTGAAGTAATATTACATACAATACAATAATTAAAATAAAAGCATATTTTTGTTAAAAAGTATTTTATTTTTTATTGAATAATAATAATAACATAAGTAAATAACACTATTACATTAACGACTCGGAGCACTATTTTTTTTTTTTTATAAGTAAAAGCGTAAAGTTTTACCTTACAGCCTGAACCAGTTTTCTCCTTTAAAAGGCTTCTTCAGAGGCTGCCGCTGGTAGCGCTGTCCGTCTTGTTGTGGGTGATGGAATCGAATTTCGAAAGATCGATGCTGTGTATGTGGGGTGAGATATGTTCGAATAATGCGTGCGATTTGAATTGTGTTTGTTCATTTAGGATGTCGTTTTTATTTGTTTTTGTGTGTTTGTATATTTCCAATTGTTCTAGAGTGTCTAGTTTTCGGCCTTTTGTGTGTACGTGTAGAATGTTCATGTTATTGTCGATGTTTTTATATGTGTGGTTTGCTTCAATGAGGTGGTTTGCAAAGGTGGATTCTGTAGTGGAGTGGAGTGCCTTTGTGTGTTCAATGTATCTCTGTTTGAAGCTACGTCCTGTCTGGCCTATGTAGAATTTATTGCAATTTGAGCAATTTAGCTTGTAAACGCCGGGTAGATCGAATTTGTTTTGTGCTTTGTGTGTGTGTGTTTTGATAGTGTGTGTTCTGTTTTGTGTTAGTAGTTTTGTAAGCGATTCTGTATCCTGCTTTTTTGAATTTGTGGGCTATTTTTTCAGTTTGTTTGTTGATGTATGTTAGTGTTATGAATTTGTTGTTTTCTGTCTTTGTCTGTTGTTTGTTTTGTGTAGGAGTTTACTGACTATTGTTCTGTCATATCCGTTAGATTCTGCTAGATATTTTATCGTGTTTAGTTTGTCTTTGTAGTCTTTTTCATCTAAGGGGATGTTGTTAAGTCTATGTATCATGGTTCTGAAGGCAGCTAGTTTGTGTTGTATTGGGTGATTGGAGGTGTTGTGTATTAGTGTGTCAGTTGTAGTTGGTTTTCTGTGTATACTGAATTTTGCCTGTGTTCTAGTTTTGTGATGGAGAGCTTACCCATGGGCTCTCCCATATCCAGCATTCTAGCAGAAGTCTTCCTCCAACACTTAGAAAAAACAAAAATACTCACAAACAATGACACTCACATAAAATACTATATTGGCACAGATACATTGATGACATTCTAATACTATACAGGGGAAACAAAAGACAATGTGAACAGTTACTAACGCACATAAACAAAATACATAAAAACATAACCTTTACTGCCGAATACGAACACAACAATACCATAAACTTCTTAGACCTCTCCATCACAAAACTAGAACACAGGCACAAATTCAGTATATACAGAAAACCAACTACAACTGACACACTAATACACAACACCTCCAATCACCCAATACAACATAAACTAGCTGCCTTCAGAACCATGATACGTAGACTTAAAACATCCCCTTAGATGAAAAAGACTACAAAGACGAACTAAACACGATAAAATATCTAGCAGAATCTAACGGATATGACAGAACAATAGTCAGTAAACTCCTACACAAAACAAACAACAGACAAAGACAGAAAACAACAAATTCATAACACTAACATACATCAACAAACAAACTGAAAAAAATAGCCCACAAATTCAAAAAAGCAGGATACAGAATCGCTTACAAAACTACTAACAAAACAGAACACACACTGTCAAAACACACACAAAGCACAAAACAAATTCGATCTACCCGGTGTTTACAAGCTAAATTGCTCAAATTGCAATAAATTCTACATAGGCCAGACAAGGACGTAGCTTCAAACAGAGATACATTGAACACACAAAGGCACTCCACTCCACTACAGAATCCACCTTTGCAAACCACCTCATTGAAGCAAACCACACATATAAAAACATCGACAATAACATGAACATTCTACACGTACACACAAAAGGCCGAAAACTAGACACTCTAGAACAATTGGAAATATACAAACACATAAAAACAAATAAAAACGACATCCTAAACGAACAGACACAATTCAAATCGCACGCATTATTCGAACATAACTCACCCCACACACACAGCATCGATCTTTCGAAATTTGATTCCATCACCCACAACAAGACGGACAGCGCTACAGCGGCACCCTCTGAAGAAGCCTTTTAAAGGAGAAAACGGTTCAGGCTGTAAGGTAAAACTTTACACTTTTACTTATAAAAAAAATAGTGTTCAGAGTCGTTAATGTAATAGTGATATTTAGTTAAGTAACGGACACGTCATGGACAACGAAATCCAAGAAATAACATAAGAATATAGACTAAAATAATTTGTAAATATATCGTTATACTTCTGACATGTAAAGTAGTATACATCAATAGTCTACTCTCATACAGTATACGAATTTGTTGGAAAATATCAGGCACACTACTTGGCAAGTGTTCAACACTGATTTAAAAATGTTTTGTTTAATGCAAACACTGAAACACACTATACACAAGAAATAGAACTCATCATGAACATAACGTGATTATATTACTTCTTATGGTATAAGAATATATCGGTTTTTCGTTTAATATCCACTTGTAAAGGAAAAAATACAGCAGATAATTATTTTATTAATACTTTTGTTACAGCTGCTGTGAAGTTGTTTAGATTAAATAATGTAACCTAACCAACTTTTAAGTATTGAATATTAAGTTGTTACGTTAACTTACCTTTATACCAATACAAATACAAATAAATAAAATTATCTATCTTCCACCTACCTTATATTTTGCCCTCTCATCCCAGAATCCGTCACACGAACGTCGAGATGCAAGAGTGATTTAAAGGTTGTGTTAATAATAGACGCAACTCGCGTTTATAAAGACAAACAAATTAAATTTTATTTTGTTCTTAAATTTTCAAAACTTCAAATTATTTTGTTCATTCTTATATCTTTAAATTCAGTTATTACCTTTAGCACAATTTGAAATAAACACAACTTTCTTGAAATATTTACGACATGATTGGGTTACAATTACAATTACGATTACAATATTACACTTAACATCTTACCTTACATTGGCCGCCTAGCCTGCTCGCACTCACACTCATTCCATTATAAAATAAAATAAACCCCCTTTCTATTTATTTAAAACCATCATTTAATACATTATGCAATACCCGTGCCGGTAACGTGGGGTTCCTCCGAACTCGTGGCTTCTCACTTATGAATTTAGTTGTGGGTCCGAAAATAGTTTATAATTTGTTCTTCTTCTGTCGAAACCATCCGCACTTCTTCATTTTAAACTAAATACACTCACTTTTACTTGATAATGAAAATGTGTTAATGAGCCCCGTTGGGCGGCTACCTGGCCAGGTAAACGTCAGTGAGAAACTGGGAAGAGCCTTCATCAAATCCCCTCCACTTACAATTCTTCGACAAGGCGGAAACCAATGCCTGGTACTTTAAAGTCATAGCTGTGGCACCTTTAATAAGTGTAAACTCCCGTGTGCTGGACGTTGACGAAATTGGGTGTCCAGAGGTTTACGTCACAAAATAGGCGGGGCTTCGTCAAGACTTCCGCCGTCACAAACGCACATGTTAGGAAAATATCAGCTTCAAGCCATTTTGTTTTAAGCAACTCGGCGTCGTTGCGCGCCTGCGGGCGCTTGCGCGTTTGTGGGTAGGTGTCACACAGTCTCAAAATTCTAAGAATTGCGCCGTTGTCAACAACACGACATTCCATTGCATTGGCATCTCCTCACAAGTCCTTTGTTCGAACTACGCTTTATTTAACACGTGGCTGTCCACACAGATGAAATGAATTGTTATAAATATTTAATAAAATAAATCCTCCCCCTTTTGCCCCGTTACAATACCCCCCCCCAATGAGAGATCTTCTGTCAAAACAGAAGAAATCTCATTGTTAAACCCCTAAGAGGATCAGTGAGGATATGGTGCCAACAACCCCCCATTAGTTCTTATACATCTGGGTAAACTACCCCCCTGGCTCGGAGACTATGGCCGCATCTGAACGAGATTACTGGACTTCTCTATTCAAGATCCCAACACCATAAAATCGAACAGACACGCACCACAGCGCACCTAACCGTCTAACATACCGCCCCAAAATCCAAACCCCTGGTCTTATACCATGCCAGATCCTCAACCGATATGTTTCCCCTTATCATGCACACTGGGCTGCCTTTAGCAGTTACTGGGCTCGTACACACACTTATAACTACATCCTAGCAAAAAATTTATTCTTACATTCAAAAAGTTTATTTAAGTTGAAATCAAACTGCTCTATCTCCATTACTTTCTTCAAAATCAAAAAATAAAAATCTTTTATCTGAATTGATTAATTCTCTTCGTTACTATTATTCATAATCAGAAAAACAAATAAATTGAACATCTAACTACACATGAACTCATTTATCCTAACCTTGGATTAGACATACATACTAAACAATACAATTCAATATAAAAACACTAGTAATACACCTAAACAATAATACACTTAAAACTCAAAACATCAATTAGATGGCAGGCACAGAAAATCAAATTTTTTTTCAAAAAAAAATTAAATTTATTAAAATATACTTTTCTCAATATTCAGAAAATTTAAAATTATTTAAATCAATCAAACAACAAAATTGGCATCACTTCATTGTCAAAACTGGTTTAGTTTATACCATCAACCATCAGCTGATCAAACTGGGTCAAGTCAACAACCTTGACCTACATAGGTTATACAGAGGCTACATTATAAAATACATTAAACATCTTTTAAAATTCTATCTTCAAACACAACAACATAATAAAATATGACCTTTAAAATTAACATAGTATTATTATAATTAACAATAAAATTGACATTTAAATTACTCAAAATTACACATTTTACAACTTTACTTTATTCTCCAATTCTATTAAAGTTTGTCACTTGTTTCCATTAAGTTTTTATTTTTACTATGACTCTCTTTCTTTAACATTCTCAATATCCATTAGTTTGGGTGATCTAATTATTCATAATAACTTGATTGTATCAACTTGGCATGTATACATTTATAATCCCCTCCTGACTCTAATATCACTAACAGCTTTAACTACTCTGACACCCATCTCTATCAAAAACATCTATCAAACATTCTCTAAATCCAACTTACCACTCAACTCATATCGCATCATTCTACTCTTAAAAAAAAAATACTCTCTAACCCTTTGTACTCAGGATGTGTCCCCCCCCCACAAGCTCATTCCCTTATCTGGTCCCTGGACTTTTCTAGGCAACCCTTTCCGGCGCTAAACGGTCCCTTCCCGTCCCAACCCTTTCGTTGCGGACTCCTCATCACACCAACCCCCTTACAAAATTCCCATCAACTAATTACCCTTCCAATACAATACTCTCATTTACAAAATATCTCCACTTATTTATTACATCAATATATATCAATCAATACTCTACATATTTTACCCATAGCTACTGTGTCACTATCACATATCAAATTCTACATTACATTAATTCCCAACAATATTATTCATCTCTAGTACCCCTTTAAACTTAACATGGACAGCTCTAATTGTCCTAACAAAACAATAATCACCCAAAATCAACTTTTTACTCTCTTTTACAAATCATTTAAAATTCTTAACTATATCAAATTACTTCCAGCATTTAAATCAAAATCTTTTAACACATTAAAATCATTATATTCAAACATTAGTTACCTTGGAAATTTGCAAACAATTTATAAGTGACATTCTACAGCGGATCAGCTGATTTTCTTAGCGAGGTGAATGACCTTACTATAAACATATTTCAAAATTATATAAAGTTTTACTTTACATATATTGTATTAGAAAATTTATACTTACAGTATATCACTCATACACTGTCCTAAATACACAAATAAAAACACCAAACACCCTGTACCTTCTGAAACAATTTAACAACAATGTTATTCCATACTAAACAATTTCACATTTATTTATTAATTACTATCAAATTCACATCTCATAAAATAGTTTAAACTCATTATATAACATCTTAACTCAGTCAAAAATATTTAAACATCTTCAATTTATTTTAATTAAATTAATTATGGAAATACAACATTTTTCAATTATTATCAAAACAATTACAATTCGTTAATTACTGTCTTCAAAATTATTTTTGTTCTCTATTTAGTCTACTGAAATACTCTTATTATTATTAAAACAATTACTTACATACATTGTTTACATTATATACTTGTTACAACACACACACAATTAATTTCACTATCAATTATTTACAATTCATACGTCATTAATTGTTCAATTTTATCACACTTCATTTCCAAAATCAGCCAGGTCTGAACCATAAATCTAAATATTTAAAATATCCATTTATTAATTTAATGTTCAGCCTCCATCATCGAATAATAGTCTGGGTTTCACATAACATTTTTCAATTTTATTTACGTACATCGTATGGCTATCCTGTGTGTAATAACCATAAAATTTTAGTTTATTCATTTTACCACAATAATCATACATAGGGTTACTTCCCATTATAATTATTTTATCATAAACCAAGTCAACATTATTTATTTGTGTCCAGTCTCCATCAGTAGTTATATTCAATATAAGGTCAGTTATTTTCTCATTCATTACAACATAAGGTAAATTATTATTATTTAAATAGGTATCATCAAACCAATTCTCAATCTTTCCTGTACAAAGTAAGTATTTCATATCATTTATCTTTATCACTTCTAACATTTTTTCAACTCATTATAATTTCTCTTCAACTTATATAATTCTATCTCTCTATCAATACACAACTCTCTATCTAAATCTCTCTCACCACAACACCATATCACACTTTCAACACCATTCCACACAGAGGGTACTAACTCATACAAAAAGGGGGAACAACTCAAACCTTCCACTAACAAGGGACTCTTGCCCTTCAACAATAACATTTGTGAACACCTTGGTTCACCACAAATATGGGGAAAATTTACCCTCTGCCCTACATACTCATCTAATCTCTCTTGCCATCAAAAACCACAACAACTATTTATCTCTACCATATAAAATTCAAAACACAACTATATTATGGCAAACACTTCAAATATTTCAAATTTATTTATCAGCTTTTCTGATAATATTACTTCTTTAAAACAGAATCAGAACTATTTTACGTTCAATACCATTTCCAACATTATTTATTTAATACTTAACATTTGTTACCCCTGTAGCAACCTCCTAGCCACACACTCTATTACCGTATATAACATAATATAACATAACCTTGCTACATTTACATTAAACAATTCACATTTATATAATTTGTATAAAAAACATTATAAACATTATAACTTGAACTTCATGTCAACTCTTTTTATTTTACATCACCTTTCAGTTATTATTCCATTTCAACTATGAATTTCCTTATATTTTGATCATTATCTATTAGTTTGGGTGACTCCTGTATTCACTATTATTCTTTATTGAATAGGCATTTCTATATATAACCCTACTCTAACTTTTTCTACTAACAACCAGATTTACATATTATGACACCAAACTCTCAATTATTAACCTCTTTCAACATTAATTCTATTTGACTCATTCACCTCTTAAATAAAATATCTATTACCTCTTTGTACTAGGATGTGTGTTCCCAGCCTGGCAATCTCATTCATAACCTTTTGCCCTCCACCAAATATCGGCAAACACTCTTACCCTTCTCTAATTACGGTAACTGCCCAAAGACGCACGTTGATCATCCCTTACCACCTCATCCTTATTACAAAATATCACCATCAACAAATATTTTTACCATTTACATTATTCATCTTCTCTACATATAATCACTAACACCACTGTGTCCCTAAAATATCTAACACCCTCTTTGCATTATTTGTATTTCAACTTCTTATTTTCTCTAACTCCCATTAAAATGAACTCTGCTTAACTCACATGCCTTATTTATCATTATCACCCAAACCTCTCTATAACATTTCACCTTAATATAACCCTAGAAAATTCATCACTTACCTCCTAATAACAATACATCACAACCCTTGAATATATTTAGGTTTAATCATTTATTTTTCATTAAATAATCTAAATCTCATAAAATCATTTATATTCATCAACAAATCTCTTTTATACAACACTAATCAATTAATTAATCTTCAATTATTTAACTCATTATTTAAAATCTCACAATTAATCTCCTCCTTTATCTAGTCAAAACAAAAAATGTTACAATTATTATTAAATCAACTAAACTATAACTTCCTGTTACATACATGTTTTACATAAAAATACATATAATACACAACATAAAGAATACATCAATACCTGGACATTAACACACAAAAGAATATACAATCCAACTTATTGCTTGTTATCGTGAACCATAAATCATTACATAAAACAATCCCTTTCAAAATCACACTAGTCATATAGTTAAATGTTCAGAACACAATAAAACACTTTATCCTCCATCATCAAATAATAATTGAATCTTAGGTCTATACAACTTATCTTTTATTAGATACCTCATATTATTATTGTAAATGTACAGACTATTCAATTTTTTATAATTTTCCACAATCTCATATAATTTGTCATGATCGGGTATGGTCCTGTCACCCTTAGTATAATTTGTCATATTCAGGTAAGTTATATTATCATTGTTATCAACATCATCTCCTACTACCTCAGTTTCAATACAAGGTAAGTACTTGCTATTATTATCACTTCTCTCTCCATCTAACCTTTCTACAAATTCTTCATAATTTCTATTTACTCTATATAACTCCATCTCCCAATTATCACACAACTCTCTTTCACAATAACTCTTTCACCCATCATAACCCCAAATCACATTCTTTCTCTCAATATATGCAGGGGACACTACAACTTTATTCTCGCACCACCTATCAGGTGCACAAAAAATCCAGGGACAACTATTTGCAGACCTTTTGTCTTCCAAATATACAGTAAAGGAACTCTCGTCCTTCCTAAACACATGTGAAGCCTTTTCTTCACCCCCGACTACAACATTACGTAAAAAATTTACCCCCTGCAACCCCTCTACTTGTATACTCTTTCTCCACTTTCTCTCTGATTTATTAATATACACTAACATTTCATTATCACATTTTACTCCCATTAAAATCTCATTATTACTACCAATATTCACACCATTATTTTCTAACACCATATTCTTAATTATATCATTGTTATTACCTGTGAACTCATTATTCAAATCATCATTCTTACTCACCTTGTTATTAATTCTTTTTTCCTTATTTTTCGTCATATTGTAACTGCTACTTACCTTCTTATTCCTTATTTGACTTAATTTTTCATCTAACCTTTTATTCACTTCGTCAAATTGTTTATCAAAATTAGCATTTCGTTTTTTGATTTCATTTTTTATTTCATTGAACTTCTCATCAAATTGGTTAAATTTTTTATCAAATTTATCAAACCTTACATTTTGCTCATTATTCTGTTCTTTCAATTCATCAAACTTTACATCAAGTTGATTAAATTTCTCCTCAAATTTATTAAATTTCTCATCAAATTTATTATTCTGTATATTAAATAGCGTTTGCATCATTTTCACTATTTCATTCTCTTCAGCCCTTTTAGTCGTGACTGGCGTTGAGTGAACAATTTCTTCACTCATGATTTGTGATTCGGTTACGCTTTTTTGGCTTTCATTTACATTGAGGCTGATACTTTCATTATCGTTTGCCATTTTAAAGAGAGAAGAAACAAAATTTCTGTTTCTTTTAACTGTTGTTTTGTATATACTTAACCTAACAACAACAACATAACCTAACAATCGTACTACCTTGTTTACGTGTTATGCTATATATTATTTCGATACCCACTCTGTCTCTGTACTCTGGCTTATTTATATAAAAAATAATTTTTGGTATATAAAGTCACGGTTCAGGCTGCCATTGTTAATTAACAATCCTTTTACACACAATTTATTTATAATAATAAATAAAATATTTGTAATTACCGCATGCTTCATTCCCACATCCGGTTTGAGCACATGGCTCTATATCCAACATTAATTTTATCACTAGGATCCAGGTATCGTTAAGCGAGAAACAGAAACAGTTTGGGATTTTCGAAATAATGATTTTAACACCAGGTTTATGTAACAAAACTTTAGTTTTATTTCTCCAGTATCATGACCAACGTTATAAAATATAAAATCAAAATGGAGTCTTATACCCCAACAAGATGGTTGCTTTGCACTTCCGCTACATTTATTTATTAATTACTGTTAATTACTTCTTTCTTGGATTTAATTTTATTACAAAACCATTTTTAAATTCGGCTGCAGCTCTTGTAAATTGATCTATTAAGTTTCAGATCATTGTATACACAAACCAATGCCTCAATTATTTTTTATGAATGCCGGCACATGCACGCTGGCATGCTCTCACACACACATACATTAACCAAAATACGTTTTTAAATTTGTCATAATTTTGAGCTCAAAAGGAAGATTAAAGTGTACTGATAATTTTGACTTCCCTGCTGGTGTAGACTCGAAGTTGTAGTCAGGCGTTCCACATCGTCAGGCAGATGTTCGGCCGAACGTTCTTTGTTGCTTTTTGTTGTATTTCACTGAAGTTAATTTACATTTTGAATTGTTATTAACTGGTTGATGTTTAAATTTTCACTTGTTACATTTTGATTACATTTTATACTTCCATAAACACTTTTGCGGGCAATAATCTGCCGGCGAATTTTACAGCGTGTTACCGCTCTGATGGTATATTGCTGACTGGGGGCGACCAACTAACTTAGTACAATTTACGCAAGTGGAAGGGTTATTCCGTCATCGTTCTTTTGTTTTAAGGCGGATGACGCCATTGTTCTGCGTCACAGTCGTTACGTTTTTGCATATTTTATGACGTTTCAACCCTGTTTACAACTTGCTTTGTCCAAATATATGTGCCAAAAATCACGTACGCCAATGACCTTGATGTCGAATTGTACAGACGAACTGCGTTGTGTGTTATACATTAGGGAAAGCCAACCTAACCATTTTAAATATATGGAAACCCAATAAAATTATTTCTCCTACACAAATAAATCCTTAGACGGACTTTTGTACCGTCACAACATGTTTAGGGTACATCACATAGCAAGCTAGTTCGAGCAGGCTTGAGCATTGAGCAGGTTTAAGCAGTAGAGCGGCATGGAGCTGAGCTGGTACTGTACAGAAAGCATTCACCTGCTACCGCCTGTTCTGTCTCAGGTTGCGAAATGACTGCTTTTAAGTGAAAGTTCCCCTTTTTTAGTGGAATGAAAAATAGCATGGATGCATCCAAAAATAGCACTCAAAGAGCATGGACACATCCAATAAATTTATGACAAAATAACTTGGTGGATTTCATCATCTCTATCATGAATTAAGAAACGACTAATAAAAGTTTTTTGAGTATTTGCGCATGTGTGTTGTAACTTTTGGTTTACTTTTAGAAAAACTGCATCATAAGATAGATGGCTGATTCGTTGCTACAGAGTATTGCAGTGGCGAAACGTGAGTTTTTAGAATGTGTATGCGGTTATACCTATCTCAGCCACCAACAAATAAAAACTCCTTCTCTCTCTCCGTGTGATAATCAAACCCGGTCAACAGTATTAACAACAGATAAGAAAAGGGCAAATATTACAATTTTTCCTTTTTTAATAGAGACCAATATAATAATATTAATTATATAAATTGTTTTAGCAAATCAAGCAGACTGTATTAGGAACTTACCAGTACGCTGAGTGGTGTCTGGTGATACCAATTCATCTGTTATTTCCACTTGTTTTAATCACATAAAGCCACAGAATCCATAAATAAACACACTGCGCAATTACTTATTTAAAATAATTTATAATATCTTGTATCTGCTGTTTAATATGTCATACGTAAACAATACAGATTCACAATGGTAATTAAAATCGTCCACAACGACACTAATTCATTCATTGTAACGGTTCACAATAATTTATTATTCACATTATCGTTAATTATTATGCGTTAGTTGTAGGAGTTATTTTTTAAACATTAGTTCTATCCGCCTGGTTTTTTCAGCGAATAAGTCAACAATCGTATCGTAAAAAGCAAAATTAGTTTTTAGTTTCAAAAGAAATGTTTTTTTCAATAAATAACACTGATAGAACCGAGTCTGTGTTCAGTTTGCGAGTTACGCAAATACGTTTTTATTCTCTTCAATGCTGAAAACGATCTTTCTGTTGAAGAGCTTGTAACTGGAAAATTGTCATTATAAGGTTTACAAGCCTCCACACTTGAGGAATGGAGTCACTCAGATCTGCTGATGTTAAGTACTTTGACAAGTCACTAACACTATTTTTACAAACCTGCTCATTTGACTAAACTACAGAAAGCTCACTCCTTAGTAATGGAAAATCAAAATACTGGCCATACGAGCATTTTAGAGATTCAAAATGCTCTTCTGGAAACTTTTTAGAAAATTCTGGAAAGCGTCGTGATTCTAGTAGAGCGATAAAATCAAGTTTCCTACATCTCCAAACCTCTGATTAAGTCTACATTTTACTGAATCAATAATTTTATAATACAGCCTACGATAAGAGCTTTCCAAATTCGACATGTTATCAATACGTAATCTTTTACTTCTGTGGGTGCTTGTAGCCTTGTCTCACCTCCCTGTTGGAATATTCTGAATTTCATTCCGGTCACTCCAGAATTTGTTGTAGTTATTCCTTAAATTATTAAGATATTTATCAAAGTCTTCAATGCGTTTCATACAAAAACTGATTTCAGAACTTTTTTTCTGCAAAATTTTGAATATGGAATCCACCTGTGGTAGTATTGAACCGAACAGATGAAGTAAAAATGTGAAGTCAAAATCTTGAAGAGTAGCAAGAAAACCTATTGCTCCAGTATAACTTTCGTTATCCCACGTATCTCCATTCTCAATAATAGATTCGAAGAGACTTATGATGTCAGCCTTGTGTTCTATTACAGTGGCCACTAGTCTGCTGTTCTATCTAGTAGGTGCAACTGATGGAAATCGCTTCTTTACTTCTTGATCAAGTGCGTGAGTTCGTCTGGATGATTTTGAAAAAAATGAAGCTAAACCAGATAATGTGCTAAAAAATATTTTACATTCTTTAATGTGATCTACTGAATTTTTCAAGACCAAGTTCATTTTATGAGCATAACAATGGACATTGTTGAGGATAACAATGGAGCACGAGCATTTGGCTGCACGTACTTTTGACCAGGGCCTGTAACCCTCCATGTTCACCAGACATAACAGCAGCACCATCGTACGTTTGTGCAACTAATTTTTCTTCACAGTCGTATTCAGTCAGGACATTAAATACGTAGTTTGCCAACGCGTTAGCTGTACGATCGTCACTAAAATCGCTAAATCTTTCCTGAACGGCTCCAGATTTATCGACGTAACGAAACACAGTTGACACCTGTAACGTATTTCTGATATCTGTTGTTTCGTCCATTATTATTGCTACAAAGGGACTTTGTTTTATTTCATTTTTTATTTCTGTTAATAAGACTTGAGAAATGAAGTTAATCAAGTCATTTTGAATATCGCTAGATAAACCAGAAAAGACTGTAGAGTTTTTAAGGTGGTTGTCTAACATTCCGTCGTAATTTCGTAACAAATTTAACAGCTCTACATAATTTCCTCGATTTGAGGATGCCACAGATTCGTCATGTCCACGAAATAGGAGTTCATTTTCAGCCAAAAAACACACTACATCAATTAGATAACGAAGAATGTACCGGTTTTGTTTTACCATGTCATTGTGCTGTTCGATGTTAATTTTAAATTGTTCACTAGGGAGATATTCAATTCTGGTTTTACCGAACTGTTTTAAAGCAAGAAGGGAAGCAACATGACTCTGTGAAATCTCATGGCGTTTTTGTAAATTAAACAAGTTGTTCAAATCAGAAACTCCTGAATTTGTCCACATTTTTTTCAGTTAAAAAAAGAATGCATGGCGAACAGTATAATTTTGAAGTTTTTCTACAGCCGCATAGCCAAGTTTTTACTTCATAATGTTGTTCCTTTAAATGTCGTGTATAATTTTTTATTTTTGACGTTAACATGGGAATTAATGGGGTTGGTCTACCGCTAGAAATAATGTTTAGTTTATCTGTAAATGTTCTACTACTGAATGGCTGTATAAATAAACTTTCAATTACACAATTGCAATCAACTACACATAATGATGATGTTCCCGCTGCAGGCTCTACTACAAATGAACTCATAATTAAAAAACTTTAAACAACACGGTCTGCGTAAGCACTAAGCACTGTATATGCAGAAACAGTAACGCATAGCGTTACAGCTATTCACAGACAGTGGGAGTGGGAGCGCAAGTCAGAACGCCTGCCTGTTCACACATGAAAATCTGCTGCATGGGTTAATGACCGCTATTGAGAGAATGTATTCGATAGCTACAACGCATACTGTGCGTCTGGTTGTAAACAGTAAAGCTTTATTAACTGTCGTTATATCGTTCAAATGAAAATTAAGTTTTGGCTTTTGAAATGACAAACTTTTACATCTCAAACAATATAAAATTAATTACAAAACTTTATACGATTTTACATACAATTTTAAATTGTATGCGCCGCATACACCGCATATATGGATGCTTCGCCACTGGAGTATTGACTAATCTCTAAACGTTTTGTACAACTGATGCATGCCTACCTAATGTTTAAATTTAAATTCCTGTACATTAGCACAGTCTAATAAGGATGTATAAATACTGCTACCTAAAAATTTACTTTCATACTATATCTAATTTCCGTTGCTTAATTATTTTAAATATTAAAAAAATGTAATGAAAGGATATAGGGTAACAAAATTTACTATTCAAAAGGATTTATTAAATTTATTTATGATAATCAGTATATACTAATTACAACATTTGTTAACAAAAATATATTGACTTTAAGTATTTTCTTTTAAAGACATAAGCTGTCAGACTTTATTTGTTTTTAATCATGTCCTCCTGTCATTGATCAAAAGTCCTGCTTTCGAGAATACCCTCTCGCAAGGAACTGAAGTTGCTACCATTGGGAAATGGTATTTTAAAATTTTTGCAAAATAGGGATAGTGGTGACTACTTTCTTGCCACCATTTTAGTGCGTGATCTTTTCTTTTTATAATACTTTCTTGTGTATATCTGCAATATTTTACAACGTGATTAGTAAAAAAATTCACAATATTTAACAATGTAACGACACAGATTAGGGGGATAAATAATTTTAATAAATGTTAATACAACCCAGGGTACAACTTTTGTGGAACCTCTGCTTTAAAAAAGATGCATACATGATTGTGAAACACCCGTCTGTGTTTGCGTCTGGCGTCAGTCTGACTAGACGTGTTACACAATCACCCAGGACATCTGTGAATTACAGAGAATGCAAATGTAACACGTCAAATTCATCAGGCGGTAAAAAGTTGCAGTCGTCGTTGGCCCAGTTTAAACCATCCAATCAGAGAATGCGCTATAAAACACACATACGTTGGCGCGCAGCCCAACCAACGCCTTGCTTCTATGCAACTGCGAATGCCGCTCGCAGACAGTTGAATAGCAGTTGTCAAACAGAGCGGTCGTAAGTCAACGGTGGCCTCGGGCGTGTAAGATAGGCCGAAAATACTATAATCGGCCTATCTAGTAAAGTGTAAATGTAACAGTAAAGTATAAAACAGTTAATTAACTACAGTGCCGGTGAAACGAAAAGTTTTAAACGTGAACTTTGGTGTTGGAGTAAAAAGCAGACTTACAACGTAGTATGCGACCACGTGTAGGTAAATAGCAGTGAAAACAATCAATTTAATACCAATTCATTTACTTAAAAAAAAAATTTTATTTGATACAATAACTAGAAATTGGTAATTTGACTTAAGGGGACCATGTACCCGCCTATCTTCCCCATGTTAAATTAATCAATTTTATGTACCTTTTTCTCAAAACCTGTTCAAGGTACAAACTTGAGGTTTGGTCAGCATATTCTGGGAAGGTATTTTAACCATCTGAACTAAAAAAATTACGTTTTATTATCTCACATTTATTTAATTAATTTTTTGAAAAATTGTCTAAATATTTTAATTTTTTTAAAGAGTTAATAATTTTTTATAATTTTTCAGTTACTTTCTTCTTCTGTTTTTAAGGTTCAGTAGATACACTGTAATTAGCCCTACAACTTAAAAAAAGAATCGTGTTTCTATCTTTTACAGAAGCTGAGAAAAAGGTACATAAATATGGTAAAAAGTCATTTTTTGAGAAAACTTACTTTATTGTCAATGTTACCATAGTTACACAACAAAGCTACATTTAAAATAGTCCTGCGCCGTACTGTGGGTCTTCCTCATTTTCTTCTGATTTCTTCTTGTTTTCTTGCCTTTTTATTTTACCTTCTACCTTACTTTGCTCTGTCATTTTCTTATCAGCTTCTTTTACTCTCCTCTCATCGATTCGTCTCAACCGTGCCCGACAAGACTCACTTACTGTCAGTCCCAGTTTCCCCATCACAGTACATTTGCTGTAAGCTCCGCTGTTGAAAGCAAGCACTGCATCATACACTCCTACTTTAATTGTATTTATCCCAACATAAATTGTTTTTGGTAACCTTTTCAAATTAGGGCATTGAACGATTCATTCGGGTTTTGTGTTTTACCAAAAAGGCACTTGCTCAGTAAAGTTTCATTGCTTAGGTCCCTGAATATGTTTTATTTTATGAAGCTCAGGTAAAGGCAGTGAATGCTCATGTTTGTATTCCTCACCTGTAATAATGACAGAGTAGCCAACCTAACATATAACACCAAAAATTCCCTTTTGTATGTGAAAAAAAAACAAATATATTAAAAGTTTCCAAGCCTGAAAATGCAAGCGCTCAACCCAAAATTGTGTACTTTTTAATTATTTATTTTTGTAACTTTTATTTCTCATAGGTAAACAAATTTTATATCATTTTTTTTCAGAATTAACTGTAGTTTCTGAAAATTTGAAAAACAGAAAAAGTGAAATTTTTAAAAAATTTCGGGTACATGGTCCCCTTAAAATAAAATCAGATTTTATATGATGATAACCACGCGTAGAGAGTAGTTATTACGCCCGTTTAACATAACCTGTCCTGTATAGAAAATCTCGCCTAAAACGAAGCTGGTAAGTAATTAAAGTCAAAAAGGGGAAAATGTATTAAGGTTTCCATATTTGTCCTTTCAAAAATTTGGTGGCGACCTGTAAGTAATTTTGGAGTCAGGGTAAAGGGTAATCAGGGCTAGTGCGTAAAAAGATTGCACGAGGTAAGTAGAAGTCACGTGGGGGGATTTGTAAAATTAATAATCGTTACAACAATCATAAAAATAGTATTTTTACTATATTTTACTTGTACTAAAAATTAATTTACTAAAAATTCAAACGTTTAATTTAAATAAATAATTCGGGTAATAGTTTAACAATAATAATAAATATTAACCATACTTTTCATAAGACTTTGAACCTCCGTAATAACAGAACATGTTGGATTGGTCTGGGGTAGATTTTCCATTTTGCTATCAAAAAATCCCCATATTGATAGTTCATTTTTCTTTTTCTTTTCGGGCGGTTCTTCTTCACCTTCTGACAATTGCAATTTCTTTTCCTTATTGTACTCTTGAACAACAAATTTTGTAACACTATCTTTAATAGGTTCCATTGTTGTCTGAGAAAACAACAAATGCATGTTGTTTGAATCGTGGATCCAAAAATGTACAAACTCCAACTGTTTTACTGTGCTCTATATTTTTTAATCTAGTTGAAATTCCTTTTTGAAGATCTGCTACTACTGTAAGTATATCTGAATGGTAAGGCTTTTTCATGAGTATTGAGCAGATGTTGGCAATACCTGCCGTTAAAATAATTATTTGGCTCCCGGTAAGAAAACGTTCTCCGCTCATTTCTCGTGTAATACTTTCAAAAGGCTCCAACACCTCAACTAATTCACTGCACTTTTTCCATTCATCGGGAGTCACGTACAGAGCATCTTTTTCACTCAAAGCAAGAGGGTTTTTTTACTGCGTTCTGTAGTAAAACTAATTGTTGTAGCATTAGAAATGTTGCATTCCAACAAGTTGGTATATCCTGTATAAGTTTTTTGGACTATTGCTACCACAGTCCCTTTGAAATTTCACAAGTTTTTCCGTGGCTAGATTGCTGCGTTTAAAAAAGGTAACTGTGTGGCTAGCCTTTTTCTGTAGGTCTTGAACTGTCTCGAGAGCATTGTGAACAATCAGGTTAATTGTGTGGGCATAACAGCCAAAATGTTTCCAGTTTAATTCATTTATTCCCCCAACAATATTCGCAGCATTGTCGCTCACAACAATTAAAACTTTATCTGATAAACCGTAACTGTCAGTAATTTTCTTTATTGTTTCCGCCAAATGCTTACTTGTACGGGATTCCTCAATAGGCAAACAATCTAAAAGAATTGACTTCAGTTGGAAACTGTCATTGATAAAATGAGCAGTTAATGGTAAATAGCTGTCATTGTTTGACGAACTCCAGCATTCGGTTGTTAGGCAAACCCGCACTACTTTTTTCATCTTATCAGCAACTTTGGCACCCAGTGACTATCATTTGTTTACACATTTGAAAGAACATATGGGTGGATTGCGATTAGACGACGAAGACGAGGTGAAAGAAAAGGTCAAATGCTATCTCAATGAATTGGTGGCGAGCTTCTGACACTGCCATACTAAAACTGTCACAGCGGTTCGAAAAATGCATCGAATATAACAACGATTATGTTGAAAAATAGTCTGTTGTTATGCTTCACAGCCATGTAAAAAATTTTGAAAATAAATGTTTTTTCTATTTTCAAAAAATATGGAGACCTTATTTTGGAGTTACCCCTCGTGTATTAACTGGCGGAATATAAAACTGTGAAGTTGCCATTTACTCCAAAATTTGATTTTTCGCATATTACCTTATCTAATCTACAAATAATGAAAACAATATCCATGCAAGATTTATTACAAACTAACATTTCTACAGAACAGAAGGAGAGGGGTGACAAAGACAGGGGTTGTAAACATCGTTGATACATACAGCTTTATCAGCTTTGCACGAATCCTATTACGTGACAGTGTGCATTTTGCAAAGAGCTGGGAATACAGTGGGTCATGCCAGTATCTCTTCACTTTTACTCCTGGAATTTTCATATTTAGTCCAACCTCATCAAACACAGCATCAGGTATAGATGTGTACTGAAGATCTCTGTAGTTTGTAACGTTCAACTTTTGCATTGCCGTTTTTATTAGAACTTTTATTAGATCCATTCTATCACTGTCCACTACAAAAAAATAATAATAAATTAAAAAATAAACGTAGTATTTTTGGATATTTATATAGAATGGACGACAATAGATTAACAAAACAGATCTTCAAATATCTGTAGGGAAAGAAGTCAACATCAAGTTGGATTAAAGAAGTCAAAAAGGATTTAGAAAGAAAATAATATAAACACAGAAGTAGCAATTGAAAGAGAAGTTTTTCGGGCAAAAGTGTTAAAAATGGAAGGAGTCCAGGGTACGAGAGAGAAAAACACAGGTTCAAAATGGACGGAAAACAGGAATACAAGCCATAGTGAACAGATATGAAAGAATATTGGAGAAAAAGAAAAGAACAAGGAATAAAGAATTGAAACTGACATGTGGCCTCAGATGGCCAATACAAAAAAATAAAAATGAAAAAATAAAAGTTGAAATAACAAAGCGTTAATTACCGGTATATTTACCATTATACATTATTTCCTTAAAATCCACACAGTTTAAAAATCGCATATAAATGAAAATAGTGACATGTCTACATGAGATATGCATAAAATATTTGGCTTTAAATAGTTGGAGTGATGTTCTTACTGCTTCCCTGAGACACTGGTAATTGTGAGCAGCGTGAGCCATGGGTACTCTACGTAACCATCAGTTTAGTAGTAGCATTTGCGTTCGTTTGGCATGAACCTTGTATCTGATATCTGCCTTAATAACATGGGAGCTATGCATCAATATGAACTTTCCTATAAAATTGGAAAATCCGGTTCAGAGACATAAAATTTACTGAAAGAAGTTTATGGTGATAAATGTTTATCACGTACTCAGGTTTTTGAACGATTAGAAAAAGCATATACAAGTAAATCCAAATTCAAAACAATGACGGTCATTTTCGATATCCAAGGAATTATTTATATTGATTTGGTGCCTCTAAGTCACACTGTTAATCAGCACCACTATCAAGAGGCCTTGACAATTCATTCATGAACATGTGAGAAGAAAAAGACTGGAAAATCGAAGAATGACTCATGGATTCTTCATCAAGACAATGTGTCGGCACACAATAGCAGCATCTCTCAAGAAATTTTTGGAAAACCATGGGATCTCAATATCGGAACACCCACTGCATTCGGCTGACCTATCTAGCATGACCTTTTTGTTTCCTCCATTCAAGTTTCTCTTAAAAGGAACCTGCTTCAAGTTTGTAGATCCAGTAAAGGCAAACCAAAAGAACTCAAGTAGAAGCCATCAGACGGCGACATGCAAAAGTGCTTCCATTAATGGAAAATTCACAAAAGCAGTGTAGGAATCGAGGAAGGAACAAACTGAAGGGAATAATACTAACATGTGTAACACTGTTGAATAAAATATTTTAACACATACATACATACATTGTTAAAAGACGAAGTCCGTCTCGTTTAAATTTTATAAATATTTTTTGTTATTATTAATTCGGTGATGGGTTGTGAGTTCGGTTGTGTTGTTTAATTGAAACAAATTGACTCTTCACTTGTCGCTGAGATGAACCTAGAGGTGTGCCCCTTCACTGAAAACACATAAGTATCGTTGGTATAAAAATACTTACTTGTAAGCATAATCAGAGGGCAAGCATAAATGTGCTTTCAATCTTTAATAACATTTTTTAATTAATATATTACAAAGTGTAGCTATATACAACCGTAATTAACATTCACTTAACGCCTATAACAATTACTTGGTGACATTTAGTTCTAAGAAGTAACGGCCGCCGCCGCACAGACAGCGGCCATTGTACTAGAAATGAAACTACTGCAATTTTGACATAATTAAGATATTTCTGTTGAAATGCGATAACCAACACTTGACAATAATGAAATCATCTTATTAATGTTAACATTGTGGCACAATTGAATTGAATTAGGGATCTCGGTAATGTCCAACGACGAGTAAAGGTTAGCATAATTAAAAAGAAATGTCTTAATTTCTTTTAAAATTTTGGCTGTTTCATTATTGGAAAACGTTTCATTCTTAAAATATCGTACAGCACAAAAACAAATATATACAAAAGCAGTAATACATCTCCGTAAAGGCAAATAAATAAAAACAATATTTATTTCGATTTATTAGATTTCGACACACAAGTTATTACAGTATTAACATTATGGTTCGTGTTGTCGTCGGCGCGCGGATAAAATGGACGCAGTACGGAACTGAGTGTACTCCACGCTTTGTCCGTCGCTTTACATTTTAGCGAAAGAGCGCTTCAAATATAAGTTGATGTAAAATATAGTAGCTGTTTAAGCTTGTTTTCACTCAACTTTAACTTTCGTTAGCGTTGTCTTCTCAGTGTTGGCACAAATTTCAACTCTAACAGTGCTCCCGTTTACGAGTTGTTCGAGGTCAACAAAAAAATTAATAACGCCTACAAAAATAATCGCAGAGAGTTCAAATGGGAATATGTGATGTAGGATGAATTTAAAAATAATCGTTGAACAGGAAAAATTTGTAGACGCTGTACTTTATTTGTAATGAATTATCAAAATTAACAATCGTTGTAGAAGGGCTAAAAAACAGTGACTTTTTTTAATATATCTCTTAACGTTATGAAAACGAAGAATCAAAAAAATATGAAATGTACACGAGTAACGCAGAAAGGAATGCCAATTCCAACAATATGCTCATTTATTTTTTGTCTTTGAAAATTTGGAAACGGCAGGCTTTGAAAGTCAGCGATCTTCTTTAGTTGAACGGACTATAGTGAGATGAGCCTGCGGGTGAAGTATGATCTGGTGCTTACTGTTATAGTTAAGCTGAGACTGTTGAAGGCGTCCGCCCACGCGTAATATCCCCGTGTTGTCTATAAAGGGATTAAGCGAAAAACGTTTTACTAGTCTTAGGTACGGGGCGTTGTGCCTGAAGTTCTTTAATTTCGATGTTGAAATGCGATAGCTGGGATTGACGTATAAAAATCAAAAGTGCGCTGTGTAGCTCTTGTGAAGTTAAAAATGGAGTGTTTCTGTTAGCGACGGGAGACTTAGCGTTCCGAGTGAATTGCAGGCAGTAAGCAAACACACGAGTAAGTCTTGAAAGCGAGGAGTAATTTTCAATGTAATTAGGAGTGGGTGTAGTAGTAACCAGAGCGAGTTGACCTTGTTTACGTTTTTCCTTGTCCAGATCTGGATGAGTGCAGGAAGAGTTGGATTCAAAAGGACTAGTGGGCCATGATGATGGCTCCTTAGACAACCAGTGTCGGCCATGCCACCATTGCGGGTGGCGGTGCAACGAACGGGGTAAACAACCGCGGGATAGAATGTCCGCGGGATTGTAATGCGAAGCGACATGATACCAGGTGCCCTTTGCGGTGAGCTGCTGTATCTCCGCGACGCGGTTGGCCACAAATACCTTCCACCTAGACGACTGTTGGTGAATCCAGTGTAAGGCAATCGTAGAGTCAGAATAAAAATGCAACTCGCTGAAATTGTAGGTCACAGCGTTGACAACCTTATAAACCAACTGAGCCAATAATAGACAGGCGCATTGATACCACAAGGCGAGGTAAAGATATCTGCTTTAAAGGGGCGACTCTAGATTTGGAACACAATAAGTGAGATGATATACTGTTGTCGGAATATACTGTACGCACATAAATACAACATGCGTAACCCTTTACTGACGCGTCGGCAAACCCGTGTAATTGAAATGAGATGATTGGAAAATTACATGAATCCTTTATAGCTCTTGGGATCCTAAAATGAGTGTCGGAAATTAATTGAGCGTAAAGCTCTGTCCATTAAATTGATAATGAGTCAGACAGCGGGTCGTCCCAATTGGCGTTTGCATAAAGTGCTTACACCAAAATGTAATAGGTTCAATGAGCTCTAATGGGTCGTAAATACCAGCGCTGACGGATAATACCCTTGTTTTATTAAACACCTCGATTTTAAGATCTCTTTGGAAATTGTATAGGAAGTTGTCAGCCTGAACGTCCCACTGAATCCCTAAAGTGTGGACGGTTTGGTCTTTGTTGAAGTCCAGGGACGAGTTGGTATGTGAGGATATGATATTCCGGTCATTAGAAGACCATTTATGCAGAGTGAAGCTGTACCGGCTTAATAAACCAGAAATGTCAGAGTTTAGTCGGGCTACGACGTGTGAGCTATCAGATCCGGTGATGAGATCGTCGACGTAAAAATCGTTTGCAATGACAGAGCAGGCTAAGGGGTGCTGAGTACTATTTTCTTGCGAGATTTGTTTTAAACATCTAGTGGCCAAAAATGAAGCGCTTGCAGTCCCATAT
The DNA here is from genome assembly GCA_034769895.1 of Magicicada septendecula. Classification (NCBI taxonomy): domain Eukaryota; kingdom Metazoa; phylum Arthropoda; class Insecta; order Hemiptera; family Cicadidae; genus Magicicada; species Magicicada septendecula. Next base: position 149,036,967 of record CM068373.1, read on the forward strand.
GTGACTGTTCTCAAAGCATAGTGTTTAAGTTCCTTGTGGGGAGCGTCACGCCAAACAATTCTTGCAAGTTAGAATCCCTTGGGGACACCAAGATTTGGCGATACATTTTCTCGATGTGGGCAATGAGTGCGTATCGATGCGTTCTAAATCTGGCCATGATAGAGAAAAGATCCTGCTGGACCGTAGGACCAACCATGAGGGTGTCGTTTAACGATAAATCGTTTGATGTTTTGGCTGAGCCGTCGAAAACAACGCGAAGTTTGGTGGTTGTGCTAGTAGACTTGACGACAGCATGGTGTGGTAAGTAAAAAATATTTGACTTATTAATTGATAAATCATATGAATTGAGTGGAGACATATGACCCAGGTTTAAATATTCCTGCATAAAACTAGTATAGTCTTTGTGCAAAGACTGGTTTTGCCTGAATTTGAGTTCGAGTGTCTGAAATCTGCGAACTGCTCCGGGGAGTGAATCGCCGAGATGCTCTGTCCTACGGGGTAGTGACACAACAAACATACCACTAGTGTTTCGATAGGTGTTTGTGAGGAAATGATTTTCACACTCCGAGTCCTCAGCTGAGGGAGTACGGAAAGAAACGTCCTCCAACTGCCAGAAGTTCCTCAACTGTGACGAGATGGCATTATTGTCGTCACGGGCCATAAACGAAGAAACCGGTTTTGTCATGTCTACGTTAAAGGGTAAATTTCCGGCGAGGATAAAACCTAGTTTTGTTTCCTGTATTATCGGAAAGTGCGGACTGCGAATGAATTTAGTCGGCTCAATCAATTGCAAAAAATACTGTGCCCCGAGTAATATGTCGATCTGTGACGAAAAATTAAGTTGCGGGTCAGCTAAGAATATGTTTTTTGGAATGTTTAATGATGCCATATTAAAGGATTCTGTAGGGAGGTTATTTGTAATTCTGGGCAGAACAGCGCAGTGTACATTCAAACTGAAATCCCTGTAGCGTGAGTTTAGGCGCACCCTTGTGCTGAAATTGGCTTGGCATAGGGAATTATTTATGCCCGTGATAGGCAGTTCGGATTTGTTTAATTTTAAGCCCATGCGGCGTGCGAAGCCCATGGTACAAAAGTTTGCCTGTGAACCTGAATCCAACAGGATTCTTACCGGGTGTTTGTTACCGGCACGATCGGTTGTGGTACATACGGCGGTAGACAATAAAATTGATTTGTTGGTTTGCAGCTTTAGGGAACATTGATTATTGTTCCTGTTCGAAGAATTATTTGTTAAAGCGTGGATCATGGTGTGGTGCCTTTTCGAACATGCTCTGCACGAAAATTTGGAAGGGCAACGCGAGGTTTCATGGCCCGAGCGTGTGCAATTTAGGCAGAGCTTGTGTTTTATTAAAACATCTTTGCGTTGACTCGGATGTAAAGCCACGAATTGTGGGCATTCGGACAATTTATGATTGCCGCGACACAGCTGGCAAAGTCTATTGCTTGTTTGAGTATGTATCAGTGACCCAGTGAACTCAGTGCGTTTAGCCGGTTTGCGATAAGAAGTTTTATCGCTAACTTGTCTACCGTAAGACGAACCAGTCGGTGCATTAACATTTTGCAACAGCTGGCGCCTGGTATTTAGGAATTTAATAAAGTTATTATAATTCGGAAGCTGTTCGTCAGTTAAACCTTCCTTCCATAATCTACATGTGCGATCGTCAAGTTTTTGGGCGAGAAAATGTGCAAAAATAATTTCGAATGTGTTCACTGGTAAATTTAATGAGTTCAGAGCATTTATGTTAGCGGTAAGATCATCTATAAATTTGGAAATGCTAACCATAGAGTCCTGCTGCATGTGCTTCATGCCCAAGACATTAGCCACATAATACGCCGTAACAATCAATCTACTGTCATACCTGGCTCTTAACAACTCAATGGCCACCGTGTAGTTTTCGTGCGTGATTGGGAGTGATTTTATACATTCAGCGCCTAATCCCTTAGTGATGAGTGCAAGTAGTGAAATTTTTGGATGCTGGTCAGGTCTGTTCGGACATGAACCAACTCCACAAACATATGGTAAAAATGTTGCCAGTCAATTATGTTACCTGCGAAGCAGGGTAGTTTAATTGGTTGTAATTGAATAGGAGGCGTACTGAATGTGACGACTTCGGACTGATTTAGTATTTTCTTGCTCATCTCTTCGGCATGATCTAATAAATTTTGCAACTTGCATTCTATGTTGCACAAATCATCTTCCGTCTGGACTCTATCACTAACGGATGCAAAATCAGAGTCCTCAGACTCAATTTGCGTTTGAATCTCGTCATATTTGGCGGATAGCTTCATCAGATGACGAAGCTTTATTTTTAGCGCATGGTGGTCATGCGTATCGTGATCAAAATTATCCGCGTAGGTGTTTATGCGCTGATCGTGCACGCTTTTTGATCAGCGCCTTCATATCAGTCATGATTGTGTATCACTTGAAGATTCGAAACGATAATAAGAAAAAATGAGTGAATGCAGAGAGATGAACAAGACCAATGCAGGTTATCTAATTTATGAAGTCACGCTACAACGCGGTAACCATTGATTAACACATCTCAGACTAATTCTATGTTGTAATAAATACTAATATAGACAGCATATACAATATAACAGTATAATCCCTATTGCTATGAACACTATTTAAAATATAATTTACAAATAAAAGCTTGTTGAGTTATTTAAATTTGTGATTGATTCACAGACAAAATTTATAAGCTTGTTAAGTTTGCAAAAAATTCCAAGTTCATAGTCAAATGAAACCGATATAAGAAAAAAGTTATATTATTATATTTTTTTTAAATACTGCTTTTTTAATTGACTGCCATTGAAAGATATACAAAATTATGCAAAATTGAAAGATCATAGAAACATGAATTTATAGTCACTTGGCATGTGGTACTTATCGACATGTTCAAGAAGGTCTCAGAGCGTGTCGAATCCTTGACCCATGAATGCCAGTCCCATCCGGCACCCATGAATCGACGATGTAGACAAGGTCGATGCCTGTCAGGTGATGTCTGAAGTGGTCGAATTCTGCATAGGCTGGCTGCTTTGGATTTTCCCAAATGATGAATGCCACGTGGTGATGGTGTTCAATGCTGAAATAATGCTTCGAACGATCCGGTCGGCGAAGTATGACGTCCCGAAAATCGTGCAATGCGTGCTCCAGATATGGTTAATAATTACAGAAATGCTGATGCAATTATGTTGTTAAATGCTGATAGGGCCTGCTAATTGAACTGAATCCATGAAATGAATGCTCCGTGACATAAATTGTATGTGGAAAGAATCATCCATAAAATGAATGATCCGGCCGGCGAAGGACCAAATGTTGCATGCTCAACGCTCTCGAATATTTCTAGAGTTAGTATTTGTCATGCGAAGCGCTGCTGGTATAGGAATCGGAAATGTGTTTTTTAAATGAAGAAGTGGACTGTTTGAATCTGAGTTAAATAGCCATTTATTGAAAAATTATATAATGAAGCGCAGGCCCATGCAATTACGTGTGGCGTACATTGCCAAGATACATAACGATAGAAGAACGAAAAATTGTATAAAGAAGTTACATTATTAAAATTCACATTGCCGCGGCTAGCAAATGGAAGAGAGTACTGATCGGAAGAAAGGCTGAGTTTTAACTAACTAATTGTCGCAGCTCGCCGTCGCGAACTGTACTTTAAGCGAATGACGTAAGTGCGTGGGCTGATTGCGCGCGAGTATGTAAACAGATACAAAGGTATATTCGACCATGTATTGGAATATATGTTTGTAACAAAATTTTTAGGACAGCTTTCGTTGTGGGTCGCATAATAGGATACAGATGAACTGCCTTAGAAAACACGTCTATACAGACTAGTATGTGTTTAACCCCCCGACTTGATCGTGGTAATGGCCTTAAGAAGTCCACTGCAACTAACTCCCCTTTCGCCTCCTTCTGTATACTTGGCATTTCCACATATGTGTGAAGATAGGTTGCATAGCAGTCTGGCAATCATAACATTTCTTCAATTCATTTTTAATTTTTCTACACATGTAGAAAAATACACATAATAAAATCTTCTCTAAGGGATAAATAACATTTTAATGCCGATGCATGAGCTAAGCTCTCATGAGTTGGTATTATCAGTTTAAATAACATCTCATTCGTCAACACAGCTTTCCAATCATGTCTTATTAATTTGAAAAGAATGTTGTTATGTAGCTTATATTGAGCTGGTAGGTGAGATTGACGTTTTTAATTTCATAAGGTAATATATTGGTCTTGTTCTTCTGCTAGATTTTGTAGCATTCTTCTTACTTCGTTGCTAGCTTCAAATCGTATGTGTAATAGACGTACTTCGTTATCTTCCTTATTGTAGATCTCCTCACATTCTTCTGTAACATAACGACTTAAAATATCTCCAACGCTTTTATCTTTCCCTTTGCAGTATTTGATAGTGAATGAGTACTCACCAATGGCTAAAATCCATCTCAGTAAACGACAGTTCGTTACTTTACATTTCAGTAGAAATGACAATGGTTAATGTATTGACATATTATTATTAACATATTATTCACATAATGTTTCTCATATTATTAATAGGTAAAATCGTTGTATTTTTAAAATAATTCTTATTTCGTTGCACCCATACAGGGTTTAAAACTGATAGGTGACTACCTGTGTCCACCAACATTTTAATTAGACAATTGTTGATACGAACATTAACAGTAGGGCAAAATGTGTGTGCAAGTGCCGCTTGGTTTATACCCTCGTCTGTGTTAAGCAATTCGTCTCGTATGTCGACAGGATATATATTATTTATTGTGTACTGCCGTTTACGCTTCTCGAGTCATTGTTTAGAAGTCGATGGTGCACTCGCCGTTTCCGTTATGCATTCTCTCTTTGAACTATTGTTTGTTTTTACCACATTAACCGCTCGTTCATATGGCTTCGGAAATCTTTTCTTTGAACTTGGCCAGACGTATCCACCTTTCTCACCCCCTCTGATCGCTGCTCTCCCTCTCTTGACAACCACATTCCACGCGTTGAGTCGTTGGCTTTTGCGCGATGTTTACAGCTGATCTATTTTGTGTGTGTTGCATTGATGGTTTATAATTATCACGGTTGCGATTATGGTTATAATTGTGACTACCGTGCGGTTGATAATTGTGTTGTGTATCCTCACCGCGAGTGACGTTCTCAGATTGTGTTACAAGTATTTAAAAATTCCTCAATTGTTTTAATACCTTGTGTGTAAACAGCGAGTTGGATATTTTTCTGAAAATGGTAAGACAGTTTAGATATTATTTCATATTCTGAAAACGTAGGTTTAAGATGTTTCACTCTCTCAGTTTGTGCAATTTCATACTGTTCCATACTCTAACGACCATGAATATTAAATTTACCATATTCTAGCTGAACATGTATTTGACGTTGCGTATGGATATTCCAATACCTATTTTGAAACGAGTCACGGAATTGTTGATAATTTGTGACATTTTCACGTATTATAGTATACTACTGTGCTGCTGAATCTTTGAAATGTCGAGTAACAAAATTTATTTTTTCATTATTGTCAATGGTACTACCAATTTTTTCCGTTTCTTTTTCGCAGTTAGCTAAAAATTTCATGCTGTTCTCCCATTTATTTCCTGCAAATGTTAATTTAACCCTTTCTTCTACTGGTGCTGGATACATCATCATGTGCACTGGATGTCTACGTAGTGAAACCCTCCTTTATTTTCTAAGTTTTTTTTTGTAAGTTTTTTTGAAATTTTTATTTTATGTTATTTTTATTAAGTTTTTTTTGTAAAGGGGAGAGACATCATATTTAGAACTAGGTGGAGAACCTAGAGGAAGCAAAAGTGTGCAAGGCCCAATTACAATTACAGACATGTCCCCCCAGGTGAATGACAGGACTTGCAAATGAAAAAGTCTTTTAACCAACAAGCGTATGCTTTATTAAGCCTGCAAATCTTACATGAGATGACCAGTTATCGATTGTACAAGCACAAAATTAACTGCAGGATTGTATATATATATATATATATATATATATCAATTAATATTCTTAATGGCATAAAATGTAAGTGAATTGAATATTAACATAAAATCCATATTGCAAAAATCCTGCCTCATTATGTATAAGTTAATGGTATCAATAATCTCATTCACAAAATAACAAATCACTAATCCATAAGTGTTGTATAGATTTCAAATAGGCTAGCCTTTTTATTTTGGTAAGCACATTTATGGCCTTTTAATTTATAACATATTCCCCCCAGCAAAATATATTAAGATTACACACACAAGCACATAAACAACATAAATAACACAACATCCCTCATTTCAGTACTAAATCCCTCTTAAACCCATTTCAACTACCGTAAATGAATGCACAACAATATATATATATATGTGTATAAATCTAATTAACAAGTTAATCCGATAAATCACAGCTCCGAAGCATAGATATGCCTTGGTAATCAGCACCAGAAAATGTAAATGACCGCCCCCCCCCAACTAAACCGGAGACTCAACATACTAATCAACCCTGACTTTAATCATAAAAGCGATAAGTATATGTGAACAGGAAAATAGTTTCTCAACTAAAACATCAGACAGCCCCCGTTACGTGATTAAAACTCTGCCATGACCGTATGACATGAAAGCACAAGATAACTAACTCCCTAATGGTTTTAATTGGATAAAAAAAGGAGAACTTATAGCGGACTGCGGATATGCGTGTGTGTGTGTGTGTGTAATTTTCTTACACATTATAAACAGTTATAATAGATTTCATTAGGTCTAATGGTGTAATGTTCACACATGCAGTCACAGAACTGAACATGAGAGTTTGTGCCAAAGTTTAACGGTTAAAACTTCATGAGTGAGCTTCTGGGAGCTTCCGTGCATTCACCATGTCGTTCAGATAGAATTAGATAATTAGAATGTTCCCACCTGGATTGTCCGGTGTACTTAGGCAATACTGGCGCTGATCAGTAGTGTCTCGGTCGTATTACAAGTCCCGGGGCAGCGTAGCGTTGGAAGAGTGTCTAAACGGTAGCTCTCAACTGACGGCAGTCGTGGCTAAAGGATCGTCTCTGCCAGGATGGTGGACAGTGTTCGTCACACCCGACACCCATCTCGCCCTTGTTCGAACACCTGCGACATGTAATGGGTTGTATAGGGTGTCATAAGGAAAAATCACGCCACATAGGCCGTCCACATTAAATTTCTAACACCAACTTTAAACATCAACAGCCCACACACACATCGCCACTAATTCATATTAATCAGTATTAAACTCCCCAGCTGTGACTTATTTCACTCATCTACCAATTACTTTTTAAGTATTTCGTTGAAAATGTTCAAATTAATTAACTGCGTATTTCATAATTATTAATGACACAAAACACAGCTGAGTGCAAGATGCATTATCATTTTCTTTATTGAGGTCAATTTGACCCACAACATTTACATTCATATTAAGTTAATCTTTAATTGCGTTAACGCCCAAATTGAAAACTGATCTACACTCACACACACAAGTATAGTTTATAATAGAAGCTAAAACAAAAAAATATATTTGGGGTTAGAATATTTTTAGAACCAGACAACTTGTACATACCTGGAGCAGAACTTTATTCAGCCAACCATAGAAAAAGTCGACGAAGTCCTGAACTGAAGAGTGCCGCCAGTCGAGAGCAGATGACCAGGTTGAGGGTTCGAATAGAAATGAGACAGATTCAATGTGTCTGTCTACCCAAGAAAACTCTCGATGCAGGAATGTACAAAAACAGCTGGACGCGCCAACTGAATTTCGTAGCTACACAACAACTGTGTGCATAGCCGGACGGCGACGAACTGCCGTGGCCGTGCGTGACGTCAAAGCTGCTCGTTTTAAAAACACTTAGCCTACGCTGCCGAACCCAGTACGGCACACCCTCACCCCAAAAGGGCAACATGGTTGACCCAAAACAAACCAGTCCTCAAGCACGACGGCTGCGGGAAACCTGGAAAATCTCAGATTCTAAATCGCTCTTGGTGAGTTCAGTTACACAGGAAAACGAAAGAGGCAGAAGGAAGAGGTGTGAGTCTGTGAATGTGTGTCTGAAAGAGAAGATGTAAGTGTGCGTCCTGCATGCTCGCCGGGCCCTGGTCCGCATGCAGATATAAGGGACAGAAAAGAACAGGAGAAAGAGAAGAATCGCCGGCCGGCTCTGTGTACCGACCACCAAGGCCTCCCAAATCTAATAACTGAGATCCAGGAACCCAAATAGTATTCCCCCCTTTTATGGGACCAAAACTGTCACCACTAACTCATGCCCTATGGCAAAACTTTAGCTTTGAAATATGGGTGGTTACTCTTTCAACATCCCCTCCGGGATCACCCAATTTCACTGTAACGGGCGACACAAACCGAAGAATGCGGTATGGTCCCGACCAACGATAACATAGTTTAGCGGCCCTCCTATCTATGGCTGAGCTGATCGGATGGCTCTGGCAATAGACCAAGTCGCCAATCTTAAATGGGTTCGGAATTCGCCCCTGATTGTAGCGACTACGGACGCGTTCGTGCGCACGAAGCAAATTCCTCCGGACCTCCCGCCATCTGTCCACAGTCGTGACCTCCGGATCGTTAGGTAGAAGATCGTCAATGTGCCACAAATTGTCCAATGGCAAACTCGGCGAGAAACCAAACATGACTTCAAAGGGTACGGCCTTGTGACTCTCCTGTAGGGCCGTGTTAAATGCCAATTGTAACCACCTTAAATTTAGGTCCCAACAATCTTGTTGTTCAGCATGGTAGGCGATAAGAGCTGAACAGAGATTCCGGTTAAATCTCTCCGCGTGGGACGGTTGAGGGTAGTACGGGGAAGTGGTCACATGTTTGATGCCGTTAGCGAAACACATTCGCCGGAAATCTTTCGAAATGAACTGTGGTCCATTGTCAGAGACAATGGTGGACGGAAAACCGAAATGCTGAAAGACATGGGTCTGTAGCGTAAAGATAGTTGAGCGAGTGTTTGCCTGTCGTAAGGGCAGTAGCCAGACAAACTTGGAAAAAGCATCCACGCAAACAAGTAGGTAAGCATTACCTGACTTGCTACGAGGGAAAGGTCCCACGTAGTCTATGAATAACTTCTCCATCGGTTTGCTCGCCACATCGGATGACAATAGACCCAATTTAGTGTTTTGAGCAGGCTTACTCAAGCCACAGAGATGACATGCTTTCACACGAGCCGCGATGTCCCTATCCATGCCCTTCCAGATGAAATGTCTCCTAATACTGGAAATGGTCTTTGAAATTCCTATGGCCACCTATTGGGGAATCATGATAGTAGCTGAAGACCATGGGCACGAGCTTGCTAGGCAGCACAACCTTCGGGGCACGTCCTTTTCGTTCTCGGCAGCACAGGACGCCCTTGGACAGAAAATATGGTGCCTATACGTTACCCTCTTTTAGGTGTTGGATGATCGGACCCAACTCTTCATCATTTAACTGATGGGGTAACACATCAGTAAAAGCTAAAGGAAAATCCAGCAGAACGGAACAGGGTTGCTCAGAATTGGCTTCGCTGGGTTGGGAGAACATACGTGACAAGGCGTCTGCAACAACATTTTGTGTTCCCCTTATGTGTTGCACTTTGAATTTAAAGGATGAGATCTTGACCACCCAACGTCCTATTTTACCCAGCTGCCGGGGATGAGCGAGAAGCCATGAGAGAGCCTGATTATCGGTCTCAAGCAGGAACTCAGCGTGTTCCAGGAAACGCCTGAACTTATCTAGAGCGTACACGACAGCAAGACACTCTAGTTCATACACTGAAGACTTCCTTTCTTGTTGGGTCAAGGTCCGGGATATAAATGCCACCGGCTGCCTAGCACCATCAACTTCCTGGGACAGAACCGCCCCGAGCGCAACAGAACTCGCGTCCGTTTGCAAAATGAACTTTTTAGAAAAGTCAGGCATCCTCAACACAGGGGGAGAGACGATCGCCTCCTTGAGGGTATCAAAGGCCCGCTGTTGCCTCTCTCCCCATACAAATTTGGTACCCTTTTTTCTGAGTTCGTTTAAAGGGACGGCAATCTCCGCGGCATTAGGGATAAATCTACGATAAAAATTGACCATGCCAACAAATCTGGCAACACCTTTCGCATCCCTAGGGGGAGGAAAATCTCGGATGCCTTGTGTCCTCTCCGGGTCGACCGTCACACCCCCATATGAGATGAGATGCCCCAAAAACGAAATACTCTGTTGTGCAAATTTGACCTTGTCTGGATTGATAGTGAGGCCAGCACTCCTCAACCGGCACATCACCTCTCTCAGGTGACACAGATGCTCCTCGAACGTTTTGCTGTAGACTAAGAGGTCGTCAAGATAATTGAAGATGAACTTAAATTTCACGTCATGGAATACAGTGTCAAGTAGTCGCGTGAGGGTTTGGGCCCCCACAGCCATACCCATGGGTACTCTAGTATACTGATAAAGATTCCATGGCACACAGAATGCCGTATAAGGACGGCTTTCCTTAGACAGAGGAACCTGATGATAAGCGGCATTGAGGTCAAAGATGGTGAAATATCTGGCCCCACTAAACCAATCGAAAGCAGAATGTAAATCAGGAAGAGGAACTGAATCCACCTCAATGTTAGCATTTAGTTTGCGATAGTCTATGACCATGCGCTGTTTACCCCCAGGCTTGGGCACCAGAAATGCTGGACTAGCATAACTAGAATTGGAAGGTTCAATGACCCCTTGTTTAAGCAATTCTTGAACCTTCTCTCTTAGAACATCCATCTTTGGAGGAGCGAACTTGTATGGGTGTGAACGTACCACAGCGGAGTCCGTCAACCGGATCTTATACTCCAAAAGATGTGTGAGCCCCAAGTTGGGAGTTAATACAGTGGGGAACTGCTCACACAAATGATCTAAGGCACGCTTCTGGGACGGAGTGAGATGGTCTCTTTCTGAATCGGGACACACAACCTCCTGGATACCTCCCTTAGCTCCCTGGTACCCAAGGAAAGGAATGACAACTTCCCGATTGAATTTAAAATAACAGTGGTGCCCTTGAATGTCTAAAACGAGACCACTCTTGGAGATGAAATCAGCACCCACTATACAGTCGACTCCCAGAGCCGGAGAAACCAAAAATCGCCACACCCATGAAAAACACTCGATTTTAATCTTTAGGGAAACCACCCGGGAGATGGGCAGAATTTCCCGCGATGCAGTCCAGCATACCACGGAATACCGATCCGACCCTATTAGTAAGCCCTGTTTTTCAAGGTCCTCACATACTCTAGATAAAATAATGGATCGGGCTGATCCAGAGTCAACCAAGGCTCTGAGCTGACCCTTTTTCAACTCGACCAACAGGAAGGGGCATACTGAACTGTAGTTGGGGACAGTTCGCAGGACCTTGGAGCCAGATGATCCGGGATTTACTACCCGCCTGGGGTTAAGTGAAACTGGAACAGAATGACATAACGGGGAAGACCACTCCCGACTTATCTTCCCCGAGAGCTTACGTTTTTTGAATAGTTACCTTTTCGGGAAGTCCCCTGACGCTGTCTAGAATCGGAACAATAACGCGCAACGTGACCGGATCTATGACACCTGGAACAAAATAATTCTCGCACCTCACAGCTCTGAACCGGCGCAGACCGAGGACCCCAAGACCCGGGCTGCCCAACTCGTCGCTCTAAAATAGGGCGATCTGAACACCTCCTAGCCTCGTGGGCTCTAATATCGTCATTACCTCGTATAGTCTTTGACACGGCGCACAGCCGGTCCAAATCGATAAAACTTTGGGGACGGACAGCAAATGCCAAGCGTGACCGTTCCTCCGGCGTCACGCCCTCCAGAATAGTGTGAATAATATCAGATTCAGACAACCCCAGCCTCAGGATCCTGGCCGCGTCTTTAACACTAGAAATGAAATGAGCAAGGGCCTCCCCACTTGCTTGGACTCTATAAAAATGTTTATGTCGTAACTGATCGTGCAACCTTCCCGGTATAAAAACGTCCAGGACTTCCAGATGAAAACGGTCAATGCCACCACCATCCCTAAGGGTGCTTGTCAGGCGCTCAGCCATAGATCCCCGACAGTACGGGTAAATGAGCTCAAGCAAGGTCCGCTCCGACAGCCCAGGGAAATGTGCCAACTGAAAAAATATGCGCAAGAATTTCAAAAGCGCCTCAGGATCCAGACCATCGACAACTGGGAGACGCTGAATGACTTCCGACAGTGGGTTAGGGAGCTTGTGATAGCTCGCTGCAGCCATTTCCGAAAAGGCAGGAACATGCGCAGGGGGTTCCACCCTGGCTGCCGTCTCAACAGAAGAAGAAGAAGAACCGGAATTCGCATCCACGGGGCGACGCTGGCCGAGAGAGAACTCTCGCAAGGCCATCGCCACTTGCTCCCTAAGAGTGACAACATTTTTTTCTAATTCCGAGGTGGTAGCTTGTGGTTCAGCGTTCTGTAATCGACATAAAACATGTTGTAAACGTTGGCGTACCCTCTGTCTAGCCGTAGAGGCGGGTGCCGCCGACTGCAGGCCTTCGGCCAAATCTCGCAGTTCCAAAAATTTTTCCGTACACAGCTCCACCTCGGCCGTGACATCCGTGAGTAACGCTCTCCCACTCGGTGCCTCACCGGAGGCAAGAGCCTCACGGAGTTGCTTCCTTAATGAAACAACAGTCTCCTGCGGCTTCCGTCCCCGGAACCGTACCTCCCACTCGAGCTCATCTTTCACAAACAAGTCCACATTCACAGAAATGGACATGACCGCGCAATCCACACACACACCACGTAAAAGCAACAATTAAAGAGAACGACAGGAAGAACTTGATCGTACAAGTGGCTCCAGAATGCCCTAGCGATACGACGAGATGGGTGTCATAAAAGCAGAGAAACAGCCATGCGAAATGCCCAGAAGAGAACACGACACAAAACAACCAAATAACTCACTAAATACAATCCACAAAGTACACATAAAATTCAATGTAATCGAAAATATAAAACTATCACATCCATGACCCTTGGTCGGACCATGACCGCATTCAGAATACCCGATACCGCAACGCAACGCCCTCAATAAACAAGTACTATATAACGGGGATGCTATAAAACACGTTGTCTAATCCATGAGACAAATCACAATCAAAATCAACAAGTACTGACGGCCCTCATCACGTCCAAAATCTGTTTGAGCTCCAGGGTATACCCAAGTGAAATCAATCAGCACTCATTCATTAAAAAAAATCAATCACATGCTTATAACCCCTTTTCAAAATTCATCTTACACTCAACATCACAAAATAATTACTTAAACACTAACACATATTAAATCATTTTAAACTTCATCAACCCCTTATTCATTTTATAAAATATGCTATTTTTCTGGTTATTCATTCTATTAAATCGTTACACTACCATTAACTTTTCTTGCAACACTTGTATTCCAATTAAACTAATTTGAAATAATTTGCAAGTCCCAACACCAGCTGACATGCCTGTAGCCACACCAAGTTTCATTTAAGAAAATAAATGCAAGTCCCCAGATTCTAAAATTTCTCAAGTTCAAAAGAAAAAAAAATAAGGCAGAAATAATACCTACTACCTACCTAGAATCATAACCACGCTCTGCTACCATTTGAAACCCCCCTTTATTTTCTAAGTTTTTTTTAAGTTTTTTTAAAATTTTTATTTTATGTTATTTTTATTAAGTTTTTTTTTGTAAAGGGGAGAGACATCATATTTAGAACTAGGTGGAGAACCTAGAGGAAGCAAAAGTGTGCAAGGCCCAATTACAATTACAGACATGTCCCCCCAGGTGAATGACAGGACTTGCAAATGAAAAAGTCTTTTAACCAACAAGCGTATGTTTTATTAAGCCTGCAAATCTTACATGAGATGACCAGTTATCGATTGTACAAGCACAAAATTAACTGCAGGATTGTATATTGTAACGATACAATTAAGCCAAATCTCGTACCAGTAATAAAAAAGATAATTCTTAATATAAAAGTTACTTCATATGAAATAAAATGTGTAAAAAATGATTAAAATGTAAATACTTTGACATGACGTACAACGATATTACCCAACCCAAGTGATTGAGCCAAAAAACATAAACATAAAGAAGGGAACCACGTAACATACTTATTAAAATGTAAATATTTTGACATGATTAAGCCGACAACCCAAACATACTTAAGAAAATGTGATTAACAAAACAATGATGGACACAGAACTAAAGGAGAACCAAACCAAGATGAAGAATGAAGATGAAGATTATTGAAGAAGAAGAAGAGGAAGAATGAAGAGGAGACAGATAAAACCCAAGGGAAACTAACACACATATATAAAAGGGAGAGATTGTATGTTAAAGATAGAATACGGTCAATAAACCTTAAATAATTATATATTGATAAAACCAATGTTATTATTAGCATTAATTTAACATATATATCCAATTTTTAAGACAATACAATTGTAAAACAATGTAGTATAGGAAGGGTACACTAACCCTGTCAGAAAGGTTAGATTCAACCCAAAACTCAACTAGCCTAATATTGTTTATAGTAAAAATAATACTAAAACAAAAATAGTGAGAAATGGTAGGAATAGGTATAGGGGTTACCCATTAAATAACACTAATTACAAAACAGTGAACCAAAGTGAAGTGTTTTAGTGAAGTGAATGCCCTAAATAAAAAATAGTGAAGGTGAATGTGAAACATTCAAGTTAGAATGCTAAGGAAATAGACACTCTTGAAAACATTGATAAATTACCAATGATTTGAGTGGAACTATAATTAGTTGTATACCTAGATGTAATTAAAAATAGTATTTAAAATTAATATAAGGGAAGCATGTGACATATCAGGGAGAAAGCCCAGTACCATAACTTGTGTTAACATGGCATGATAGGATAGAAGTAAAATTTGTTATTAAAGATTAAAATTATAAAGAATACAACACCCCATGTTGAAAGGGGAATTAACCTTCATATTATTAGAGAAAGTGACAATGTTTATCATCCTAGTTTATAAGACAAGAAAGAAATCAATGTTAATACTAAGAATAATTTATGACTTATAAAGAATAATTGATTCAATGTTAAAGAAGGAATATGACTGAAAGGGGACTTACAGTCCATAAACCTAACTATTATATTTTAAATGAAAAGCAATGAAAATGTATGTTGAATAATAATTAAAACACAAACAAATAAACGAAGCCCATCAGGCTGAATTCAGAATGTAATTTAAAAGGGAAATACACTAGAAAACAATCATGGCTGTTTGTAACTAGGAAAACAGTTAACTGCCAAGAACATTTCAAATGCAAATTGTATCAATTTCATAAAAAATCTTACTAATCTAAGAACAGTGAATGGACAATGATTGTATATCAGTTATTTCTACACAGAAATATTATTGTAATAATTTAATTCAAGAAAGATATGTTATTTTTTAAATGTCAACTAATTAGACTATAGTTAAAGTGTAACAAAATATGACCTTATGAGGTATCATTGTAAACTTTGAAAGGAAAGAAAAATAATAGTGATGTCATTTATTATCCCAAAGGAATTATAAGGGAATAAAATCATTGGGAAAATACTTAATAAATTTGAATAAAAATTCAAATATCTCTAACAATGTAAGCAAAGAGTAATTAAACTAGCATCGAATTATTAGTTACTATGACAACGAGTCATTTGAGGCTTATTTTTCCGTTAAAAAATAAGAGACGCTGAAGAAACGAAGCGTGGGTACGCCACGCAAGAAATTGGGCAAACTAAAACTTTAATTTAAACAGTTACAACAAGTCGAATAGTGAACCAAAATGATCCAATGTGAAGAGACGTCGATCTGTACAGAATTAATGATGACCAGGAACGAAATTAAACAAACTAATTAAAGAAAAAACCCAGACCAGTTTGAAGAACATGCTGGAAGCCTACAACCAGCCCAAATTCGAAAACTATACGCCTACCCATGATGACCCTTCAACGTGAGACGAACTGATAAGTACCGAATAATTTATTACTCCTAAAAAACCCCAAATCACTTAAACTATTTTCAAATGATAAAATTTCTCACTATTTAAAAAATAGTATTTTCTTTCAAAGGTAAAGGCATAATTTACTTACTTATATTAAAAAACATTTGTAAAGATAACCTTATTTGTGAACATAACTACTGTAACAGAAATACGACACTACAGAACAAATTGTACAAACACATTATAAATCCTAAGTACCTATAAGGTATAATAGTGTACTTTCTTTTCATGTAATCAACGTTTATGTCTATTTTCATGATCAAAAGAACCCCAGATTGTAAAAACATATTAATTTGTTAGAAGCAACTGAATGATAGCGTTTTGAATCAATTTTGCCAACCTGAGGTGTTTTGTGTTTCAAGCTCTAAGCCGGAGCATAATATTATAAATTTGTTTATTATTCAATTGTCATGTTTATTAATAATTAAATGTGTATTAAAAAACGCAGTACAGAACAATACTATCTTGTTATTTCATAGGATTTTTGTTGTAAATATATGTGTGTTAGCGAAGTTTAAGTCATAGCCAACTAGCGCTTGTCACGAGTGGCCGAGTCGACAACCTGTGTAGCAGCGGGAATAATTCGAACGCCACAGCTGTCCATGCTAATACCACATATTACTTTAAAAACTAATGTTTTAATTGTTTTAACAAAACAATTTGGCGCCACCCGGGAATCGTAATCCCTATGAATTAACAGGTAGGTTGTACTGGTGACATTGACAACGCTACGGACTCCAGTAGTGACGTCGATTTATGTAACAACCAGTGTGAGGCAAACACACTACAATCACACTAACACGCAAAATAAACAAGTGTGAGACATTTTAACAGGTACGACCTAGTAGAATTGTTACAATATATATATATATATATATATCAATTAATATTCTTAATGGCATAAAATGTAAGTGAATTGAATATTCACATAAAATCCATATTGCAAAAATCCTGCCTCATTATGTATAAGTTAATGGTATCAATAATCTCATTCACAAAATAACAAATCACTAATCCATAAGTGTTGTATAGATTTCAAATAGGCTAGCCTTTTTATTTTGGTAAGCACATTTATGGCCTTTTAATTTATAACATATTCCCCCCAGCAAAATATATTAAGATTACACACACAAGCACATACACAACATAAATAACACAACATCCCTCATTTCAGTACTAAATCCCTCATAAACCCATTTCAACTACCGTAAATGAATGCACAACAATATATATATATATGTGTATAAATCTAATTAACAAGTTAATCCGATAAATCACAGCTCCGAAGCATAGATATGCCTTGGTAATCAGCACCAGAAAATGTAAATGACCGCCCCCCCCCAACTAAACCGGAGACTCAACATACTAATCAACCCTGACTTTAATCATAAAAGCGATAAGTATATGTGAACAGGAAAATAGTTTCTCAACTAAAACATCAGACAGCCCCCGTTACGTGATTAAAACTCTGCCATGACCGTATGACATGAAAGCACAAGATAACTAACTCCCTAATGGTTTTAATTGGATAAAAAAAGGAGAACTTATAGCGGACTGCGGATATGCGTGTGTGTGTGTGTGTGTAATTTTCTTACACATTATAAACAGTTATAATAGATTTCATTAGGTCTAATGGTGTAATGTTCACACATGCAGTCACAGAACTGAACATGAGAGTTTGTGCCAAAGTTTAACGGTTAAAACTTCATGAGTGAGCTTCTGGGAGCTTCCGTGCATTCACCATGTCGTTCAGATAGAATTAGATAATTAGAATGTTCCCACCTGGATTGTCCGGTGTACTTAGGCAATACTGGCGCTGATCAGTAGTGTCTCGGTCGTATTACAAGTCCCGGGGCAGCGTAGCGTTGGAAGAGTGTCTAAACGGTAGCTCTCAACTGACGGCAGTCGTGGCTAAAGGATCGTCTCTGCCAGGATGGTGGACAGTGTTCGTCACACCCGACACCCATCTCGCCCTTGTTCGAACACCTGCGACATGTAATGGGTTGTATAGGGTGTCATAAGGAAAAATCACGCCACATAGGCCGTCCACATTAAATTTCTAACACCAACTTTAAACATCAACAGCCCACACACACATCGCCACTAATTCATATTAATCAGTATTAAACTCCCCAGCTGTGACTTATTTCACTCATCTACCAATTACTTTTTAAGTATTTCGTTGAAAATGTTCAAATTAATTAACTGCGTATTTCATAATTATTAATGACACAAAACACAGCTGAGTGCAAGATGCATTATCATTTTCTTTATTGAGGTCAATTTGACCCACAACATTTACATTCATATTAAGTTAATCTTTAATTGCGTTAACGCCCAAATTGAAAACTGATCTACACTCACACACACAAGTATAGTTTATAATAGAAGCTAAAACAAAAAAATATATTTGGGGTTAGAATATTTTTAGAACCAGACAACTTGTACATACCTGGAGCAGAACTTTATTCAGCCAACCATAGAAAAAGTCGACGAAGTCCTGAACTGAAGAGTGCCGCCAGTCGAGAGCAGATGACCAGGTTGAGGGTTCGAATAGAAATGAGACAGATTCAATGTGTCTGTCTACCCAAGAAAACTCTCGATGCAGGAATGTACAAAAACAGCTGGACGCGCCAACTGAATTTCGTAGCTACACAACAACTGTGTGCATAGCCGGACGGCGACGAACTGCCGTGGCCGTGCGTGACGTCAAAGCCGCTCGTTTTAAAAACACTTAGCCTACGCTGCCGAACCCAGTACGGCACAGTAGCTCCTCTTGAAGTTGATCCATTTTACTCTTCACCTCTTCCTTCATATTGGACATCTGTCCAGAATAATCTTTCGCAGTCTTGGATGTTTCTTCTAGCTTATTCTCTATTACCATTGTGCGTGTTTCTATCTCACTCGTTTTACTAGTGGTCGCTTGAAGCAGATCATGAACATCCTGTATTTTACTGTCCTGTTCATGCTTTATCGTATTTAGTTTCTCATTTACACTGTCACTTATTTGTTTACGAATGTCCTTTAAGTCTTTCCTCCATTCTACGCGTAACTCTTTATGCTTATTCTCTAACCTGACAGATTGTTCATGCAGGGTTTGTTTAACTTTATTTTCGAGTGCATCTATGCGCATATTCGTGTCTAGCAAACTGTGTAGTACCATCTATTATATCCTGTTTTAACTCCAGTCTTAGTTGTACATTATTTTGTTTTAATTCTTCTTTTAATTGTACATTATCTTGTCAGACATTCATTTAACTTTTCTGTTTGGTTTATATTCTCTTGTTTTATTTCACCTAGTTTATCATTTAAATTTTCTGCTAGTTTTAAATTCTCTTGTTTTAACTCTTTGGTTTGTTTTATACTTAATTCGTCCATCATGGTTCGCATCATATTTTGGAGTGCCTCCAGACTAAAACTTCCTGGTTCTGCCATGTTGAATTATTTGCAATTATATTATCTTTTTAAAATAATTATTTTTGGTGATCCCGTTTATACTATTCTTTATTTATTATTTTGTTAATTATTATTACTGTTATTATTATTAATGTTACTATTACGATAGTACATTACGATAGTAAATGGCCGCGGTACAACGAAGAGGAGCACTTCGGATTGCAAGCTCCTACAGAACGGTGTCGGAACCAGCAGTGTTGGTCGTCGCTGGAGTAATGCCAATGCCAATGCCAATAGATCTGATGGCTGAGGAGAGGAGGAGGGTCTACACAACCAAGGAAGACTTGGGGTTTGTAGAAGCAAGAGCAGTGGCCAGGGCACACTCCATGCGGAGCTGGCAACTACGATGGGAGCAGGAGATTCGAGCTAGTTGGACGGCGAGGCTGATTGCGAACCTCCCTGAATGGGTGGACAGAACGCCCGGCGAGGTAGATTATTACCTTACTCAATTCCTGACAGGGCATGGTTATTTCTGTGCATACCTGCAAAGGATGGGTAAGATGGAGGATCCGTCGTGCGTGTATGGCGACTCAGACTCTGATGACGCTCATCATACCTTTTTCGAGTGTCAACGGTGGATGCTGGAGAGGCGAGGACTGGAATCGGAGATTGGCCCCATGACGCCTGATAACATCATAGGCGTCATGCTCAACAGCAAAGAGAACTGAGACATGGTTGTGACCTTCGTGAGGATTGTCATGCGGCAGAAGAAGCCTGAACTGGACCGTCTCACAGGTCGATGATATAGATAAAGCTGTAGAAGCCTAGTAGGCGCAATACGAGGTGCCACCCTGAAGCCATAATTGTTTAGAACAAGTAAAACATTTATTAATTAAAATTTTTCTATTCTGTTGCGATTTAAAAATATCATTATTATGTGTGTAGCTCTCACACACATCTAGTGATTAACATATAAGTAATAATCTCATATTACACATTGAACATAATATACACTCTTATACTACTATAAACATTTGTTATTATATAATATTGCTCTCGACTTGCCCATTACTGTGAAAACTATTATTTTATCTAATCTCTTTTTAATAATCTATTTTCTTTTTATTATATTGCATATGCATTGCTTTGTTATCTAATAAAAATTTACTATTCACTTTCATATTAATTTAAATATCATTGACTAAATTGCTTATTCAATATTATAAAATTTACTCTTTACTTCATATTACTTTAAATATCATTGACTAAATTATTTCTCAAAACTATACTTTCATGTGTTTAAACATTACTCTAAAACTACTATACAAATAAACATTTACATTTCCAAAAATTATTAATTCATCTTTGAATTATATTGTCTTTCTTTTTACATAGTTAATTGTCTTTACGTGAGTCTTTTTGTTTTTACAAATACATGGTTTTGTTTCACATTATTTGTCGTGGTAATACTCAGCGTATCCTCTCCAGTCCTACGTCCTCGATCCTGGATGCTCCTCTGTAGTCGTGTAGTCCTGGAGTCCTTGATCCTCGTCCTTCAGATCCTCTCCGCAGTCCGTTGCCTCGTTCCGTACGCTGGACTCTGTTCCATGTACTTGGCTGCTCCCTCGTATCCCGTCATGGCCTCAGGTTGCAGGTGCTCTCAAGAAAGTGATGAGTTGTTGTGAAGAACCTCCAGGTGTTGCTGTGGTTGATAGAAAAAGAGTTGTTGTCATTGGGTACCTCCGGCTGCCACGGTAGTTGTACGAGAAAGTGAGATAAGTTAGCGCGTCTCGAGTATTTATACCCTAGGGCGCAAAAATCATGTTTCGACAATATTCTGCAGGTCTCAGTCAGTCGTTGGCGTCCCTTTCTAAACACGATTATATTCACACTTATTTCGCTTGTCTTTGCAACATCTGAAGTCTTTTGCACATTACGCGATATCATCTTGTCGGTAATTTTTATGCGTTCACTGTGTGTAAACCGTTTTTCCCTATCTTAATTAATATAAGTTTTATTTATATTTATCTTCACTATAATCGCACTTTTTATTATTTTCGCACTATTTGTTATACACATGTGCGTATATTGAGCCGCCTCATTACCCCTTCTCAAAGTTTTGGGAAATTTTTTTTTTTTTGAAAAGGGGAAGGCATGCCGTAAAATTTAAAGTTAGGCCAAAGACCAAAGACCTAGATGAAGCTTAAAATGTACCAGGCCCATTGTGACAGGACTTGGAAATGAAACAGCCTTATTAACATGACAAAATTTTATTAACGTTTGATCTCAAGTGGTGTAAAGCATCTCACATACTATATATGCATGTACAAAAAACTCCAACTATAAAAAGCCTTCAACAATAATCTCACTTGGGCATCCTTGAGTTATCTTTTTTTTAACTTACATCTGCTCGTAAATTACATGGATGCACACAATTTTACAATAAATCTGAAATAACAATCTACGCAAAACACATAACATTAATATCATACAAATACATCATGGATTTCTATCGCAATAATTAAATACATATAGTGAGATATATATATATACATTGTAACGATGAATCTCTTACGACTCTTCCTGTGTACGTTTATAATTATTCTGCCACACGTTGTTGGCGTCAATTTGTAACGATTAGACCATTATACTGTTATTAAATAATGTTGCTACGGCAATAAATAGACAATATACCAAGGTTGGCTAAATTTGATCGAAACGTTTCTAAATCGACATGGCTGTCGTCAATGTTTATTTTCTACTGTTCGTTCAATCACTGAGTCCTTTTGATTACAAAAAAATATTAATAAGATGATAATAAAGTACACTACCTTACATCAATGGTACTTATATACTATTAAAGTTAAATACAATTCGTTTTTTAAGTGCTAAAAAGTGTGTGTTAATAATTCGTAATTTGAACATAGGTTATTTTATGTTTACATACAAGCTTAGTTTTTATTATCAATCAGTCCTTGAAAGAAATTTAGTTACTAAGTTCGGAGTGAGTGTTATTTGTGTTGTGAGAAAAGGTAATTAGAATTTAGTTCGTAAATTCGGGTAGTTCAGATATACTTAACAAATCTTGTTGAATTCTGGTGAAGAGTCACTTAGTTCTTAGTTAGGTTGGGTCGATACGATCATCAATCTTCCATCATTTATACTTTGGATTGCCACTGGCTTCTTTTTTGAATAACTTGGATAAAATAATTAATTTTGAATATTAAAATCTGGTCTATTATCTCTGTTGGGTTAACTAATTCTTCATTAGACTTCTTGCCTCCTCATCTCGTTAAATTATGCTGTATTTATTATTATTTTAATTGAAAATTGAGTCGAACATGCTTTGGCTTCTGTACCTCTTGATCATCAATAATGGACTAATGTTTTATAACGGAATTAAATTAAATAACGTTCCGTTGTTATGGCAACTGTCTATACTCTCATTGGTTGATAACATATATGTCTATTGTTAGAATATTTGAATTTTAATTGAAAATGAATAAATATATTCTAATGGCTATTATTCTTCTGTCTTCTTATCTATGTATTAGATATTATCACAACTGTTTCTATTTTCTTTCAAAGATCATTTTGACATCCCACAAAGTTGGGTTTGTTCATGTATTAAAGTTTTGTCAAAAATGTTAATATTATGTTATTACATTTCTTTATTATTTTATGTTTTTAATCTAACTCTGACTTCTTAATATGGTTCACTAATTGTACTTAATGAGGTACTTGCTTTGAATTTTCTAATACAATAATTAATTTCTTACACTTTGTCTATTTTGGATTTATACAGTTAGGCATTTTATAGGCCTAAGTAGTAATTGGCTATATCTTCTTATTTTACACAAATTAAAGATTATTTTTCATTTACATATGTTTTTCTTGGTGTCATTTATGACTTATTTACCTTTTGAATTAAGTTGGGCTATTTTACAATAATTGAATGTTCTTATTAATTTACAAAATCATTGCTTGTCTGTTATTCTCTTATTTATTTTTCTGTCTTTACACTAATGTTTAATATTATGTTTGAAAAATTTTATCTCCTTACTCATATCTATTGCCATTTCTTATAACTTGTTTATCATTTAATATTACTTATAAAACATAACACAAAAATTAGGTTTATGGTCTGTTTACTTAGAGAAGGAGTAATGAGGCGGCTCAATAGACGCACATGTGTATAACAAATAGTGCGAAAATAATAAAAAGTGCGATTATAGTGAAGATAAATATAAATAAAACTTATATTAATTAAGATAGGGAAAAACGGTTTACACACAGTGAACGCATAAAAATTACCGACAAGATGATATCGCGTAATGTGCAAAAGACTTCAGATGTTGCGAAGACAAGCGAAATAAGTGTGAATATAATCGTGTTTAGAAAGGGACGCCAACGACTGACTGAGACCTGCAAAATATTGTCGAAACATGATTTTTGCGCCCTAGGGTATAAATACTCGAGACGCGCTAACTTATCTCACTTTCTCGTACAACTACCGTGGCAGCCGGAGGTACCCAATGACAACAACTCTTTTTCTATCAACCACAGCAACACCTGGAGGTTCTTCACAACAACTCATCACTTTCTTGAGAGCACCTGCAACCTGAGGCCATGACGGGATACGAGGGAGCAGCCAAGTACATGGAATAGAGTCCAGCGTACGGAACGAGACAACGGACTGCGGAGAGGATCTGAAGGACGAGGATCAAGGACTCCAGGACTACACGACTACAGAGGAGCATCCAGGATTGAGGACGTAGGACTGGAGAGGATACGCTGAGTATTACCACGACAAATAATGTGAAACAAAACCATGTATTTGTAAAAACAAAAAGACTCACGTAAAGACAATTAACTATGTAAAAAGAAAGACAATATAATTCAAAGATGGATTAATAATTTTTGGAAATGTAAATGTTTATTTGTATAGTAGTTTTAGAGTAATGTTTAAACACATGAAAGTATAGTTTTGAGAAATAATTTAGTCAATGATATTTAAAGTAATATGAAGTAAAGAGTAAATTTTATAATATTGAATAAGCAATTTAGTCAATGATATTTAAATTAATATGAAAGTAAATAGTAAATTTTTATTAGATAACAAAGCAATGCATATGCAATATAATAAAAAGAAAATAGATTCTTAAAAAGAGATTAGATAAAATAATAGTTTTCACAGTAATGGGCAAGTCGAGAGCAATATTATATAATAACAAATGTTTATAGTAGTATAAGAGTGTATATTATGTTCAATGTGTAATATGAGATTATTACTTATATGTTAATCACTAGATGTGTGTGACGGCTACACACATAATAATGATATTTTTAAATCGCAACAGAATAGACAAATTTTAATTAATAAATGTTTTACTTGTTCTAAACGATTTTACGTTGTTATTACGATTACACCCATCACAAGAATTTAATGTTTTATAAAATAAAAATGTCGCCCAAGAACGTGGTGTGCGACCATGCCATTTAACTATTTAAAAAATTTTTAAGGTTAATGTATGCTCTAAAAATGTGTGTTAAGTGAAAAAATATATTATATGTAATAACTAATATTATATTAAATATTATTTGAATGTTATTTCAATTGTTGTGCATTATGATAGCACAACTGGCGCTCAACAGGTAATTATTGTAAATGAAGAGTGTTATCATAATAGTAACATTTTTTTTTTGCGGGTGAGGAAAAATGCGTTATGCACCATCAGGAGACACCCGACTGGTCTCCCGGTGTGTGGGACTCGCACCCACTAAAAAACCTCCACTTTACAGGCAGGGAACCCCCCTGGAACAACTATTCGTATAGCTTCAGGGTGGCATCTCGTATTGCGCCTACTAGGCTTCTACACCTTTATCTATATCATCGACCTGTGAGACGGTCCAGTTCAGGCTTCTTCTGCCGCATGACAATCCTCACGAAGGTCACAACCATGTCTCAGTTCTCTTTGCTGTTGAGCATGACGCCTATGATGTTGTCAGGCGTCATGGGGCCAATCTCCGATTCCAGTCCTCGCCTCTCCAGCATCCACCGTTGACACTCGAAAAAGGTATGATGAGCGTCATCAGAGTCTGAGTCGCCATACACGCACGACGGATCCTCCATCTTACCCATCCTTCGCAGGTATGCACAGAAATAACCATGCCCTGTCAGGAATTGAGTAAGGTAATAATCTACCTCGCCGGGCGTTCTGTCCACCCATTCAGGGAGGTTCACAATCAGCCTCGCCGTCCAACTAGCTCGAATCTCCTGCTCCCATCGTAGTTGCCAGCTCCGCATGGAGTGTGCCCTGGCCACTGCTCTTGCTTCTACAAACCCCAAGTCTTCCTTGGTTGTGTAGACCCTCCTCCTCTCCTCAGCCATCAGATCTATTGGCATTGGCATTGGCATTACTCCAGCGACGACCAACACTGCTGGTTCCGACACCGTTCTGTAGGAGCTTGCAATCCGAAGTGCTCCTCTTCGTTGTACCGCGGCCATTTACTATCGTAATGTACTATCGTAATAGTAACATTAATAATAATAACAGTAATAATAATTAACAAAATAATAAATAAAGAATAGTATAAACGGGATCACCAAAAATAATTATTTTAAAAAGATAATATAATTGCAAATAATTCAACATGGCAGAACCAGGAAGTTTTAGTCTGGAGGCACTCCAAAATATGATGCGAACCATGATGGACGAATTAAGTATAAAACAAACCAAAGAGTTAAAACAAGAGAATTTAAAACTAGCAGAAAATTTAAATGATAAACTAGGTGAAATAAAACAAGAGAATATAAACCAAACAGAAAAGTTAAATGAATGTCTGACAAGATAATGTACAATTAAAAGAAGAATTAAAACAAAATAATGTACAACTAAGACTGGAGTTAAAACAAGATATAATAGATGGTACTACACAGTTTGCTAGACACGAATATGCGCATAGATGCACTCGAAAATAAAGTTAAACAAACCCTGCATGAACAATCTGTTAGGTTAGAGAATAAGCATAAAGTGTTACGCGTAGAATGGAGGAAAGACTTAAAGGACATTCGTAAACAAATAAGTGACAGTGTAAATGAGAAACTAAATACGATAAAGCATGAACAGGACAGTAAAATACAGGATGTTCATGATCTGCTTCAAGCGACCACTAGTAATACGAGTGAGATAGAAACACGCACAATGGTAATAGAGAATAAGCTAGAAGAAACATCCAAGACTGCGAAAGATTATTCTGGACAGATGTCCAATATGAAGGAAGAGGTGAAGAGTAAAATGGATCAACTTCAAGAGGAGCTACGTAGACATCCAGTGCACATGATGATGTATCCAGCACCAGTAGAAGAAAGGGTTAAATTAACATTTGCAGGAAATAAATGGGAGAACAGCATGAAATTTTTAGCTAACTGCGAAAAAGAAACGGAAAAAATTGGTAGTACCATTGACAATAATGAAAAAATAAATTTTGTTACTCGACATTTCAAAGATTCAGCAGCACAGTAGTATACTATAATACGTGAAAATGTCACAAATTATCAACAATTCCGTGACTCGTTTCAAAATAGGTATTGGAATATCCATACGCAACGTCAAATACATGTTCAGCTAGAATATGGTAAATTTAATGTTCATGGTCGTCAGAGTATGGAACAGTATGAAATTGCACAAACTGAGAGAGTGAAACATCTTAAACCTAAGTTTTCAGAATATGAAATAATATCTAAACTGTCTTACCATTTTCAGAAAAATATCCAACTCGCTGTTTACACACAAGGTATTAAAACAATTGAGGAATTTTTAAATACTTGTAACACAATCTGAGAACATCACTCGCGGTGAGGATACACAACACAATTATCAACCGCACGGTAGTCACAATTATAACCATAATCGCAACCGTGATAATTATAAACCATCAATGCAACACACACAAAATAGATCAGCTGTAAACATCGCGCAAAAGCCAACGACTCAACGCGTGGAATGTGGTTGTCAAGAGAGGGAGAGCAGCGATCAGAGGGGGTGAGAAAGGTGGATACGTCTGGCCAAGTTCAAAGAAAAGATTTCCGAAGCCATATGAACGAGCGGTTAATGTGGTAAAAACAAACAATAGTTCAAAGAGAGAAT
The DNA here is from genome assembly GCA_034769895.1 of Magicicada septendecula. NCBI lineage: Eukaryota > Metazoa > Arthropoda > Insecta > Hemiptera > Cicadidae > Magicicada > Magicicada septendecula. Next base: position 149,064,583 of record CM068373.1, read on the forward strand.
GCATAACGGAAACGGCGAGTACACCATCGACTTCTAAACAATGACTCGAGAAGCGTAAGCGGCAGTACACAATAAATAATATATATCCTGTCGACATACGAGACGAATTGCTTAACACAGACGAGGGTATAAACCAAGCGGCACTTGCACACACATTTTGCCCTACTGTTAATGTTCGTATCAACAATTGTCTAATTAAAATGTTGGTGGACACAGGTAGTCACCTGTCAGTTTTAAACCCTGTATGGGTGCAACGAAATAAAAATTATTTTAAAAATACAACGATTTTACCTATTAATAATATGAGAAATAATATGTGAATAATATGTTAATAATAATATGTCAATACATTAACCATTGTCATTTCTACTGAAATGTAAAGTAACGAACTCTCGTTTACTGAGATGGATTTTAGCCATTGGTGAGTACTCATTCACTATCAAATACTGCAAAGGGAAAGATAAAAGCGTTGGAGATATTTTAAGTCGTTATGTTACAGAAGAATGTGAGGAGATCTACAATAAGGAAGATAACGAAGTACGTCTATTACACATACGATTTGAAGCTAGCAACGTAGTAAGAAGAATGCTACAAAATCTAGCAGAAGAACAAGACCAAGATATTACCTTACGAAATTAAAAACGTCAATCTCACCTACCAGCTCAATATAAGCTACATAACAACATTCTTTTCAAATTAATAAGACATGATTGGAAAGCTGTGTTGACGAACGAGATGTTATTTAAACTGATAATACCAACTCATGAGAGCTTAGCTCATGCATCGGCATTAAAATGTTATTTATCCCTTAGAGAAGATTTTATTATGTGTATTTTTCTACATGTGTAGAAAAATTAAAAATGAATTGAAGAAATGTTATGATTGCCAGACTGCTATGCAACCTATCTTCACACATATGTGGAAATGCCAAGTATACAGAAGGAGGCGAAAGGGGAGTTAGTTGCAGTGGACTTCTTAAGGCCATTACCACGATCAAGTCGGGGGGTTAAACACATACTAGTCTGTATAGACGTGTTTTCTAAGGCAGTTCATCTGTATCCTATTATGCGACCCACAACGAAAGCTGTCCTAAAAATTTTGTTACAAACATAGTAGGACACACTACATGTCCTACATGTTACAAAATTTTGTTCCAATACATGGTGGAATATACCTTTGTATCTGTTTACATACTCGCGCGCAATCAGCTCACGCACTTACGTCATTCGCTTAAAGTACAGTTCGCGACGGCGAGCTGCGACAGTTAGTTAGTTACAACTCAGCCTTTCTTCCGATCAGTACTCTCTTTCATTTGCTAGCCGCGGCAATGTGAATTTTAATAATGTAACTTCTTTATACAATTTTTCGTTCTTCTATCGTTATGTATCTTGGCAATGTACGCCACACGTAATTGCATGGGCCTGCGCTTCATTATATAATTTTTCAATAAATGGCTATTTAACTCAGATTCATACAGTCCACTTCTTCATTTAAAAAACACATTTCCGATTCCTATACCAGCAGCGCTTCGCATGACAAATACTAACTCTAGAAATATTCGAGAGCGTTGAGCATGCAACACATGGTAAGATGAAGAGGATTCTTAGTGATCAAGGAGCGCAATTTCAAAGTGAAGTATGGGATAGGATATTAAGAGAAAATAGAATCTAACCCATACTCACATCCATCGGACATGCACAGAGAAATTTAGCTGAGAGAGTGAATAAAGAATTGTGTAAGGACCTACGTATTTACTGCCATTACCAACACAATAAATGGGCAGATTATTTCCTATTCTTTGAGAAAGCCATTAATGAGAATTATAGCGAAGCAATGAGCTACACACCGACAGAGATTGAACAAGATCATCAGCCCAACCGATTTTGGAAGAGGTATGTTCACAAACCAGTAAATCAGAACTTACAGATACCGTTAAGCATTAAGACTGAACATGTGAAAAGAAGAATAATGGAAAAAGGTAATAAGAGAATAGAACGATTCAAAAGACCTCACAACTTGCAGAAGTTTAATGTGGGAGAGAAAATATTATTAAAAACCAATCCAGTGGGAAAACGTATTGATAATACTGCAAAAAAATTCTTCAGATTGTATGATGGACCTTACACTTTGCTAAGACAAATTGGCAAACAAACTATCATTGTGTATGATGATACAAGACAGAAAGAATTGGGCAAATATCATGTCAGCTCTTTAAGGAAGTTCTATGAATGAATAACTGTGACAAGTTAAAGGAGAACGCATTAAAGTAGATACTGCGGAGCCACATACCAAGTCAACATGTATGGGAGGGGAATAATTTTGTTCAGCCCACCACACATAAGGGTAAATGGAATAATAGTTTATTCATTATTATTAGCATAATGTAAAAAAATATTGTATTGTTAAAATGTACTGTACTATTTTGTCTAATGTAAAAAAGGCAAAAAATTTAATAAACCTGTTTATTAAATTTTGTTGTATTAAGCAGGGAAATAATGCAACAGTACAAATGTATAGGGTACTGGGCATTGCATGAGTAATTAAGATAATTAATTTAATTAAATAAATAATTCATATTGTTAGTAATAATAATTCATCTTTCAATCTGAACTGTAAATGGAACGACCAAATTTCATGCTGGGACAGGTTAATCATGCCACGCAGCTGTTCTGTGTGTACACATGTATTTTACATGTGTGTGTGTGTGTGTGTGTGTGTGTGTGTGTGTGTGTGTGTGAGAGAGAGACCAGTTGGTTCCTGTAAAGCGTCACCCCTAAATGAACGCTATTAATTATATGAATTATTTAAATTGTAAAGAGTGTGTTCATAATATCACATAACTAAATACGTCACAGTGTGTATAAAATATAGTGTGCCGTGAGTGGCACAAAGCATATAATCACGGCGCCTTTACGGTTTAGTAAATTCTGTATTTATATTTTCTCGGACGCCCGGAGTCGCGTTGAAGTCATGCTCGCGCATTCTGGTGACTGAAAAAGGAAGTGGGTTCACTGGCGACTGGGATAAGGACAGGTCAGTTCAATTTCCGACACCGTCGATTCACTATCTCTCGACGGCGAAAATTTTTCTCGTGTGCTCATCTCTATATCCGTATGGATTGTTAATCCATAAAGTGCCTCTGGTAAGTTGATTTAATAATTCTAACTGTGTGTAAAAATGAATTAGGATTTAAATGTGTTTATGGCGTATGCGAGATTATTTTACATAAGCGGGCGTGATGGCTAACTTGTCCTGAAAGGTACGAATGACCACGTGGTGAATTTTAATAATGAATTTCAACTTTGAAAGTAATTATAGAGGTTCTGTTGTTAATTACTATTTAATTAAATGTTACAAAGCAAGATTCTGATGTAGTATTAGTAAAAACAGCAATGCATTAATAATTAATATCTTATGTAATTCGGCCCACGTGGCGAAGCTTTATACGAAACCGATTGTGGTTATAACAGGTTAATAGTAACTATTTAAATAAGAAATACCATGCAGTGGCATCAGTGAATGTTTATTTTGTGAGTTAAATTTGATTATTCAATCTGAATACTAACTGGTTGTAATTGAAGGTCAAGTATCCATATGATTCGTGGTGTGTGTGTTAGAGCTCGAGTAAGGTTTTGTAAGCGTGAATATTTGAGGGTTGCTACATAAGTCTGTTCTCCTAGGGTTCCTGATTCGTCGAAGTGCTCGAGAGATGAGGATGACTACAATTTCATCCGTGGTCATCTGCTGAGCCGCTAAGCTTTCACCTGAATTTCGCCGTCGAGAGGATGTAACTTGGGAACCTGAATCTTTCACCCTCTATCTGCAATGAAATGTAACTGGGACTTCTGTGACCTTAAACTACACGCTGGCAGCTGATCGCCTTCTATCCACGGAATACAAGGTGACCATTTTCCATAATTCAAGCTCGAGTTTCGCAACAGAATTCACACGTGATTGGCACCTTCTATAAATCAAATTACATTTTCCTTGAACTTAAGTTGTATTGTGCTATGAATAGACAGAACTTGACGTGTGCGTAGAAAATGTGCTCAGTTGTGCACTGTGTGTATTACACTGTAGATTAATAACGAGTCATAAATTGTATGCGGGTTAGCGGCATCGCCAGCTCCCTTATTTTTTTGTAACTTAATTTTGTGTACCTTATGATATATATACTTTTATTCAAGCAAGTCCGTCTGAACTACATGCTGGAACATTCATGAATTACCATGCCAGCCTTGCACATGCTATTGTTGAGTTGCACCTTTTTTTTACTTTAATGATGTTGATTTCGCTTACAGTTGGGCGGTGAATTTCACTAAACCCTTGCGCTAATTATTTTTTAACTTTTTAAATTTTTATTTTCCATTCTTTTGTCTCTTTCATTCTTTCGGGTCATGTCTGTGCAAGGGAAGCCTGTCTTGGGCATGCGGCTTGGGTCCGGTCATTTTGAATTCTGTGTGCCTCTACATATAGTAAATTCCCGTTTATATTCTAGTCTATATTTCGATTTAGTTGTTTTATTTAATTGTTCGAAAATTTTAGATTTCGGTTGATAACTAGCTGGTTATTCTAGCTGAATTGCTGGTCACATGTGTCACTGCTGTATGTAATGGAAGTGTTTCAGATTCTATTAATACAGAACCAAGGGTCATGAATAATTATGAATTTATTTTATATAATAGATGTTAAGCTGTTATGAAAGGGCACACACACAAAAAAAAAGAAATTTATCTTTCTATGGCTTTATATATATATATATATTGTAACGCAACAGAAAGCGGTCCTCGACGTTACATAAATAGAAATGTTAGAAATATAATAGATAAATAAATATTTAAACCCCATACTAATACAAAGGTCAAATAAATACCTTTATCATTGTGTAAAAATGAATAAGGATGCAAGGTAGTAATAGCAATAAAAATTAAACCTGTAATATAGACAATAGTAAGAAATCAATGTTCAGTGAAAAGTAAATAAATCAAAAATACTGATAAGCATTATAAGAAAGAAACCAATATCGAAAATGTTAAAGTAAATGACAGTGAAAATAGATAAAAATGAGTCAATAATATACATTACTAGTTAATCGAAAGTAATGATTCTGAATTGAATAATGTTATGCTGTTACCATAAATGTTATGTTAAAGTTTGTGTTAGCTTATGAAACTTACTTGTTGATGTAATAGCAAGTAATGAAGCAATATGTATTATTTGTTTACTGTTGTAGAAAGGTGGAGGACAGCAGTTAATTAGTATTAATTGATCTCAATTTTTCTTATATGTGATCCATAGATCAAGATAAAGTTGTTGTTAGTTATAAAAAGAATAATTATTTGTGTACATGTACATACTTAAGGTTTGATTATGTTTGTAAACTTATGTAAAAAGGCTATAGTTGTTAACCAGTTATAATCAAAGGTAGGTCCATATATAATAAAAGGCCTAACAGCCAATAACACTATATAACAACTCAGAATATAAAGATTAGGTAAAGAAGTTAATAATAATTAATGAGTATAGTTCAAGGAGTTAGAAAAAACCTATGATAATTAATAATAAATAATAAACCAACTCAATATAAACAAATTATGATAATGCCATAGTGCAATGATATCGATTGATAACGTTTGATATCGAAAAAATAATAATTATGAAAAGAAACAGACTAAGATTGAAAAACCAGCAGAATATATGTAGAAATTAGTAAACAAGCTATAAATAAAGTTATATTCCGATATAATGGAGGTTTAATAAGGAATGGAAGAATAATATATGAAATTATCACTATATAACAAAACATTGAAAAAGAATAAAAATAAATTTGTTGCTAGGGACAACAAAAATTAATATAATTTGTTGATTGGTATTATTGCAATTTATGATCTGAACGTGATGAGATTAAAACCCAGAGAAATGGTTAATAAAACTAGCATATTCTAAATTATTTAAATATAATAACAAGTCACTATATATGAATAATTAATTGTCTTAATTAAGCTAGCAACATTTAACCAAATTGTATAATGGTATCATCTAACGATAATAAGTAATTGAATTCCACAAGGAATGACTTGGATTGTCCAATATCAGATCAAGAAATAATGACAATTTAATGAAATACTAATAACATATAAAGAATTAAATGTGTAAAGAGTTAATACTACAAACCAAACGGAAAATAATAACCATTCTACCACATTGGACATAGCAATTTACTTCATACGATAGAAAGAAAACGTATTTGGATTCAGAGTTTACCGAAGAACACAATCACAAGTTTGGCCATCAATAAACCAAGGGAGCTGTATTTCTAATTTAACCAGGACCAAGAATTCCACATTATTGTCACTTAAAGACAAGAATAAAGAAAATCATCTCCTTTCTGATTGACACGAGGCATCAACTCACGAGGTTAAAAAACAACCGCCTTCCAGAGTCGCTTCGTAATCTGTATGGTAATTTTCAATTGTATAATTAATATCAAACACAACAACACATTAACTTTGTAATATCTTGCATTCTTATCTATGTATTTTTAATCTTCCCCACAGTTAAAAGAACCTTCACACCCTGAAATAAATTAATTATAAAAAAAATTATATAACTGAATTAAAAATAAAATATTGGACCGAACAATAATCGATTAACGCAACGTATAGCCTTTCTGATATATCAAGTAAAACCAATCTTATTGAATGTTAACAAGTTGAATTAATAAAGAAACCTTGTATAATTTCAGGATCTTATTATTTGGGTATTATTTAATTAATTGGGAATAAGAATTAAACAGACTAAGTGTATAATAACTAGTCACCGTACACGGTGGGTTAACCTATAAATTTCGTTTGTTTCGGAACTGCAGCGCTTGTTGCGGAATTCTCCGACACCAAAGAGAAGAGAGTTAAACACGAAATTTCAATAATTCTCTGCAAGGCAGACTAGGGCTGAACGGAATTTTAGAATAACACCCTACATATTTAAGTTACATTCACACTAACACTTGTATATTAAATAGAGAGATAAGATAATCATAATTAACGGTATTACTATATCCAACAACCCCAGATATATCAGAAATTAAAAATATTAAAATAATCAAAGAGAGGTACATACGAGAGAAATAATACAATTGATGCAATCAACAGTGTGGCTTAAATCGTACACACCGGTCGCGATACAAATTGACGCCGGCAACGTTGGGGCTGAAATAACGAGAATCCCGCAACCGTACGAGCCCAGAGGCGATACAAATTGGCTTCCATCGCGGGACTCGAACGAGACGCACGTAATCGTCTAATCACAAATTGGCGCTCAACTAGTGTATGGCTTAAGTTAAATAACTATAATTATATTAATATTACTTAACCAGAGCAGGCAACTGTGGGAGAATAAAAATGCCTAATACCAGAGATCGATCAAAGATGAGGGCAGAAGACACGGAGAAGGAAGAAGGTGAACAAGGACAGGGAATAGAAATAATAACAAATAGTGAAATGGAACAACAGACAGACGAAATAGCAGAAACTGAAATAATTACGGAAAAGGAAAAGGAAGTAATTGAAGAATATGCCCAAGGGGACCAACCAGATAAATCCAACAAAAAGGAAGACATGAGCATGCAGGAGATGTTGAGAATACTATTGGAAAACTCAAAAGAACAATTTAGGAAACAGGAGGAAAACTCAAAAGAACAATTTAGGAAACAGGATGAGAAATTCGATAAAATAAATGAGGAAAACAAGGAGAATTTTAGGAAAATAAATGAGGAAAACAAGGAGAATTCTAGCAAAACAAATGAGGAAATTAGAGAAACTTCAAAACTACTTCTCAGACAAATGAAGGAAGAAATCTTACAAATGAACGAAGAGAATTTAAGGCGAATGGATGAAAGAATTGAAAAAATGAACGAAGCAGTTTTAAAGCGGTTTGAGGATAAGAGGGAGCAGTTCAATAATGAGATAATGGAAACTTTCGAAGGGAAGTTTGAAAATGATAACACACTTAGCCCAAAAGTAGATAAATACAAGGAGGAGACAAATAAAGAAATGGAGATGTGTTTAAAGAATATGTCTAAAACAATAGACAGCAATTCCGAAGGTATTATAGTAAATCAGAACACAGAAGAGAGTGGCAAGGAAATAGAAAATAGAGAAGACCAAAATGCATGGCTAACTGAAAATAAAAATAGAAGGGACAAGGAGAAGATCCAAACCATAGAAGAGAATATCCAGAAAATAAGGAAAATATGGAGAAAGAAAATAGTCAATACAAAAGAAGAAATGGTGATGAGGAAAGGTGGATTAATTAGTACATTTAACATACCAATTAATGAACGAAGAGAGTTATGTAAAGGTATGAAATATAGAAGAAACTTTACGAAAATGACCAAAATAAACCACCATGGAATAATAACTAAAACCTTAAATAAATTTAAATATAATTTAAATAAATCGACAATCAAAGAGTATATGAACACATCGATTATATCGTTAATACGGAAGATACCCGTAAAACATTTGGTAAATAGTCCAGATATCGAAGGGAATGGAAGTGTAGAGTATACAAGTGATTATGTTAGAATAGAGGAGATACGATACCTGATAATTAAAAAGGAGCTAAATATGACTGAACACCCTGACTTAAATGAAGACTTTGCATCAGCCGAGTTACAGTACCAGATACACGAGAGATATGTAAAAAGTGTAGAAATTGGTATGAACACTGCAGTAATCCGGACGACAAGTGTAGACGAAGTAATGGACCATGGTTAGAAGAAGAAGTAGTCAACCAGAAAAATGGGACTGATTTGCTGAAAACTGACCAGGCAGCCAATTGACAAGACGGACGGAAATATTGAATAAAAATCCAATAAATCCTAAATTAAAATAAGAACAACTTATTACCAATTTTGAAGAGAAAACACTTGGAATTAAAAATAATTTGAATTTTGAGAAAGGCCACTAAATCCAAAAGGTATGTAAGCACAACTTACTAAAGAATTTTTTGAACAATATTATATAAATAGAGAACACAGCATTCAAAAGGAAGTAAGTACGACTTACTATATAGTTATGAAGAAGGTACTAAGAAGAGTTAATAACAACCCCAAGATTACAGAAGACAACCAGAATTATTACTACATGTCTACGCAGAAACGTTATAAATAAGGAATAATGAAACACCAAGATAAAAATTTTTATATCAAAAGGTACCTATGCAAAATAGTAAAAGAAAAATAATATGACCTAAAGTACAAACTGGATTGCCAAGTGAAATGAACAACCACAATAAACGATTGATTATGACCAGTATAATAGTAAAGGGAACAAGAAAAAAAAAGTGTTTATCAACATAATTCATTGTAATGTAACCAGACAAAGTAATGAAATAAGATAGGAAAAACAATGGTTGAGTTAATGACTGTAACTACACTGAAATTCAGTAATAGTAATAATCAAAATAATTACAAGTTAGAAAGTCTTGGAATTATAAGAACAAAGAAAGAAATGATACTTAGAGTTATTGTCACAACAAGACAGAAGAGCAAAACTAATTACAAATAATGACTGTCAGAATTATTATCAGAAAATGTTTAAGGAAAATAAAATGGAATCACGATGTATAAAAGATAGGAATAATTAAATATAAAAGCAACAATGTAAAGAATTCGCAAATGTTTATTATTAATTAATTAAGAAGATTATTATGAGATTATTATATTTTTATAGCTGACTGTAGATGAATTCCAGCAGTACTATATTGAAGTGTAGTGTGGATAGCAGAGTATGAAGCCAAACAGTGCCTCTCTGAACTGTACCAACGCACATATTAGGGATTGTTAGGGAGATTAAATATTTAAGGAATATTAGAATCGTTGCAAGAATGACATCAAATTCCAGAAAAGAATGACGAAGAAAACAGAAGGAAAATAGCTGACAGAAGAATAATGGAGAAATACAGTGATTGCAGTAACTAGAAGTAGAAGAGAAGTGAACCTAAAGTATCATTGAATATTGTAACCAACTATCGACAAATACTGTTTAAAGAAAATTATATATGCCAAGAATGTTAATAGGAGTAATGAAATGTCATTAAATAAAGAATTGTGAATACTAGTCTAACAAAGTTACATTGAGAATCCCATCGTTAACCATTAATGTTGATAGGAAGAAAAGGCATGTAAAAAATACAAGTTTACTTAACCTAAATTACATTCAGGTAAATTAAACTTCTTTAGGAGGAGGAGCATGTGTAACGCAACAGAAATGCGGTCCTCGACGTTACATAAATAGAAATGTTAGAAATATAATAGAAAAATAATATTTAAACCCCATACTAATACAAAGGTCAAATAAATACCTTTATCATTGTGTAAAAATGAATAAGGATGCAAGGTAGTAATAGCAATAAAAATTAAACCTGTAATATAGACAATAGTAAGAAATCAATGTTCAGTGAAAAGTAAATAAATCAAAAATACTGATAAGCATTATAAGAAAGAAACCAATATCGAAAATGTTAAAGTAAATGACAGTGAAAATAGATAAAAATGAGTCAATAATATACATTACTAGTTAATCGAAAGTAATGATTCTGAATTGAATAATGTTATGCTGTTACCATAAATGTTATGTTAAAGTTTGTGTTAGCTTATGAAACTTACTTGTTGATGTAATAGCAAGTAATGAAGCAATATGTATTATTTGTTTACTGTTGTAGAAAGGTGGAGGACAGCAGTTAATTAGTATTAATTGATCTCAATTTTTCTTATATGTGATCCATAGATCAAGATAAAGTTGTTGTTAGTTATAAAAAGAATAATTATTTGTGTACATGTACATAAGTAGAGGGAAAATGGTGGTTCTGGCTTACAAAGGAATGCCGCCTTTCCCACGGCCAGAGATTTTTTCCCACGCTCTCCCCACCACCGCTGGACCGCAGCATCCCAATGGACCACAGCATCCGCGAATTTCCGCGAATAATATTTTTTTTATTTTTTTTTTATTTAATTTTTAATTTTTTTATTTTTTTAATTTTATTTTTTTATTTTTTTTATTAAATTGATTTGCATATCAAGGGGTTGGTGGGGGGTGGGATGAGGTTCAATGGACCACCTGCATCCGTGAATAAAATTTTTTATTTTTTTAATAAAGCTGATTTGCATATCAGTGGGTGGTGGTGGGTGGGAGGTTCCAACTCGATGCATTATAGTGTATATTAAATATATGATCAGGTGTACCAACCTTTGCATGAGTTCAAATTTGTCGTGTGTTATAATGTATATTAAATCTATATGATCAGGTGTACCAACCTTCGTATTATTATTATAGTGTATAGATATTTTATATGAGCAGGGTTGTCAACATTTTCTGTGGCGGGGGGAGGGAAATTCAAATATGTGTTATATAGTGTATATATTAAAATATATGATCAGGGTTACCACTCTTACATTATTGTGTGTATAGAGCAGAACTGCCAACATTTTTTTCTCTTCTGTGGTGGGAAATTCAAACTATATGATCATAATTGTTACTCTCTCTCTCTCTCTCTCACATTTGAATGTAAGTAAAACTATCTCTCTCTCACTCTCTCTTGTTGTCAAACGTTATGTTCAAACCGTTTTCTCCCTCCCTCTCTCTCTCTCTCTCTCTCTCTCTCTCTCTCTCTCTCTCTCTCTCACTGTGTACATTGAGTAAATAATTTTAGCTCTCTCTCTCTCTCTCTCTCTCTCTCACTCGTTGTGTATGTCTCACTCTCTCGTTGTCAAACGTTATGTTCAAACCGTTCTCCTCTCTGTGGTCATTACCGCGCATGTATATGAAATTAGAAAGTTTATATTTATTCGACAAATATTAACGCCCTCTCTCTCTCTCTCTCACTCTCACTCGTTTCAACTATGCAAGGTTTCATACCCTTTCTCCTGTCTCTCTCTCTCTTACCGTGTACATTGAGTAGTCGATGTGATGAGTAAATAATTTTAGCTCTCTCTCTCTCGTTGTCAAAACGCCGTCTTCATTTTTCAATGTATTAAATAATTAATTAATAGTGTTATAATGCAGTCAGTGTGATTGATCCTTGTTAGAAATATATATATTTGGTAAATATTAACTATGTATGTGTGTTGTTGTCAATGAACTACTTACCTGTGTGCGTGTGTGCTGTTACAGATGACAAATCCATACGTTAACGGCTTAGCAATCTTCAATACGCTCTTCGTCATGTGGTACAACACTTCTGTTTTAAGGTTGCAGTTTACACACACACATAGGTTCAGTGGTGTATAGCGAAATAAATTAATATTATACACACATGAAAACGGTTCTCTCTCACTCATCGTCAAAACACAGTATTCATTTTTCATTGTATTAAATAGTAACTATGTGTGCATGTGTGTTGTCAACTACTTACATGCATGTTCTCTCTCTCTCTTAACATAACGCTCCGTGTGAAGCGTTTGTAGAGCAGTCTCTCTCTTACCGTGTACATTGAGTAGTCGGTGTGATGAGTAAATAATTTTAGCTCTCTCTATATTTGACAAATATTAACTATGTATGTGTGTTGTTGTCAATGAACTACTTTATAATGTATATATATTGTAATATATATTTACAAATATAAAATTAATTATTATATTGATGTATGATAATAAGAATTGTGCTCTCCTGTAAGCCCCACTGTTTGGGATAGCCAATTTGTAATATAATTACAAATATAAATATAATAAAAAAATATAATATATAGATAGCAAGAATTATGTATGTTGTCTGGATCTCGGTGTTGAACTCGCCGATGATACAGCTCCACTTTTTATTCACCAATTACAAAGAATAAATTAAATATAAATATGTTTTATAATTAAGTGTGATTGATTGATAAAACAAAAATAAAATTTTGTAGGTTGTGAAATTTTTACTGATATTGAGTTTTGGTTTAATTATTTAATTTAATTAATTAATAATTATTTAATTTAATTAATTAATAATTAATTAATTAATTAATTGAGTGTGTAATTTTCTTCGAAATTTTTTCTATCACTGTAAATTAATTTTGTTTAGAATAAAAAATAGTTAACATTAATTATATAAATAAAGACAACTCTTGTAACTGAGTAATGATGTTCATTTATTAACATTCAAAATTATGCGCCAGTCAAACTGCGCATGATCAAGGCATTGGCTAATATGTGCTCCAGTCGGTAGCGAACAAAATCAACAAAATATATTTTTTACAAGGTTAGAAATTATGGTTCTTTTAACGAGTCGAAATGGTCAGAGGGCAAGGAACAAGATACATTCTTACAGGTATTCTTAAACTAAATTATTATGGCTGAAATAAAACAAGATTATTATTTAAATTGTCAATTAGAAAATTGAATAGCGAACCAAGTCGACGAAATGACGTCACTCCTTTCAAGCTGGCAGTGCAACTCGTGCTGGTGAGTAAATCCAGTATGGCCGACGTCTCCTCGATTTTAGCTGCTATACGGCTGGAACTGGCTGAGATTCTCCCGTAGAAATAAAATGATATTACCTTCTCTGCGAAGTAGTGTTGGTCCAGGAATATAGTGTAGAGTGTCCTCTCGTCTCCTGCGATGTCGTTTTCGTGATGGGTTTCTTGTGAAGTGTCTGGTGTTCAAATATGTGTAATTGTGTTCTGCGAATATGGTCCAAAATTGTCTCAAAATGGCTGTTGATTTCTTGTGTTTGAGTTTGGTGGTGTTATTACTGTTGTTTGGAACTTGTGAAGTGTTATAAATTGATAGTTAATGTTATTTTCACTTTTAGATCATCTCTGTTACACGCCGCATAACCACACTCGGTTTTACACAAAATTAATCTTTTTTCGGTATTCTGCTAACACATTTCCAACTAGTCGTCTTCACGATTAACAATAGACTAATAGACTCAACGTCGTCGTTTTAGGGTAATTTGTGCTATGTCTTTTTCCTCTTTATATTGTTTAACTATAAAAATATCTGTCTAAGACTTCGTTCACCATCTAAATATACATAATAAGTTTTCTTATTTTTTACTGTAATTCAAATATTTCTTAATTTTACATAAATCTAACTACTCAGTAATATTGATTAATTAATTTTACATCTTCGGATATATAGCTGGGTTTGTTTCAAGCTCATTTAAGCCCAAAAATTACAATTTTTTATAATGATTGTGTGCCTCATATTTTGTACAAATTTATTGTTTAAATGGTTTTTAATTGTTATTTCTGATAATATTTCCATGGAATATTCTTAATAACTCCGCGATTGTCTTTGTTGTTAATAATTTTGTTGTTAAAACACTTCAATATTGATTAATTTACTGTTTAGTCTGATTTGATTACCATTATAGGCCTAGTATTATTTGTTTCCAAAAGAAGTTAATTTTCTTTCCTTTGTCATTCTATTCGCTATTAATTGTATCTGTATTAATTATATTTTCAATTTCTGTATTGTGTGTATTGAATTCTATTCCCATTATCTAGCTTGATTCTCTGATAGATAGTTTTGGTTTAATTGCTAGTCTGTGTTTTCTAAAATGGTGTCTTAGCTAGTCTGCTTGTACATTATATATGGTTTACTGTTTTGAATAAAATTATTACATTTCTATACCCTACTTGCCTCTGCCTTACACACTGGAAAATTAAATAACATGATTTTAAAATACAATGGAATGTCTTATACCTACTAAACTTTTTTTTTATAATATCATTTAACCATAACATAAACATCTTATGCCTATTATTTTCTACATATTTAGTATTATAATGGGAACATATTATTATCAGCACTATTATCAGTCGTTGGCTGTCCTTTGTTTTTATGTTTCCTTTTATCACAAACCTTATCCTATTAAAACATCTTATTCCTAATAACACCTTCAGCTATTAACTGTCTCTTTTAATTACTATAACTAATTTGATAACACATTAACATAAAAACATCTTATAACTAATGACACTTTCAGTTATTAACTGTCTCTTGTGTTCCCTATACCTAATTTGCTAATACAATAAAATAAAAACATCTTATTCCTAATATATTGTTATTATGCCTAATCACTAAAACACTTTTATTATCCAAATTGCACTCAGTCATTAGACTGTCTCTTTAGTTTTTATTTAGTATTTCCCTACATTAATGGTAGTTTTTTTTAATAGATTTTTTATACTACACTTTATTATAATGTGTCATTTATTTTGGCTACACTAATGGTAGTCCTTTTAATAATTTTTTCCACATATTATGCTTACAACTAGTATACAATTCGGTTTTCTTTGGGATTGTATCTTGTAACTTGTTATTGGGTCTACATATATTAGTTTTAATTTTGTTTAATGGTATGTATTCCATGATTACCATTTTTTGGAATAACTCTTCTTGGTTCTAGTCTCTGTGTGGGAATCTTGACATATTTTGTCCCTTCTTCATTATTATATTAGTAATTTCTGGTCTTGTAGTTTCTCTGCATCTTGACCTTATACATTTCCCTTATTAATATGGTTTCATCCTTTTATTTCCTTTTTCTTGTCCTTCCCTTTTTACTGCTTCCCCAATCTACTGGGTATACTGCTGGTTTATTTGGTTTTTACATAGTAAGTTATTTTGATCAATGATTTTCTTTGTTATTTTTCATTCTTATTAACATTTTATTGACTTAATATACAGTTTCTAGTGTAATTCTTAAAACAATTCATTCTTCTCACTCACTATGGAACTTTTCTTCCTTATTTATGTTGCATTAAGTTAAATGTTTAGCGTAATATTTTGTTATGCTACATATGCTCTCCTGTAAAAGTGATTAATTCAGATCATACTCTTAGTATGGATGAAATAATTACTACTAATTCTTTTGTATTTACTATATTTTCTTCGTGATTACATGTTTTCGCTTTATATACCTTCTTTTTCCACCATTGCTTCCTCTCAGATGATGTGTATCTCCTTCATTAGGTTCTTTCTTCATTAATAAGTGATCTTCAATCTTGTGTATAACATTATCATTTTATATTCTTTCTTATTTGGTGCTTCCTCACCAGTATGTTTACTCCCTAACATTCCCTAACAAATTAATTGGAACAGTTCAGAGTGGCACTTTTGGCTTCAATCCCTGCTGTCCAACACTTCAATTAATTGAGTCCAGAGTCATTATCATCTCTGCTCAAAATATAAGACTGATGGCATTTTCTACATCCAGTCATAAAAATAAATAAACAGTAAAAGTAGTCATTTTTGACTAAAATAAACATCTTTAGATTCTTCACTTCATAATACTTATATTAATTAATACTCTTATACACTTGACTCTTCTTCTCTCTTAAAGCTTATTCCATATTAGGTAGTTTAGGTATGTGGTATAATATACATTTCATCATTTCATCATGTTTACATAGTAATTAGTATTTATCATTATTCTTTCTACCATCTGGTATCAAATGAGTTATTTTTTATTGCTCATGATATAACATGAATTAATTCTTTATCACTTTCACTATAACAGTGGTTATTGCAACAACATTATCATTAATAGTATCAGAGTTTTTGGTTTCTGGTTTCACTATTTGGTCTTTACTGAGTTAGTCTTTCTTCATTGTTCCATTTTTATTAAATTATTTTCTTTGTGAGTTTGGTTAAGTTGTTTCGATTAAGTCATATGATATTCTGGTTTCCCATCTCCTTTAGAATTCTGTATCTCTTTCTTACAAAATCTTTTTTTTCATATTGATGAGTTATTTCTCATCATTTGTATGAGTAATGATATGAGCTTACTATTTTTTTTTTTTTTTTTTTTAACTTTAGATATTTTTATTCAACTACATTCTTTCTTATTCATAGTTGTTTTTTCAAATATTTTGTTGTAAGTTGTACTTATTATTGGTTTTGAATTTTGAACATATTTATTCATCAAAATTCTTTTTTCATCATTCATAATAGTCTTTAAATGTTTTGTGTAAGTTGTACTTACTAATTTTTGGAATTTGGAAATTCATTATTCCATCAAAATTCTTTTTTCATTCATAATAGTCTTTCCAATGTTTTGTGTAAGTTGTACTTACTGATTTTTTGGATTTTGAAATTTATTATTCCTCAAATTCTTTTCTCATTCATAATAGTCTTCGAATGTTTGGTGTAAGTTGTCCTTACTGATTTTTGAATTTTCAAAATTTATTTATTCATCAAAATTCTTTTTTCATTCATAATAATCTTTCAAATGATTTGTGTAAGTTGTACTTACTGATTTTTGAATTTTGAAATTATTATTCATCCAAATTCTTTTCTCATTCATAATAATCTTTCAAATGATTTGTGTAAGTTGTACTTACTGATTTTTGAATTTTGAAATATTATTCTTATTTTTCCTCTAAATATTTTTTAATGGATAACTGATTATAAGTTCCTTTTACTTTATTTGAAATGATATCCTTTAGTACATACGTATTGTTATTATTGTTTTTAATAATCAGGTATGGGCCGGTATACAGCAGTAACAACTTTTTGGTAATGCCTTCCAAAGTACTGGGTAATTCCCTGTTTTTTAGCAGTACCTTTTCTCCGATTTCATAGCTTATTATTTTCTTAATCGTCTTTTGATATTTGTTCTTGCGCCTTTCCTGGTCTTCTGCCAATTTATTGTAGAATCTGATTCGATTGAATTTGTATTCTTGACTCATGGGGAACTCTATTATGTCTTGTATTTCCCTTGGAGGCGGTTTTTCATAAATTGCCGTGTATGGCGTGGTACCTATAGCGGGGTGATATGACAAATTAAGGAATTCTTCAGTAGCTAATAAATATTCTTGCCACTTCTTTTGTTGATTATAGCAATAAGTCCGTAATATTCTTCCGACTTCTCGCAGTACCCTCTCCGCTGGATTGCTGCTGGGGTGGTAGACAGATGTCTTGTATGTCTTAATGCCCAACGTATTCAGAGTGTTTCTCCACCTCCAACCCTTAAATTGCGTTCCATGGTCTGTGATTATGGATGCCGGGCTCCCTATCTCTGGAATGTAATGATTTGTTATTATTCCTAGAGTCTTCAAAGTGGTGGCTCTATTCACAGGGTACAGTTTTGTAAATTTGGTGAAATGATCCATCATGATAATAATATATTTGTATCGATGGCGTCCGCCACTGCGGGGAAATGGACCACATATGTCCAGGAAGACCTTTTCCAGTTTGGCTTGTGAGGTAATTGGTATCATCATACCCTCCTTTCTCTCATTGTTGGTTTTCACCAATTGACAGATCAGACAGGTTTTGAGGTAGTTTCTCGTCTTTCTATTGATACTTTTTATATGACAATTCTCTTCTATCGCCTTGATCACCTTCATGGCTCCCATGTGACCGTATCGTAGATGATAGTCCAGGATGATATCCTTTTCGATCGTAGTAGGGATCATGATCTTCCATACCTCTTCATCAAGGGATGTTTTGATGAATAAAATTCCATTATGTATACAATAAAATTTGTTTATTGTGTCATCTTGGTTGGAGAGACGAAGTTTAATGTGGTTTAACTTCGGGTCGGACTGCTGGTATTCGCTGATGTCCTGCACTACCTTTTCTAAATCGGATCTGTCCTTAATAATATTATAGATTTTTAAGATGCTCTCCTTTTCGCCTTCGAACGTTTGTTCTTCCAGATTCACTCTCGACAATACGTCGGCTACTACATTTTTACTTCCAGGAACATACTCCCACTGTATATCGTATTCCTGTAGGGCGAGTACCCATCTGGTCAATCTACCATGGCTTAACTTGCATCTTCTCAGAAATGATATTGATTTGTGATCTGTTCGAACGGTCACTGGATATCCGAGGATATACGTCCGAAACTTCCCGCAGGCAAAGACTACGCTTAGCAGTTCTTTTTCCGTCACATTATAGTTCTTTTCACACTGGTTAAGGGTTCTGCTAGCAAAGCTCACTACTAGATGGTTTCCACTTTCATCTTCTTGGTACAGTGTTGACCCCAAGCTAATGTTACTAGCGTCACAGTTAGAAAGAAGGGTCGGTTAAAATCTGGATGGTTGAGCATTACTGCTTCTAAGAACTTCTCCTTAATTTATTTGAAGGTTTCGTCTTGTTCTTGACCCCATCGCCATTTATTCTTGGACGATAACTGGTACTGAAACTGGGCCGTCAGTTCGGAATAATTATTTTGGAACTTCCTATAATAGTTACACAGGCCTAAAAATGATTGTAGTTGCCTTCTGTTTTTTGGTATAGGGAATCGTTGTATGGCGTCTACCTTTTCTGTTGATGGTGTTATTCCTTGACTGTTTAGCTGGAAACCCAAGAATTGTACTTCTTTAGCTATAAGCTTGGACTTGTCTAGTTTAAGGGTAACATTATTTTCAGCAAGCTTCTTCAAGACATGCTCCACACGGTAACAGTGTTCTTCCCAGTTGGTTGATGTTATTAGGAGATCATCAACATAGACAGTCGTGAATTGGAGCGCTTCTGGTCCTAGTATATGATCCATACAGGCGACAAAAACAGCTACTGAGTTCACCAACCCGAAGGGCAACCTCTTAAACTGATAATTGCGCCCTTCGAAGATGAACGCCATGTATTGCCGGCTTGCTGGGTGCAACTCCACTTGCCAATAGCCGCAGACGGTATCCCACGTGGTAATGAATCGTGTTCCGTGGAACCTCTTCAAAATCTCATCAATTTCGCCAGGTGAGGTACGATCGTTAATTATCATTTTATTTATCTCACGTGCGTCAAGGCAAAGCCTTACCTTCCCATTTTTCTTTTGTATAGCCACAATTGGGCTAGTGTATGGCGATTGACTGCTCTCGATGATATCTCTACTGATCATGTTCTGGATCTCTGTGCGTACGGCTTCCTTCAAAGACTATGCTATAGGATACGACTTTCGGTTAAATTCTACCGGTTCTCTGAATCGTATGGAACATTGGTAGTTTCGGATCTTTCCAGGTTCGTCCGAAAATACAGCTCGATATTTTTCATATATTTCGACCAATTGATTCAGCTGGTTTTCCTTTAATTGCTCGTTAGTATTGTGGCACTGGAAGTTACGTATCTCCTGAATCTTTTGTTGCCATAGGTCATCCTCCGAATCCTGGTGTACTGGCTTGTTGTTTGTTGAGTAGTTGGACAAGTAATTCACCTTATTTTGGTGGTCGAGAAGTTGTCTGGAGTCTAACATTTTGTTGTTAGTTAAATTGGCTACCCAGGTCGAACCTTCAGCAAAGAGTGATACCTTTCCTCGGCACAGGTAAATAACTGCTGAGTTTCTGCGCAATATGTCACATCCTATCATGATGTTGAAAGGTAATCCGGCTGCAACAAGAAATATCATATCCACACTAATGCCCTGACTGTTGACACTTAGGGATACCTGTTTTCTTATGGTCTTGTTCTGTCG
Organism: Magicicada septendecula; assembly: GCA_034769895.1. NCBI lineage: Eukaryota > Metazoa > Arthropoda > Insecta > Hemiptera > Cicadidae > Magicicada > Magicicada septendecula. The sequence goes on from CM068373.1 coordinate 149,084,985, forward strand.
GCCGGTAGCTCCTACAAGTACAATATTATTAATAGGTAATACCGGTAAGTTTTTGTGGTATTCCTGCTGTATCCGGTCCAACTCATTTCGATTTATTATAGAGACATTGGCTCCAGTGTCTATCATTATAGGGACAGAAATACCCTCAATTTCTGCAATTATATATATTATTTCACTGTTATCATTATTAATATTAATTTCGCTTTCTTCTAGCAGGTCCTTACGGATATCTTTCAAATAATTACTGTATATTATAGTAAAATTTTTTCTGTTTTTCTTCGAATTTCTTTCTTGGTTAAACCCAGCAGATTGGAGCAGTAAAGGGTTATTGGAGTTTATTACTGCCTCCGTTCGTTTAAATGTTCCGTATCATTACGGATTAGGCCGTTGGAAGCATCAGCTTGGAGTCCTGAGACTGCTTCGTTTGGTTCAGCACGATCGTCCTGTTGGGCTTCTGTTACAGGTAGTCTTCGCTGATTGTCCAGGCTGGAACTACGTCTGGGCTCGTACTCTCTGTAACGATTACTTCCCTGACTTCCTTGAAAGGTCTCGTACTCGTAGTATCGGCTCCTTCGTTGAGGCTGGTACCTCCTCTGTCCACCGCCTTCCGCTCTGATGTAGTTAATATGGGGTCGATATGTCCTGTAATTATTGTTATTACCTCCATTCGGGTAATTCCGGTTATAGTTACCATGATAATTTTTATTAGAAAGGTTGGGGTTCCTCTGACCATTTGGAACATAGTTACGATTATTATTATAATAACCGTTGTTGTTTTGTGGACGGTTATTATTATTATTATTATTATTATTATTGTTGTTGTTGTTGTCATTATTATTAATGCGAGGAACATGATTATTATTATTATTGTTGTTAAATCTAGGTAAATTATTGTTATTACGGGTGTTATAATTGTATTCGGCATTATTCCGATTTGCGGAATTATAATTATTGTTGTTGCCCACATTCTGCCGATTATTATTATTCAAATTATTGGTGTTACTTCTTGGTTCCGGCTTTTCATATCTCCTGCGACTTTGGCGGTAATAGTCTTCATGCTCATACATTTCTAAGAGCTCGGTCATAGCTTGCACAGTCTTTATTTGACTGTTTCTTCTGGCCCTTATTATATCTTCCTCATAATGGTATGAGAGCTTGCTGACCAGGCATTCTTCCGGTATTCTGGGCTCTAGATGTTTGGCCACGCACATCTTTCCCAAAAAGTACGCCGTTAGAGTCTGGTTTCCATACGGGTTGTATTTTCCATGACAGATCCCGTCTCTGGCGATATTTTGTGTTGATTCAGACCAATATTTGGCTTTGAATAGCCTTCTGAATTGTTGGTAGTCGGTCACTTCGTCTCTTATCGCCATCCACCAATTATCTGCTATCTCCTTGAACGATTCGTCAAGCACTCTTCTTTATTCTCCCTCCAGCGATTACCTCTGTGTTTGGTGAAGTACTCTTCGATTCTGGCTAGGAACTCCATTGGTTTGTTTTTATAAAACCTGAAGTTAATTCCTTCACGATTCTCGCTGTTAGGACAACTGGTAACGCTTGTCGGTCGACTATGGAATAGGTCTATATCTGTTTGGTTCTGTCGCACCTGACTGTTGATACTGGTCACAGTAGCTTCAATGCCGTCACATTTTTCTGTGAATCGGTCCTGCACTCGCTCCCAGTCTTCACGTGTTTCTTTTAGTCTTTCCTCCAATGTCTTCCTAGTCGTTTCTTCAATGTTGTTTACCTTAGTGTTTATTTCTGTCTTGATACTCTGTACTTCTCGTTCGGTTTGACTCCATCTTTCGTCAGCTCTTGTAACCTTTTGTTCGATTACCGTTAATTCCTCTTCTACCTTCTTGCTGATTGTTTCATTATTTTCAGCTATCTTCTGCCCCAGTTCCTTCCTTCAATGCTTCCATCTTTCCATCTAATCGGTTCATATTCTCTTGGTTCGTCTCTTTCAATTCTTCTCTCAATTGTTGACTATTATTCTCCATCTTTTTATTGGTTTCTTCCAGTTTTTGGCTTATCTGGGTCAATTCCTCCTTCGATTGTTTATTGTCAGTCTTTATTTCCTCCATTTTCTCCTCAATCTTCTGAATATTTTCCTCCATTAATAATTTATTTTCGTTTTTTATTTCGTCCATTTTCTCCTCCATCTTCTTACTGTTTTCTTCCATTTTATTACCCAACTCTTCATTTGTCGTTTTAAATTCTCTGAGTAACATCTCCATCATTCTATCCAATTTTGTCTCTTCCTTTGTGGTGGATTTCTCTGGCTGTTCCTTCTGTGGTGCAGGCTTGTTTGGTTCTGCTGGCGGTAACATCGACTCCACATCTTCCACTGGTGTCGCCTCTTTATCCTCCATGTCTACCTCCTGCTCGGCCTCCATAGCCCTTTTCCTTGATGTAGCTCTCCTGTGCATCTCGCTCCCTCTTCCGACCTATTGACCGCTGCCAAGCTAAAAATAGGAAACTGGACAATCGTCCTTATTTTATAACACTATTACCTCCTATTTAAAGCCCTTTAGTTGGACGCCAATTTGTAATATATATTTACAAATATAAAATTAAATATTATATTGATGTATGATAATAAGAATTGTGCTCTCCTGTAAGCCCCACTGTTTGGGATAGCCAATTTGTAATATAATTACAAATATAAATATAATAAAAAAATGTAATATGTAGATAGCAAGAATTATGTATGTTGTCTGGATCTCGGTGTTGAACTCGCCGATGATACAGCTCCACTTTTGATTCACCAATTACAAAGAATAAATTAAATATAAATATGTTTTATAATTAAGTGTGATTGATTGATAAAACAAAAATAAAATTTTGTAGGTTGTGAAATTTTTACTGATATTGAGTTTTGGTTTAATTATTTAATTTAATTAATTAATAATTAATTAATTAATTGAGTGTGTAATTTTCTTCGAAATTTTTTCTATCACTGTAAATTAATTTTGTTTAGAATAAAAAATAGTTAACATTAATTATATAAATAAAGACAACTCTTGTAACTGAGTAACGATGTTCATTTATTAACATTCAAAATTATGCGCCAGTCAAACTGCGCATGATCAAGGCATTGGCTAATATGTGCTCCAGTCGGTAGCGAACAAAATCAACAAAATATATTTTTTACAAGGTTAGAAATTATGGTTCTTTTAACGAGTCGAAATGGTCAGAGGGCAAGGAAGAAGATACATTCTTACAGGTATTCTTAAACTAAATTATTATGGCTGAAATAAAACAAGATTATTATTTAAATTGTCAATTAGAAAATTGAATAGCGAACCAAGTCGACGAAATGACGTCACTCCTTTCAAGCTGGCAGTGCAACTCGTGCTGATGAGTAAATCCAGTATGGCCGACGTCTCCTCGATTTTAGCTGCTATACGGCTGGAACTGGCTGAGATTCTCCCGCAGAAATAAAATGATATTACCTTCTCTGCGAAGTAGTGTTGGTCCAGGAATATAGTGTAGAGTGTCCTCTCGTCTCCTGCGATGTCGTTTTCGTGATGGGTTTCTTGTGAAGTGTCTGGTGTTCAAATATGTGTAATTGTGTTCTGCGAATATGGTCCAAAATTGTCTCAAAATGGCTGTTGATTTCTTGTGTTTGAGTTTGGTGGTGTTATTACTGTTGTTTGGAACTTGTGAAGTGTTATAAATTGATAGTTAATGTTATTTTCACTTTTAGATCATCTCTGTTACACGCCGCATAACCACACTCGGTTTTACACAAAATTAATCTTTTTTCGGTATTCTGCTAACACATTTCCAACTAGTCGTCTTCACGATTAACAATAGACTAATAGACTCAACGTCGTCGTTTTAGGGTAATTTGTGCTATGTCTTTTTCCTCTTTATATTGTTTAACTATAAAAATATCTGTCTAAGACTTCGTTCACCATCTAAATATACATAATAAGTTTTCTTATTTTTTACTGTAATTCAAATATTTCTTAATTTTACATAAATCTAACTACTCAGTAATATTGATTAATTAATTTTACATCTTCGGATATATAGCTGGGTTTGTTTCAAGCTCATTTAAGCCCAAAAATTACAATTTTTTATAATGATTGTGTGCCTCATATTTTGTACAAATTTATTGTTTAAATGGTTTTTAATTGTTATTTCTGATAATATTTCCATGGAATATTCTTAATAACTCCGCGATTGTCTTTGTTGTTAATAATTTTGTTGTTAAAACACTTCAATATTGATTAATTTACTGTTTAGTCTGATTTGATTACCATTATAGGCCTAGTATTATTTGTTTCCAAAAGAAGTTAATTTTCTTTCCTTTGTCATTCTATTCGCTATTAATTGTATCTGTATTAATTATATTTTCAATTTCTGTATTGTGTGTATTGAATTCTATTCCCATTATCTAGCTTGATTCTCTGATAGATAGTTTTGGTTTAATTGCTAGTCTGTGTTTTCTAAAATGGTGTCTTAGCTAGTCTGCTTGTACATTATATATGGTTTACTGTTTTGAATAAAATTATTACATTTCTATCCCCTACTTGCCTCTGCCTTACACACTGGAAAATTAAATAACATGATTTTAAAATACAATGGAATGTCTTATACCTACTAAACTTTTTTTTTATAATATCATTTAACCATAACATAAACATCTTATGCCTATTATTTTCTACATATTTAGTATTATAATGGGAACATATTATTATCAGCACTATTATCAGTCGTTGGCTGTCCTTTGTTTTTATGTTTCCTTTTATCACAAACCTTATCCTATTAAAACATCTTATTCCTAATAACACCTTCAGCTATTAACTGTCTCTTTTAATTACTATAACTAATTTGATAACACATTAACATAAAAACATCTTATAACTAATGACACTTTCAGTTATTAACTGTCTCTTGTGTTCCCTATACCTAATTTGCTAATACAATAAAATAAAAACATCTTATTCCTAATATATTGTTATTATGCCTAATCACTAAAACACTTTTATTATCCAAATTGCACTCAGTCATTAGACTGTCTCTTTAGTTTTTATTTAGTATTTCCCTACATTAATGGTAGTTTTTTTTAATAGATTTTTTATACTACACTTTATTATAATGTGTCATTTATTTTGGCTACACTAATGGTAGTCCTTTTAATAATTTTTTCCACATATTATGCTTACAACTAGTATACAATTCGGTTTTCTTTGGGATTGTATCTTGTAACTTGTTATTGGGTCTACATATATTAGTTTTAATTTCGTTTAATGGTATGTATTCCATGATTACCATTTTTTGGAATAACTCTTCTTGGTTCTAGTCTCTGTGTGGGAATCTTGACATATTTTGTCCCTTCTTCATTATTATATTAGTAATTTCTGGTCTTGTAGTTTCTCTGCATCTTGACCTTATACATTTCCCTTATTAATATGGTTTCATCCTTTTATTTCCTTTTTCTTGTCCTTCCCTTTTTACTGCTTCCCCAATCTACTGGGTATACTGCTGGTTTATTTGGTTTTTACATAGTAAGTTATTTTGATCAATGATTTTCTTTGTTATTTTTCATTCTTATTAACATTTTATTGACTTAATGTACAGTTTCTAGTGTAATTCTTAAAACAATTCATTCTTCTCACTCACTATGGAACTTTTCTTCCTTATTTATGTTGCATTAAGTTAAATGTTTAGCGTAATATTTTGTTATGCTACATATGCTCTCCTGTAAAAGTGATTAATTCAGATCATACTCTTAGTATGGATGAAATAATTACTACTAATTCTTTTGTATTTACTATATTTTCTTCGTGATTACATGTTTTCGCTTTATATACCTTCTTTTTCCACCATTGCTTCCTCTCAGATGATGTGTATCTCCTTCATTAGGTTCTTTCTTCATTAATAAGTGATCTTCAATCTTGTGTATAACATTATCATTTTATATTCTTTCTTATTTGGTGCTTCCTCACCAGTATGTTTACTCCCTAACATTCCCTAACAAATTAATTGGAACAGTTCAGAGTGGCACTTTTGGCTTCAATCCCTGCTGTCCAACACTTCAATTAATTGAGTCCAGAGTCATTATCATCTCTGCTCAAAATATAAGACTGATGGCATTTTCTACATCCAGTCATAAAAATAAATAAACAGTAAAAGTAGTCATTTTTGACTAAAATAAACATCTTTAGATTCTTCACTTCATAATACTTATATTAATTAATACTCTTATACACTTGACTCTTCTTCTCTCTTAAAGCTTATTCCATATTAGGTAGTTTAGGTATGTGGTATAATATACATTTCATCATTTCATCATGTTTACATAGTAATTAGTATTTATCATTATTCTTTCTACCATCTGGTATCAAATGAGTTATTTTTTATTGCTCATGATATAACATGAATTAATTCTTTATCACTTTCACTATAACAGTGGTTATTGCAACAACATTATCATTAATAGTATCAGAGTTTTTGGTTTCTGGTTTCACTATTTGGTCTTTACTGAGTTAGTCCTTCTTCATTGTTCCATTTTTATTAAATTATTTTCTTTGTGAGTTTGGTTAAGTTGTTTCGATTAAGTCATATGATATTCTGGTTTCCCATCTCCTTTAGAATTCTGTATCTCTTTCTTACAAAATCTTTTTTTTCATATTGATGAGTTATTTCTCATCATTTGTATGAGTAATGATATGAGCTTACTATTTCTTTTTTTTTTTTTTTTTAACTTTAGATATTTTTATTCAAATACATTCTTTCTTATTCATAGTTGTTTTTTCAAATATTTTGTTGTAAGTTGTACTTATTATTGGTTTTGAATTTTGAACATATTTATTCATCAAAATTCTTTTTTCATCATTCATAATAGTCTTTAAATGTTTTGTGTAAGTTGTACTTACTAATTTTTGGAATTTGGAAATTCATTATTCCATCAAAATTCTTTTTTCATTCATAATAGTCTTTCCAATGTTTTGTGTAAGTTGTACTTACTGATTTTTTGGATTTTGAAATTTATTATTCCTCAAATTCTTTTCTCATTCATAATAGTCTTCGAATGTTTGGTGTAAGTTGTCCTTACTGATTTTTGAATTTTCAAAATTTATTTATTCATCAAAATTCTTTTTTCATTCATAATAATCTTTCAAATGATTTGTGTAAGTTGTACTTACTGATTTTTGAATTTTGAAATTATTATTCATCCAAATTCTTTTCTCATTCATAATAATCTTTCAAATGATTTGTGTAAGTTGTACTTACTGATTTTTGAATTTTGAAATATTATTCTTATTTTTCCTCTAAATATTTTTTAATGGATAACTGATTATAAGTTCCTTTTACTTTATTTGAAATGATATCCTTTAGTACATACGTATTGTTATTATTGTTTTTAATAATCAGGTATGGGCCGGTATACAGCAGTAACAACTTTTTGGTAATGCCTTCCAAAGTACTGGGTAATTCCCTGTTTTTTAGCAGTACCTTTTCTCCGATTTCATAGCTTATTATTTTCTTAATCGTCTTTTGATATTTGTTCTTGCGCCTTTCCTGGTCTTCTGCCAATTTATTGTAGAATCTGATTCGATTGAATTTGTATTCTTGACTCATGGGGAACTCTATTATGTCTTGTATTTCCCTTGGAGGCGGTTTTTCATAAATTGCCGTGTATGGCGTGGTACCTATAGCGGGGTGATATGACAAATTAAGGAATTCTTCAGTAGCTAATAAATATTCTTGCCACTTCTTTTGTTGATTATAGCAATAAGTCCGTAATATTCTTCCGACTTCTCGCAGTACCCTCTCCGCTGGATTGCTGCTGGGGTGGTAGACAGATGTCTTGTATGTCTTAATGCCCAACGTATTCAGAGTGTTTCTCCACCTCCAACCCTTAAATTGCGTTCCATGGTCTGTGATTATGGATGCCGGGCTCCCTATCTCTGGAATGTAATGATTTGTTATTATTCCTAGAGTCTTCAAAGTGGTGGCTCTATTCACAGGGTACAGTTTTGTAAATTTGGTGAAATGATCCATCATGATAATAATATATTTGTATCGATGGCGTCCGCCACTGCGGGGAAATGGACCACATATGTCCAGGAAGACCTTTTCCAGTTTGGCTTGTGAGGTAATTGGTATCATCATACCCTCCTTTCTCTCATTGTTGGTTTTCACCAATTGACAGATCAGACAGGTTTTGAGGTAGTTTCTCGTCTTTCTATTGATACTTTTTATATGACAATTCTCTTCTATCGCCTTGATCACCTTCATGGCTCCCATGTGACCGTATCGTAGATGATAGTCCAGGATGATATCCTTTTCGATCGTAGTAGGGATCATGATCTTCCATACCTCTTCATCAAGGGATGTTTTGATGAATAAAATTCCATTATGTATACAATAAAATTTGTTTATTGTGTCATCTTGGTTGGAGAGACGAAGTTTAATGTGGTTTAACTTCGGGTCGGACTGCTGGTATTCGCTGATGTCCTGCACTACCTTTTCTAAATCGGATTTGTCCTTAATAATATTATAGATTTTTAAGATGCTCTCCTTTTCGCCTTCGAACGTTTGTTCTTCCAGATTCACTCTCGACAATACGTCGGCTACTACATTTTTACTTCCAGGAACATACTCCCACTGTATATCGTATTCCTGTAGGGCGAGTACCCATCTGGTCAATCTACCATGGCTTAACTTGCATCTTCTCAGAAATGATATTGATTTGTGATCTGTTCGAACGGTCACTGGATATCCGAGGATATACGTCCGAAACTTCCCGCAGGCAAAGACTACGCTTAGCAGTTCTTTTTCCGTCACATTATAGTTCTTTTTACACTGGTTAAGGGTTCTGCTAGCAAAGCTCACTACTAGATGGTTTCCACTTTCATCTTCTTGGTACAGTGTTGACCCCAAGCTAATGTTACTAGTGTCACAGTTTAGAAAGAAGGGTCGGTTAAAATCTGGATGGTTGAGCATTACTGCTTCTAAGAACTTCTCCTTAATTTATTTGAAGGTTTCGTCTTGTTCTTGACCCCATCGCCATTTATTCTTGGACGATAACTGGTACTGAAACTGGGCCGTCAGTTCGGAATAATTATTTTGGAACTTCCTATAATAGTTACACAGGCCTAAAAATGATTGTAGTTGCCTTCTGTTTTTTGGTATAGGGAATCGTTGTATGGCGTCTACCTTTTCTGTTGATGGTGTTATTCCTTGACTGTTTAGCTGGAAACCCAAGAATTGTACTTCTTTAGCTATAAGCTTGGACTTGTCTAGTTTAAGGGTAACATTATTTTCAGCAAGCTTCTTCAAGACATGCTCCACACGGTAACAGTGTTCTTCCCAGTTGGTTGATGTTATTAGGAGATCATCAACATAGACAGTCGTGAATTGGAGCGCTTCTGGTCCTAGTATATGATCCATACAGGCGACAAAAACAGCTACTGAGTTCACCAACCCGAAGGGCAACCTCTTAAACTGATAATTGCGCCCTTCGAAGATGAACGCCATGTATTGCCGGCTTGGTGGGTGCAACTCCACTTGCCAATAGCCGCAGACGGTATCCCACGTGGTAATGAATCGTGTTCCGTGGAACCTCTTCAAAATCTCATCAATTTCGCCAGGTGAGGTACGATCGTTAATTATCATTTTATTTATCTCACGTGCGTCAAGGCAAAGCCTTACCTTCCCATTTTTCTTTTGTATAGCCACAATTGGGCTAGTGTATGGCGATTGACTGCTCTCGATGATATCTCTACTGATCATGTTCTGGATCTCTGTGCGTACGGCTTCCTTCAAAGACTATGCTATAGGATACGACTTTCGGTTAAATTCTACCGGTTCTCTGAATCGTATGGAACATTGGTAGTTTCGGATCTTTCCAGGTTCGTCCGAAAATACAGCTCGATATTTTTCATATATTTCGACCAATTGATTCAGCTGGTTTTCCTTTAATTGCTCGTTAGTATTGTGGCACTGGAAGTTACGTATCTCCTGAATCTTTTGTTGCCATAGGTCATCCTCCGAATCCTGGTGTACTGGCTTGTTGTTTGTTGAGTAGTTGGACAAGTAATTCACCTTATTTTGGTGGTCGAGAAGTTGTCTGGAGTCTAACATTTTGTTGTTAGTTAAATTGGCTACCCAGGTCGAACCTTCAGCAAAGAGTGATACCTTTCCTCGGCACAGGTAAATAACTGCTGAGTTTCTGCGCAATATGTCACATCCTATCATGATGTTGAAAGGTAATCCGGCTGCAACAAGAAATATCATATCCACACTAATGCCCTGACTGTTGACACTTAGGGATACCTGTTTTCTTATGGTCTTGTTCTGTCGGCCGGTAGCTCCTACAAGTACAATATTATTAATAGGTAATACCGGTAAGTTTTTGTGGCATTCCTGCTGTATCCGGTCCAACTCATTTCGATTTATTATAGAGACATTGGCTCCAGTGTCTATCATTATAGGGACAGAAATACCCTCAATTTCTGCAATTATATATATTATTTCACTGTTATCATTATTAATATTAATTTCGCTTTCTTCTAGCAGGTCCTTACGGATATCTTTCAAATAATTACTGTATATTATAGTAAAATTTTTTCTGTTTTTCTTCGAATTTCTTTCTTGGTTAAACCCAGCAGATTGGAGCAGTAAAGGGTTATTGGAGTTTATTACTGCCTCCGTTCGTTTAAATGTTCCGTATCATTACGGATTAGGCCGTTGGAAGCATCAGCTTGGAGTCCTGAGACTGCTTCGTTTGGTTCAGCACGATCGTCCTGTTGGGCTTCTGTTACAGGTAGTCTTCGCTGATTGTCCAGGCTGGAACTACGTCTGGGCTCGTACTCTCTGTAACGATTACTTCCCTGACTTCCTTGAAAGGTCTCGTACTCGTAGTATCGGCTCCTTCGTTGAGGCTGGTACCTCCTCTGTCCACCGCCTTCCGCTCTGATGTAGTTAATATGGGGTCGATATGTCCTGTAATTATTGTTATTACCTCCATTCGGGTAATTCCGGTTATAGTTACCATGATAATTTTTATTAGAAAGGTTGGGGTTCCTCTGACCATTTGGAACATAGTTACGATTATTATTATAATAACCGTTGTTGTTTTGTGGACGGTTATTATTATTATTATTATTATTATTATTGTTGTTGTTGTTGTCATTATTATTAATGCGAGGAACATGATTATTATTATTATTGTTGTTAAATCTAGGTAAATTATTGTTATTACGGGTGTTATAATTGTATTCGGCATTATTCCGATTTGCGGAATTATAATTATTGTTGTTGCCCACATTCTGCCGATTATTATTATTCAAATTATTGGTGTTACTTCTTGGTTCCGGCTTTTCATATCTCCTGCGACTTTGGCGGTAATAGTCTTCATGCTCATACATTTCTAAGAGCTCGGTCATAGCTTGCACAGTCTTTATTTGACTGTTTCTTCTGGCCCTTATTATATCTTCCTCATAATGGTATGAGAGCTTGCTGACCAGGCATTCTTCCGGTATTCTGGGCTCTAGATGTTTGGCCACGCACATCTTTCCCAAAAAGTACGCCGTTAGAGTCTGGTTTCCATACGGGTTGTATTTTCCATGACAGATCCCGTCTCTGGCGATATTTTGTGTTGATTCAGACCAATATTTGGCTTTGAATAGCCTTCTGAATTGTTGGTAGTCGGTCACTTCGTCTCTTATCGCCATCCACCAATTATCTGCTATCTCCTTGAACGATTCGTCAAGCACTCTTCTTTATTCTCCCTCCAGCGATTACCTCTGTGTTTGGTGAAGTACTCTTCGATTCTGGCTAGGAACTCCATTGGTTTGTTTTTATAAAACCTGAAGTTAATTCCTTCACGATTCTCGCTGTTAGGACAACTGGTAACGCTTGTCGGTCGACTATGGAATAGGTCTATATCTGTTTGGTTCTGTCGCACCTGACTGTTGATACTGGTCACAGTAGCTTCAATGCCGTCACATTTTTCTGTGAATCGGTCCTGCACTCGCTCCCAGTCTTCACGTGTTTCTTTTAGTCTTTCCTCCAATGTCTTCCTAGTCGTTTCTTCAATGTTGTTTACCTTAGTGTTTATTTCTGTCTTGATACTCTGTACTTCTCGTTCGGTTTGACTCCATCTTTCGTCAGCTCTTGTAACCTTTTGTTCGATTACCGTTAATTCCTCTTCTACCTTCTTGCTGATTGTTTCATTATTTTCAGCTATCTTCTGCCCCAGTTCCTTCCTTCAATGCTTCCATCTTTCCATCTAATCGGTTCATATTCTCTTGGTTCGTCTCTTTCAATTCTTCTCTCAATTGTTGACTATTATTCTCCATCTTTTTATTGGTTTCTTCCAGTTTTTGGCTTATCTGGGTCAATTCCTCCTTCGATTGTTTATTGTCAGTCTTTATTTCCTCCATTTTCTCCTCAATCTTCTGAATATTTTCCTCCATTAATAATTTATTTTCGTTTTTTATTTCGTCCATTTTCTCCTCCATCTTCTTACTGTTTTCTTCCATTTTATTACCCAACTCTTCATTTGTCGTTTTAAATTCTCTGAGTAACATCTCCATCATTCTATCCAATTTTGTCTCTTCCTTTGTGGTGGATTTCTCTGGCTGTTCCTTCTGTGGTGCAGGCTTGTTTGGTTCTGCTGGCGGTAACATCGACTCCACATCTTCCACTGGTGTCGCCTCTTTATCCTCCATGTCTACCTCCTGCTCGGCCTCCATAGCCCTTTTCCTTGATGTAGCTCTCCTGTGCATCTCGCTCCCTCTTCCGACCTATTGACCGCTGCCAAGCTAAAAATAGGAAACTGGACAATCGTCCTTATTTTATAACACTATTACCTCCTATTTAAAGCCCTTTAGTTGGACGCCAATTTGTAATATATATTTACAAATATAAAATTAAATATTATATTGATGTATGATAATAAGAATTGTGCTCTCCTGTAAGCCCCACTGTTTGGGATAGCCAATTTGTAATATAATTACAAATATAAATATAATAAAAAAATGTAATATGTAGATAGCAAGAATTATGTATGTTGTCTGGATCTCGGTGTTGAACTCGCCGATGATACAGCTCCACTTTTGATTCACCAATTACAAAGAATAAATTAAATATAAATATGTTTTATAATTAAGTGTGATTGATTGATAAAACAAAAATAAAATTTTGTAGGTTGTGAAATTTTTACTGATATTGAGTTTTGGTTTAATTATTTAATTTAATTAATTAATAATTAATTAATTAATTGAGTGTGTAATTTTTTTCGAAATTTTTTCTATCACTGTAAATTAATTTTGTTTAGAATAAAAAATAGTTAACATTAATTATATAAATAAAGACAACTCTTGTAACTGAGTAACGATGTTCATTTATTAACATTCAAAATTATGCGCCAGTCAAACTGCGCATGATCAAGGCATTGGCTAATATGTGCTCCAGTCGGTAGCGAACAAAATCAACAAAATATATTTTTTACAAGGTTAGAAATTATGGTTCTTTTAACGAGTCGAAATGGTCAGAGGGCAAGGAACAAGATACATTCTTACAGGTATTCTTAAACTAAATTATTATGGCTGAAATAAAACAAGATTATTATTTAAATTGTCAATTAGAAAATTGAATAGCGAACCAAGTCGACGAATGACGTCACTCCTTTCAAGCTGGCAGTGCAACTCGTGCTGGTGAGTAAATCCAGTATGGCCGACGTCTCCTCGATTTTAGCTGCTATACGGCTGGAACTGGCTGAGATTCTCCCGCAGAAATAAAATGATATTACCTTCTCTGCGAAGTAGTGTTGGTCCAGGAATATAGTGTAGAGTGTCCTCTCGTCTCCTGCGATGTCGTTTTCGTGATGGGTTTCTTGTGAAGTGTCTGGTGTTCAAATATGTGTAATTGTGTTCTGCGAATATGGTCCAAAATTGTCTCAAAATGGCTGTTGATTTCTTGTGTTTGAGTTTGGTGGTGTTATTACTGTTGTTTGGAACTTGTGAAGTGTTATAAATTGATAGTTAATGTTTTTTTCACTTTTAGATCATCTCTGTTACACGCCGCATAACCACACTCGGTTTTACACAAAATTAATCTTTTTTCGGTATTCTGCTAACACATTTCCAACTAGTCGTCTTCACGATTAACAATAGACTAATAGACTCAACGTCGTCGTTTTAGGGTAATTTGTGCTATGTCTTTTTCCTCTTTATATTGTTTAACTATAAAAATATCTGTCTAAGACTTCGTTCACCATCTAAATATACATAATAAGTTTTCTTATTTTTTACTGTAATTCAAATATTTCTTAATTTTACATAAATCTAACTACTCAGTAATATTGATTAATTAATTTTACATCTTCGGATATATAGCTGGGTTTGTTTCAAGCTCATTTAAGCCCAAAAATTACAATTTTTTATAATGATTGTGTGCCTCATATTTTGTACAAATTTATTGTTTAAATGGTTTTTAATTGTTATTTCTGATAATATTTCCATGGAATATTCTTAATAACTCCGCGATTGTCTTTGTTGTTAATAATTTTGTTGTTAAAACACTTCAATATTGATTAATTTACTGTTTAGTCTGATTTGATTACCATTATAGGCCTAGTATTATTTGTTTCCAAAAGAAGTTAATTTTCTTTCCTTTGTCATTCTATTCGCTATTAATTGTATCTGTATTAATTATATTTTCAATTTCTGTATTGTGTGTATTGAATTCTATTCCCATTATCTAGCTTGATTCTCTGATAGATAGTTTTGGTTTAATTGCTAGTCTGTGTTTTCTAAAATGGTGTCTTAGCTAGTCTGCTTGTACATTATATATGGTTTACTGTTTTGAATAAAATTATTACATTTCTATCCCCTACTTGCCTCTGCCTTACACACTGGAAAATTAAATAACATGATTTTAAAATACAATGGAATGTCTTATACCTACTAAACTTTTTTTTTATAATATCATTTAACCATAACATAAACATCTTATGCCTATTATTTTCTACATATTTAGTATTATAATGGGAACATATTATTATCAGCACTATTATCAGTCGTTGGCTGTCCTTTGTTTTTATGTTTCCTTTTATCACAAACCTTATCCTATTAAAACATCTTATTCCTAATAACACCTTCAGCTATTAACTGTCTCTTTTAATTACTATAACTAATTTGATAACACATTAACATAAAAACATCTTATAACTAATGACACTTTCAGTTATTAACTGTCTCTTGTGTTCCCTATACCTAATTTGCTAATACAATAAAATAAAAACATCTTATTCCTAATATATTGTTATTATGCCTAATCACTAAAACACTTTTATTATCCAAATTGCACTCAGTCATTAGACTGTCTCTTTAGTTTTTATTTAGTATTTCCCTACATTAATGGTAGTTTTTTTTAATAGATTTTTTATACTACACTTTATTATAATGTGTCATTTATTTTGGCTACACTAATGGTAGTCCTTTTAATAATTTTTTCCACATATTATGCTTACAACTAGTATACAATTCGGTTTTCTTTGGGATTGTATCTTGTAACTTGTTATTGGGTCTACATATATTAGTTTTAATTTCGTTTAATGGTATGTATTCCATGATTACCATTTTTTGGAATAACTCTTCTTGGTTCTAGTCTCTGTGTGGGAATCTTGACATATTTTGTCCCTTCTTCATTATTATATTAGTAATTTCTGGTCTTGTAGTTTCTCTGCATCTTGACCTTATACATTTCCCTTATTAATATGGTTTCATCCTTTTATTTCCTTTTTCTTGTCCTTCCCTTTTTACTGCTTCCCCAATCTACTGGGTATACTGCTGGTTTATTTGGTTTTTACATAGTAAGTTATTTTGATCAATGATTTTCTTTGTTATTTTTCATTCTTATTAACATTTTATTGACTTAATATACAGTTTCTAGTGTAATTCTTAAAACAATTCATTCTTCTCACTCACTATGGAACTTTTCTTCCTTATTTATGTTGCATTAAGTTAAATGTTTAGCGTAATATTTTGTTATGCTACATATGCTCTCCTGTAAAAGTGATTAATTCAGATCATACTCTTAGTATGGATGAAATAATTACTACTAATTCTTTTGTATTTACTATATTTTCTTCGTGATTACATGTTTTCGCTTTATATACCTTCTTTTTCCACCATTGCTTCCTCTCAGATGATGTGTATCTCCTTCATTAGGTTCTTTCTTCATTAATAAGTGATCTTCAATCTTGTGTATAACATTATCATTTTATATTCTTTCTTATTTGGTGCTTCCTCACCAGTATGTTTACTCCCTAACATTCCCTAACAAATTAATTGGAACAGTTCAGAGTGGCACTTTTGGCTTCAATCCCTGCTGTCCAACACTTCAATTAATTGAGTCCAGAGTCATTATCATCTCTGCTCAAAATATAAGACTGATGGCATTTTCTACATCCAGTCATAAAAATAAATAAACAGTAAAAGTAGTCATTTTTGACTAAAATAAACATCTTTAGATTCTTCACTTCATAATACTTATATTAATTAATACTCTTATACACTTGACTCTTCTTCTCTCTTAAAGCTTATTCCATATTAGGTAGTTTAGGTATGTGGTATAATATACATTTCATCATTTCATCATGTTTACATAGTAATTAGTATTTATCATTATTCTTTCTACCATCTGGTATCAAATGAGTTATTTTTTATTGCTCATGATATAACATGAATTAATTCTTTATCACTTTCACTATAACAGTGGTTATTGCAACAACATTATCATTAATAGTATCAGAGTTTTTGGTTTCTGGTTTCACTATTTGGTCTTTACTGAGTTAGTCCTTCTTCATTGTTCCATTTTTATTAAATTATTTTCTTTGTGAGTTTGGTTAAGTTGTTTCGATTAAGTCATATGATATTCTGGTTTCCCATCTCCTTTAGAATTCTGTATCTCTTTCTTACAAAATCTTTTTTTTCATATTGATGAGTTATTTCTCATCATTTGTATGAGTAATGATATGAGCTTACTATTTTTTTTTTTTTTTTTTTTTTTTTACTTTAGATATTTTTATTCAACTACATTCTTTCTTATTCATAGTTGTTTTTTCAAATATTTTGTTGTAAGTTGTACTTATTATTGGTTTTGAATTTTGAACATATTTATTCATCAAAATTCTTTTTTCATCATTCATAATAGTCTTTAAATGTTTTGTGTAAGTTGTACTTACTAATTTTTGGAATTTGGAAATTCATTATTCCATCAAAATTCTTTTTTCATTCATAATAGTCTTTCCAATGTTTTGTGTAAGTTGTACTTACTGATTTTTTGGATTTTGAAATTTATTATTCCTCAAATTCTTTTCTCATTCATAATAGTCTTCGAATGTTTGGTGTAAGTTGTCCTTACTGATTTTTGAATTTTCAAAATTTATTTATTCATCAAAATTCTTTTTTCATTCATAATAATCTTTCAAATGATTTGTGTAAGTTGTACTTACTGATTTTTGAATTTTGAAATTATTATTCATCCAAATTCTTTTCTCATTCATAATAATCTTTCAAATGATTTGTGTAAGTTGTACTTACTGATTTTTGAATTTTGAAATATTATTCTTATTTTTCCTCTAAATATTTTTTAATGGATAACTGATTATAAGTTCCTTTTACTTTATTTGAAATGATATCCTTTAGTACATACGTATTGTTATTATTGTTTTTAATAATCAGGTATGGGCCGGTATACAGCAGTAACAACTTTTTGGTAATGCCTTCCAAAGTACTGGGTAATTCCCTGTTTTTTAGCAGTACCTTTTCTCCGATTTCATAGCTTATTATTTTCTTAATCGTCTTTTGATATTTGTTCTTGCGCCTTTCCTGGTCTTCTGCCAATTTATTGTAGAATCTGATTCGATTGAATTTGTATTCTTGACTCATGGGGAACTCTATTATGTCTTGTATTTCCCTTGGAGGCGGTTTTTCATAAATTGCCGTGTATGGCGTGGTACCTATAGCGGGGTGATATGACAAATTAAGGAATTCTTCAGTAGCTAATAAATATTCTTGCCACTTCTTTTGTTGATTATAGCAATAAGTCCGTAATATTCTTCCGACTTCTCGCAGTACCCTCTCCGCTGGATTGCTGCTGGGGTGGTAGACAGATGTCTTGTATGTCTTAATGCCCAACGTATTCAGAGTGTTTCTCCACCTCCAACCCTTAAATTGCGTTCCATGGTCTGTGATTATGGATGCCGGGCTCCCCCTATCTCTGGAATGTAATGATTTGTTATTATTCCTAGAGTCTTCAAAGTGGTGGCTCTATTCACAGGGTACAGTTTTGTAAATTTGGTGAAATGATCCATCATGATAATAATATATTTGTATCGATGGCGTCCGCCACTGCGGGGAAATGGACCACATATGTCCAGGAAGACCTTTTCCAGTTTGGCTTGTGAGGTAATTGGTATCATCATACCCTCCTTTCTCTCATTGTTGGTTTTCACCAATTGACAGATCAGACAGGTTTTGAGGTAGTTTCTCGTCTTTCTATTGATACTTTTTATATGACAATTCTCTTCTATCGCCTTGATCACCTTCATGGCTCCCATGTGACCGTATCGTAGATGATAGTCCAGGATGATATCCTTTTCGATCGTAGTAGGGATCATGATCTTCCATACCTCTTCATCAAGGGATGTTTTGATGAATAAAATTCCATTATGTATACAATAAAATTTGTTTATTGTGTCATCTTGGTTGGAGAGACGAAGTTTAATGTGGTTTAACTTCGGGTCGGACTGCTGGTGTTCGCTGATGTCCTGCACTACCTTTTCTAAATCGGATCTGTCCTTAATAATATTATAGATTTTTAAGATGCTCTCCTTTTCGCCTTCGAACGTTTGTTCTTCCAGATTCACTCTCGACAATACGTCGGCTACTACATTTTTACTTCCAGGAACATACTCCCACTGTATATCGTATTCCTGTAGGGCGAGTACCCATCTGGTCAATCTACCATGGCTTAACTTGCATCTTCTCAGAAATGATATTGATTTGTGATCTGTTCGAACGGTCACTGGATATCCGAGGATATACGTCCGAAACTTCCCGCAGGCAAAGACTACGCTTAGCAGTTCTTTTTCCGTCACATTATAGTTCTTTTCACACTGGTTAAGGGTTCTGCTAGCAAAGCTCACTACTAGATGGTTTCCACTTTCATCTTCTTGGTACAGTGTTGACCCCAAGCTAATGTTACTAGCGTCACAGTTTAGAAAGAAGGGTCGGTTAAAATCTGGATGGTTGAGCATTACTGCTTCTAAGAACTTCTCCTTAATTTATTTGAAGGTTTCGTCTTGTTCTTGACCCCATCGCCATTTATTCTTGGACGATAACTGGTACTGAAACTGGGCCGTCAGTTCGGAATAATTATTTTGGAACTTCCTATAATAGTTACACAGGCCTAAAAATGATTGTAGTTGCCTTCTGTTTTTTGGTATAGGGAATCGTTGTATGGCGTCTACCTTTTCTGTTGATGGTGTTATTCCTTGACTGTTTAGCTGGAAACCCAAGAATTGTACTTCTTTAGCTATAAGCTTGGACTTGTCTAGTTTAAGGGTAACATTATTTTCAGCAAGCTTCTTCAAGACATGCTCCACACGGTAACAGTGTTCTTCCCAGTTGGTTGATGTTATTAGGAGATCATCAACATAGACAGTCGTGAATTGGAGCGCTTCTGGTCCTAGTATATGATCCATACAGGCGACAAAAACAGCTACTGAGTTCACCAACCCGAAGGGCAACCTCTTAAACTGATAATTGCGCCCTTCGAAGATGAACGCCATGTATTGCCGGCTTGCTGGGTGCAACTCCACTTGCCAATAGCCGCAGACGGCATCCCACGTGGTAATGAATCGTGTTCCGTGGAACCTCTTCAAAATCTCATCAATTTCGCCAGGTGAGGTACGATCGTTAATTATCATTTTATTTATCTCACGTGCGTCAAGGCAAAGCCTTACCTTCCCATTTTTCTTTTGTATAGCCACAATTGGGCTAGTGTATGGCGATTGACTGCTCTCGATGATATCTCTACTGATCATGTTCTGGATCTCTGTGCGTACGGCTTCCTTCAAAGACTATGCTATAGGATACGACTTTCGGTTAAATTCTACCGGTTCTCTGAATCGTATGGAACATTGGTAGTTTCGGATCTTTCCAGGTTCGTCCGAAAATACAGCTCGATATTTTTCATATATTTCGACCAATTGATTCAGCTGGTTTTCCTTTAATTGCTCGTTAGTATTGTGGCACTGGAAGTTACGTATCTCCTGAATCTTTTGTTGCCATAGGTCATCCTCCGAATCCTGGTGTACTGGCTTGTTGTTTGTTGAGTAGTTGGACAAGTAATTCAACTTATTTTGGTGGTCGAGAAGTTGTCTGGAGTCTAACATTTTGTTGTTAGTTAAATTGGCTACCCAGGTCGAACCTTCAGCAAAGAGTGATACCTTTCCTCGGCACAGGTAAATAACTGCTGAGTTTCTGCGCAATATGTCACATCCTATCATGATGTTGAAAGGTAATCCGGCTGCAACAAGAAATATCATATCCACACTAATGCCCTGACTGTTGACACTTAGGGATACCTGTTTTCTTATGGTCTTGTTCTGTCGGCCGGTAGCTCCTACAAGTACAATATTATTAATAGGTAATACCGGTAAGTTTTTGTGGCATTCCTGCTGTATCCGGTCCAACTCATTTCGATTTATTATAGAGACATTGGCTCCAGTGTCTATCATTATAGGGACAGAAATACCCTCAATTTCTGCAATTATATATATTATTTCACTGTTATCATTATTAATATTAATTTCGCTTTCTTCTAGCAGGTCCTTACGGATATCTTTCAAATAATTACTGTATATTATAGTAAAATTTTTTCTGTTTTTCTTCGAATTTCTTTCTTGGTTAAACCCAGCAGATTGGAGCAGTAAAGGGTTATTGGAGTTTATTACTGCCTCCGTTCGTTTAAATGTTCCGTATCATTACGGATTAGGCCGTTGGAAGCATCAGCTTGGAGTCCTGAGACTGCTTCGTTTGGTTCAGCACGATCGTCCTGTTGGGCTTCTGTTACAGGTAGTCTTCGCTGATTGTCCAGGCTGGAACTACGTCTGGGCTCGTACTCTCTGTAACGATTACTTCCCTGACTTCCTTGAAAGGTCTCGTACTCGTAGTATCGGCTCCTTCGTTGAGGCTGGTACCTCCTCTGTCCACCGCCTTCCGCTCTGATGTAGTTAATATGGGGTCGACATGTCCTGTAATTATTGTTATTACCTCCATTCGGGTAATTCCGGTTATAGTTACCATGATAATTTTTATTAGAAAGGTTGGGGTTCCTCTGACCATTTGGAACATAGTTACGATTATTATTATAATAACCGTTGTTGTTTTGTGGACGGTTATTATTATTATTATTATTATTATTATTGTTGTTGTTGTTGTTGTCATTATTATTAATGCGAGGAACATGATTATTATTATTATTGTTGTTAAATCTAGGTAAATTATTGTTATTACGGGTGTTATAATTGTATTCGGCATTATTCCGATTTGCGGAATTATAATTATTGTTGTTGCCCACATTCTGCCGATTATTATTATTCAAATTATTGGTGTTACTTCTTGGTTCCGGCTTTTCATATCTCCTGCGACTTTGGCGGTAATAGTCTTCATGCTCATACATTTCTAAGAGCTCGGTCATAGCTTGCACAGTCTTTATTTGACTGTTTCTTCTGGCCCTTATTATATCTTCCTCATAATGGTATGAGAGCTTGCTGACCAGGCATTCTTCCGGTATTCTGGGCTCTAGATGTTTGGCCACGCACATCTTTCCCAAAAAGTACGCCGTTAGAGTCTGGTTTCCATACGGGTTGTATTTTCCATGACAGATCCCGTCTCTGGCGATATTTTGTGTTGATTCAGACCAATATTTGGCTTTGAATAGCCTTCTGAATTGTTGGTAGTCGGTCACTTCGTCTCTTATCGCCATCCACCAATTATCTGCTATCTCCTTGAACGATTCGTCAAGCACTCTTCTTTATTCTCCCTCCAGCGATTACCTCTGTGTTTGGTGAAGTACTCTTCGATTCTGGCTAGGAACTCCATTGGTTTGTTTTTATAAAACCTGAAGTTAATTCCTTCACGATTCTCGCTGTTAGGACAACTGGTAACGCTTGTCGGTCGACTATGGAATAGGTCTATATCTGTTTGGTTCTGTCGCACCTGACTGTTGATACTGGTCACAGTAGCTTCAATGCCGTCACATTTTTCTGTGAATCGGTCCTGCACTCGCTCCCAGTCTTCACGTGTTTCTTTTAGTCTTTCCTCCAATGTCTTCCTAGTCGTTTCTTCAATGTTGTTTACCTTAGTGTTTATTTCTGTCTTGATACTCTGTACTTCTCGTTCGGTTTGACTCCATCTTTCGTCAGCTCTTGTAACCTTTTGTTCGATTACCGTTAATTCCTCTTCTACCTTCTTGCTGATTGTTTCATTATTTTCAGCTATCTTCTGCCCCAGTTCCTTCCTTCAATGCTTCCATCTTTCCATCTAATCGGTTCATATTCTCTTGGTTCGTCTCTTTCAATTCTTCTCTCAATTGTTGACTATTATTCTCCATCTTTTTATTGGTTTCTTCCAGTTTTTGGCTTATCTGGGTCAATTCCTCCTTCGATTGTTTATTGTCAGTCTTTATTTCCTCCATTTTCTCCTCAATCTTCTGAATATTTTCCTCCATTAATAATTTATTTTCGTTTTTTATTTCGTCCATTTTCTCCTCCATCTTCTTACTGTTTTCTTCCATTTTATTACCCAACTCTTCATTTGTCGTTTTAAATTCTCTGAGTAACATCTCCATCATTCTATCCAATTTTGTCTCTTCCTTTGTGGTGGATTTCTCTGGCTGTTCCTTCTGTGGTGCAGGCTTGTTTGGTTCTGCTGGCGGTAACATCGACTCCACATCTTCCACTGGTGTCGCCTCTTTATCCTCCATGTCTACCTCCTGCTCGGCCTCCATAGCCCTTTTCCTTGATGTAGCTCTCCTGTGCATCTCGCTCCCTCTTCCGACCTATTGACCGCTGCCAAGCTAAAAATAGGAAACTGGACAATCGTCCTTATTTTATAACACTATTACCTCCTATTTAAAGCCCTTTAGTTGGACGCCAATTTGTAATATATATTTACAAATATAAAATTAAATATTATATTGATGTATGATAATAAGAATTGTGCTCTCCTGTAAGCCCCACTGTTTGGGATAGCCAATTTGTAATATAATTACAAATATAAATATAATAAAAAAATGTAATATGTAGATAGCAAGAATTATGTATGTTGTCTGGATCTCGGTGTTGAACTCGCCGATGATACAGCTCCACTTTTGATTCACCAATTACAAAGAATAAATTAAATATAAATATGTTTTATAATTAAGTGTGATTGATTGATAAAACAAAAATAAAATTTTGTAGGTTGTGAAATTTTTACTGATATTGAGTTTTGGTTTAATTATTTAATTTAATTAATTAATAATTAATTAATTAATTGAGTGTGTAATTTTTTTCGAAATTTTTTCTATCACTGTAAATTAATTTTGTTTAGAATAAAAAATAGTTAACATTAATTATATAAATAAAGACAACTCTTGTAACTGAGTAACGATGTTCATTTATTAACATTCAAAATTATGCGCCAGTCAAACTGCGCATGATCAAGGCATTGGCTAATATGTGCTCCAGTCGGTAGCGAACAAAATCAACAAAATATATTTTTTACAAGGTTAGAAATTATGGTTCTTTTAACGAGTCGAAATGGTCAGAGGGCAAGGAACAAGATACATTCTTACAGGTATTCTTAAACTAAATTATTATGGCTGAAATAAAACAAGATTATTATTTAAATTGTCAATTAGAAAATTGAATAGCGAACCAAGTCGACGAAATGACGTCACTCCTTTCAAGCTGGCAGTGCAACTCGTGCTGGTGAGTAAATCCAGTATGGCCGACGTCTCCTCGATTTTAGCTGCTATACGGCTGGAACTGGCTGAGATTCTCCCGCAGAAATAAAATGATATTACCTTCTCTGCGAAGTAGTGTTGGTCCAGGAATATAGTGTAGAGTGTCCTCTCGTCTCCTGCGATGTCGTTTTCGTGATGGGTTTCTTGTGAAGTGTCTGGTGTTCAAATATGTGTAATTGTGTTCTGCGAATATGGTCCAAAATTGTCTCAAAATGGCTGTTGATTTCTTGTGTTTGAGTTTGGTGGTGTTATTACTGTTGTTTGGAACTTGTGAAGTGTTATAAATTGATAGTTAATGTTATTTTCACTTTTAGATCATCTCTGTTACACGCCGCATAACCACACTCGGTTTTACACAAAATTAATCTTTTTTCGGTATTCTGCTAACACATTTCCAACTAGTCGTCTTCACGATTAACAATAGACTAATAGACTCAACGTCGTCGTTTTAGGGTAATTTGTGCTATGTCTTTTTCCTCTTTATATTGTTTAACTATAAAAATATCTGTCTAAGACTTCGTTCACCATCTAAATATACATAATAAGTTTTCTTAT
The DNA here is from genome assembly GCA_034769895.1 of Magicicada septendecula. Classification (NCBI taxonomy): domain Eukaryota; kingdom Metazoa; phylum Arthropoda; class Insecta; order Hemiptera; family Cicadidae; genus Magicicada; species Magicicada septendecula. Next base: position 149,109,588 of record CM068373.1, read on the forward strand.
TTTTTACTGTAATTCAAATATTTCTTAATTTTACATAAATCTAACTACTCAGTAATATTGATTAATTAATTTTACATCTTCGGATATATAGCTGGGTTTGTTTCAAGCTCATTTAAGCCCAAAAATTACAATTTTTTATAATGATTGTGTGCCTCATATTTTGTACAAATTTATTGTTTAAATGGTTTTTAATTGTTATTTCTGATAATATTTCCATGGAATATTCTTAATAACTCCGCGATTGTCTTTGTTGTTAATAATTTTGTTGTTAAAACACTTCAATATTGATTAATTTACTGTTTAGTCTGATTTGATTACCATTATAGGCCTAGTATTATTTGTTTCCAAAAGAAGTTAATTTTCTTTCCTTTGTCATTCTATTCGCTATTAATTGTATCTGTATTAATTATATTTTCAATTTCTGTATTGTGTGTATTGAATTCTATTCCCATTATCTAGCTTGATTCTCTGATAGATAGTTTTGGTTTAATTGCTAGTCTGTGTTTTCTAAAATGGTGTCTTAGCTAGTCTGCTTGTACATTATATATGGTTTACTGTTTTGAATAAAATTATTACATTTCTATCCCCTACTTGCCTCTGCCTTACACACTGGAAAATTAAATAACATGATTTTAAAATACAATGGAATGTCTTATACCTACTAAACTTTTTTTTTATAATATCATTTAACCATAACATAAACATCTTATGCCTATTATTTTCTACATATTTAGTATTATAATGGGAACATATTATTATCAGCACTATTATCAGTCGTTGGCTGTCCTTTGTTTTTATGTTTCCTTTTATCACAAACCTTATCCTATTAAAACATCTTATTCCTAATAACACCTTCAGCTATTAACTGTCTCTTTTAATTACTATAACTAATTTGATAACACATTAACATAAAAACATCTTATAACTAATGACACTTTCAGTTATTAACTGTCTCTTGTGTTCCCTATACCTAATTTGCTAATACAATAAAATAAAAACATCTTATTCCTAATATATTGTTATTATGCCTAATCACTAAAACACTTTTATTATCCAAATTGCACTCAGTCATTAGACTGTCTCTTTAGTTTTTATTTAGTATTTCCCTACATTAATGGTAGTTTTTTTTAATAGATTTTTTATACTACACTTTATTATAATGTGTCATTTATTTTGGCTACACTAATGGTAGTCATTTTAATAATTTTTTCCACATATTATGCTTACAACTAGTATACAATTCGGTTTTCTTTGGGATTGTATCTTGTAACTTGTTATTGGGTCTACATATATTAGTTTTAATTTCGTTTAATGGTATGTATTCCATGATTACCATTTTTTGGAATAACTCTTCTTGGTTCTAGTCTCTGTGTGGGAATCTTGACATATTTTGTCCCTTCTTCATTATTATATTAGTAATTTCTGGTCTTGTAGTTTCTCTGCATCTTGACCTTATACATTTCCCTTATTAATATGGTTTCATCCTTTTATTTCCTTTTTCTTGTCCTTCCCTTTTTACTGCTTCCCCAATCTACTGGGTATACTGCTGGTTTATTTGGTTTTTACATAGTAAGTTATTTTGATCAATGATTTTCTTTGTTATTTTTCATTCTTATTAACATTTTATTGACTTAATATACAGTTTCTAGTGCAATTCTTAAAACAATTCATTCTTCTCACTCACTATGGAACTTTTCTTCCTTATTTATGTTGCATTAAGTTAAATGTTTAGCGTAATATTTTGTTATGCTACATATGCTCTCCTGTAAAAGTGATTAATTCAGATCATACTCTTAGTATGGATGAAATAATTACTACTAATTCTTTTGTATTTACTATATTTTCTTCGTGATTACATGTTTTCGCTTTATATACCTTCTTTTTCCACCATTGCTTCCTCTCAGATGATGTGTATCTCCTTTATTAGGTTCTTTCTTCATTAATAAGTGATCTTCAATCTTGTGTATAACATTATCATTTTATATTCTTTCTTATTTGGTGCTTCCTCACCAGTATGTTTACTCCCTAACATTCCCTAACAAATTAATTGGAACAGTTCAGAGTGGCACTTTTGGCTTCAATCCCTGCTGTCCAACACTTCAATTAATTGAGTCCAGAGTCATTATCATCTCTGCTCAAAATATAAGACTGATGGCATTTTCTACATCCAGTCATAAAAATAAATAAACAGTAAAAGTAGTCATTTTTGACTAAAATAAACATCTTTAGATTCTTCACTTCATAATACTTATATTAATTAATACTCTTATACACTTGACTCTTCTTCTCTCTTAAAGCTTATTCCATATTAGGTAGTTTAGGTATGTGGTATAATATACATTTCATCATTTCATCATGTTTACATAGTAATTAGTATTTATCATTATTCTTTCTACCATCTGGTATCAAATGAGTTATTTTTTATTGCTCATGATATAACATGAATTAATTCTTTATCACTTTCACTATAACAGTGGTTATTGCAACAACATTATCATTAATAGTATCAGAGTTTTTGGTTTCTGGTCTCACTATTTGGTCTTTACTGAGTTAGTCCTTCTTCATTGTTCCATTTTTATTAAATTATTTTCTTTGTGAGTTTGGTTAAGTTGTTTCGATTAAGTCATATGATATTCTGGTTTCCCATCTCCTTTAGAATTCTGTATCTCTTTCTTACAAAATCTTTTTTTTCATATTGATGAGTTATTTCTCATCATTTGTATGAGTAATGATATGAGCTTACTATTTTTTTTTTTTTTTTTTAACTTTAGATATTTTTATTCAACTACATTCTTTCTTATTCATAGTTGTTTTTTCAAATATTTTGTTGTAAGTTGTACTTATTATTGGTTTTGAATTTTGAACACATTTATTCATCAAAATTCTTTTTTCATCATTCATAATAGTCTTTAAATGTTTTGTGTAAGTTGTACTTACTAAGTTTTGGAATTTGGAAATTCATTATTCCATCAAAATTCTTTTTTCATTCATAATAGTCTTTCCAATGTTTTGTGTAAGTTGTACTTACTGATTTTTTGGATTTTGAAATTTATTATTCCTCAAATTCTTTTCTCATTCATAATAGTCTTCGAATGTTTGGTGTAAGTTGTCCTTACTGATTTTTGAATTTTCAAAATTTATTTATTCATCAAAATTCTTTTTTCATTCATAATAATCTTTCAAATGATTTGTGTAAGTTGTACTTACTGATTTTTGAATTTTGAAATTATTATTCATCCAAATTCTTTTCTCATTCATAATAATCTTTCAAATGATTTGTGTAAGTTGTACTTACTGATTTTTGAATTTTGAAATATTATTCTTATTTTTCCTCTAAATATTTTTTAATGGATAACTGATTATAAGTTCCTTTTACTTTATTTGAAATGATATCCTTTAGTACATACGTATTGTTATTATTGTTTTTAATAATCAGGTATGGGCCGGTATACAGCAGTAACAACTTTTTGGTAATGCCTTCCAAAGTACTGGGTAATTCCCTGTTTTTTAGCAGTACCTTTTCTCCGATTTCATAGCTTATTATTTTCTTAATCGTCTTTTGATATTTGTTCTTGCGCCTTTCCTGGTCTTCTGCCAATTTATTGTAGAATCTGATTCGATTAAATTTGTATTCTTGACTCATGGGGAACTCTATTATGTCTTGTATTTCCCTTGGAGGCGGTTTTTCATAAATTGCCGTGTATGGCGTGGTACCTATAGCGGGGTGATATGACAAATTAAGGAATTCTTCAGTAGCTAATAAATATTCTTGCCACTTCTTTTGTTGATTATAGCAATAAGTCCGTAATATTCTTCCGACTTCTCGCAGTACCCTCTCCGCTGGATTGCTGCTGGGGTGGTAGACAGATGTCTTGTATGTCTTAATGCCCAACGTATTCAGAGTGTTTCTCCACCTCCAACCCTTAAATTGCGTTCCATGGTCTGTGATTATGGATGCCGGGCTCCCTATCTCTGGAATGTAATGATTTGTTATTATTCCTAGAGTCTTCAAAGTGGTGGCTCTATTCACAGGGTACAGTTTTGTAAATTTGGTGAAATGATCCATCATGATAATAATATATTTGTATCGATGGCGTCCGCCACTGCGGGGAAATGGACCACATATGTCCAGGAAGACCTTTTCCAGTTTGGCTTGTGAGGTAATTGGTATCATCATACCCTCCTTTCTCTCATTGTTTGTTTTCACCAATTGACAGATCAGACAGGTTTTGAGGTAGTTTCTCGTCTTTCTATTGATACTTTTATATGACAATTCTCTTCTATCGCCTTGATCACCTTCATGGCTCCCATGTGACCGTATCGTAGATGATAGTCCAGGATGATATCCTTTTCGATCGTAGTAGGGATCATGATCTTCCATACCTCTTCATCAAGGGATGTTTTGATGAATAAAATTCCATTATGTATACAATAAAATTTGTTTATTGTGTCATCTTGGTTGGAGAGACGAAGTTTAATGTGGTTTAACTTCGGGTCGGACTGCTGGTGTTCGCTGATGTCCTGCACTACCTTTTCTAAATCGGATCTGTCCTTAATAATATTATAGATTTTTAAGATGCTCTCCTTTTCGCCTTCGAACGTTTGTTCTTCCAGATTCACTCTCGACAATACGTCGGCTACTACATTTTTACTTCCAGGAACATACTCCCACTGTATATCGTATTCCTGTAGGGCGAGTACCCATCTGGTCAATCTACCATGGCTTAACTTGCATCTTCTCAGAAATGATATTGATTTGTGATCTGTTCGAACGGTCACTGGATATCCGAGGATATACGTCCGAAACTTCCCGCAGGCAAAGACTACGCTTAGCAGTTCTTTTTCCGTCACATTATAGTTCTTTTCACACTGGTTAAGGGTTCTGCTAGCAAAGCTCACTACTAGATGGTTTCCACTTTCATCTTCTTGGTACAGTGTTGACCCCAAGCTAATGTTACTAGTGTCACAGTTTAGAAAGAGGGGTCGGTTAAAATCTGGATGGTTGAGCATTACTGCTTCTAAGAACTTCTCCTTAATTTATTTGAAGGTTTCGTCTTGTTCTTGACCCCATCGCCATTTATTCTTGGACGATAACTGGTACTGAAACTGGGCCGTCAGTTCGGAATAATTATTTTGGAACTTCCTATAATAGTTACACAGGCCTAAAAATGATTGTAGTTGCCTTCTGTTTTTTGGTATAGGGAATCGTTGTATGGCGTCTACCTTTTCTGTTGATGGTGTTATTCCTTGACTGTTTAGCTGGAAACCCAAGAATTGTACTTCTTTAGCTATAAGCTTGGACTTGTCTAGTTTAAGGGTAACATTATTTTCAGCAAGCTTCTTCAAGACATGCTCCACACGGTAACAGTGTTCTTCCCAGTTGGTTGATGTTATTAGGAGATCATCAACATAGACAGTCGTGAATTGGAGCGCTTCTGGTCCTAGTATATGATCCATACAGGCGACAAAAACAGCTACTGAGTTCACCAACCCGAAGGGCAACCTCTTAAACTGATAATTGCGCCCTTCGAAGATGAACGCCATGTATTGCCGGCTTGCTGGGTGCAACTCCACTTGCCAATAGCCGCAGACGGTATCCCACGTGGTAATGAATCGTGTTCCGTGGAACCTCTTCAAAATCTCATCAATTTCGCCAGGTGAGGTACGATCGTTAATTATCATTTTATTTATCTCACGTGCGTCAAGGCAAAGCCTTACCTTCCCATTTTTCTTTTGTATAGCCACAATTGGGCTAGTGTATGGCGATTGACTGCTCTCGATGATACCTCTACTGATCATGTTCTGGATCTCTGTGCGTACGGCTTCCTTCAAAGACTATGCTATAGGATACGACTTTCGGTTAAATTCTACCGGTTCTCTGAATCGTATGGAACATTGGTAGTTTCGGATCTTTCCAGGTTCGTCCGAAAATACAGCTCGATATTTTTCATATATTTCGACCAATTGATTCAGCTGGTTTTCCTTTAATTGCTCGTTAGTATTGTGGCACTGGAAGTTACGTATCTCCTGAATCTTTTGTTGCCATAGGTCATCCTCCGAATCCTGGTGTACTGGCTTGTTGTTTGTTGAGTAGTTGGACAAGTAATTCACCTTATTTTGGTGGTCGAGAAGTTGTCTGGAGTCTAACATTTTGTTGTTAGTTAAATTGGCTACCTAGGTCGAACCTTCAGCAAAGAGTGATACCTTTCCTCGGCACAGGTAAATAACTGCTGAGTTTCTGCGCAATATGTCACATCCTATCATGATGTTGAAAGGTAATCCGGCTGCAACAAGAAATATCATATCCACACTAATGCCCTGACTGTTGACACTTAGGGATACCTGTTTTCTTATGGTCTTGTTCTGTCGGCCGGTAGCTCCTACAAGTACAATATTATTAATAGGTAATACCGGTAAGTTTTTGTGGCATTCCTGCTGTATCCGGTCCAACTCATTTCGATTTATTATAGAGACATTGGCTCCAGTGTCTATCATTATAGGGACAGAAATACCCTCAATTTCTGCAATTATATATATTATTTCACTGTTATCATTATTAATATTAATTTCGCTTTCTTCTAGCAGGTCCTTACGGATATCTTTCAAATAATTACTGTATATTATAGTAAAATTTTTTCTGTTTTTCTTCGAATTTCTTTCTTGGTTAAACCCAGCAGATTGGAGCAGTAAAGGGTTATTGGAGTTTATTACTGCCTCCGTTCGTTTAAATGTTCCGTATCATTACGGATTAGGCCGTTGGAAGCATCAGCTTGGAGTCCTGAGACTGCTTCGTTTGGTTCAGCACGATCGTCCTGTTGGGCTTCTGTTACAGGTAGTCTTCGCTGATTGTCCAGGCTGGAACTACGTCTGGGCTCGTACTCTCTGTAACGATTACTTCCCTGACTTCCTTGAAAGGTCTCGTACTCGTAGTATCGGCTCCTTCGTTGAGGCTGGTACCTCCTCTGTCCACCGCCTTCCGCTCTGATGTAGTTAATATGGGGTCGATATGTCCTGTAATTATTGTTATTACCTCCATTCGGGTAATTCCGGTTATAGTTACCATGATAATTGTTATTAGAAAGGTTGGGGTTCCTCTGACCATTTGGAACATAGTTACGATTATTATTATAATAACCGTTGTTGTTTTGTGGACGGTTATTATTATTATTATTATTATTATTATTATTGTTGTTGTTGTTGTCATTATTATTAATGCGAGGAACATGATTATTATTATTATTGTTGTTAAATCTAGGTAAATTATTGTTATTACGGGTGTTATAATTGTATTCGGCATTATTCCGATTTGCGGAATTATAATTATTGTTGTTGCCCACATTCTGCCGATTATTATTATTCAAATTATTGGTGTTACTTCTTGGTTCCGGCTTTTCATATCTCCTGCGACTTTGGCGGTAATAGTCTTCATGCTCATACATTTCTAAGAGCTCGGTCATAGCTTGCACAGTCTTTATTTGACTGTTTCTTCTGGCCCTTATTATATCTTCCTCATAATGGTATGAGAGCTTGCTGACCAGGCATTCTTCCGGTATTCTGGGCTCTAGATGTTTGGCCACGCACATCTTTCCCAAAAAGTACGCCGTTAGAGTCTGGTTTCCATACGGGTTGTATTTTCCATGACAGATCCCGTCTCTGGCGATATTTTGTGTTGATTCAGACCAATATTTGGCTTTGAATAGCCTTCTGAATTGTTGGTAGTCGGTCACTTCGTCTCTTATCGCCATCCACCAATTATCTGCTATCTCCTTGAACGATTCGTCAAGCACTCTTCTTTATTCTCCCTCCAGCGATTACCTCTGTGTTTGGTGAAGTACTCTTCGATTCTGGCTAGGAACTCCATTGGTTTGTTTTTATAAAACCTGAAGTTAATTCCTTCACGATTCTCGCTGTTAGGACAACTGGTAACGCTTGTCGGTCGACTATGGAATAGGTCTATATCTGTTTGGTTCTGTCGCACCTGACTGTTGATACTGGTCACAGTAGCTTCAATGCCGTCACATTTTTCTGTGAATCGGTCCTGCACTCGCTCCCAGTCTTCACGTGTTTCTTTTAGTCTTTCCTCCAATGTCTTCCTAGTCGTTTCTTCAATGTTGTTTACCTTAGTGTTTATTTCTGTCTTGATACTCTGTACTGCTCGTTCGGTTTGACTCCATCTTTCGTCAGCTCTTGTAACCTTTTGTTCGATTACCGTTAATTCCTCTTCTACCTTCTTGCTGATTGTTTCATTATTTTCAGCTATCTTCTGCCCCAGTTCCTTCCTTCAATGCTTCCATCTTTCCATCTAATCGGTTCATATTCTCTTGGTTCGTCTCTTTCAATTCTTCTCTCAATTGTTGACTATTATTCTCCATCTTTTTATTGGTTTCTTCCAGTTTTTGGCTTATCTGGGTCAATTCCTCCTTCGATTGTTTATTGTCAGTCTTTATTTCCTCCATTTTCTCCTCAATCTTCTGAATATTTTCCTCCATTAATAATTTATTTTCGTTTTTTATTTCGTCCATTTTCTCCTCCATCTTCTTACTGTTTTCTTCCATTTTATTACCCAACTCTTCATTTGTCGTTTTAAATTCTCTGAGTAACATCTCCATCATTCTATCCAATTTTGTCTCTTCCTTTGTGGTGGATTTCTCTGGCTGTTCCTTCTGTGGTGCAGGCTTGTTTGGTTCTGCTGGCGGTAACATCGACTCCACATCTTCCACTGGTGTCGCCTCTTTATCCTCCATGTCTACCTCCTGCTCGGCCTCCATAGCCCTTTTCCTTGATGTAGCTCTCCTGTGCATCTCGCTCCCTCTTCCGACCTATTGACCGCTGCCAAGCTAAAAATAGGAAACTGGACAATCGTCCTTATTTTATAACACTATTACCTCCTATTTAAAGCCCTTTAGTTGGACGCCAATTTGTAATATATATTTACAAATATAAAATTAAATATTATATTGATGTATGATAATAAGAATTGTGCTCTCCTGTAAGCCCCACTGTTTGGGATAGCCAATTTGTAATATAATTACAAATATAAATATAATAAAAAAATGTAATATGTAGATAGCAAGAATTATGTATGTTGTCTGGATCTCGGTGTTGAACTCGCCGATGATACAGCTCCACTTTTGATTCACCAATTACAAAGAATAAATTAAATATAAATATGTTTTATAATTAAGTGTGATTGATTGATAAAACAAAAATAAAATTTTGTAGGTTGTGAAATTTTTACTGATATTGAGTTTTGGTTTAATTATTTAATTTAATTAATTAATAATTAATTAATTAATTGAGTGTGTAATTTTTTTTCGAAATTTTTTCTATCACTGTAAATTAATTTTGTTTAGAATAAAAAATAGTTAACATTAATTATATAAATAAAGACAACTCTTGTAACTGAGTAACGATGTTCATTTATTAACATTCAAAATTATGCGCCAGTCAAACTGCGCATGATCAAGGCATTGGCTAATATGTGCTCCAGTCGGTAGCGAACAAAATCAACAAAATATATTTTTTACAAGGTTAGAAATTATGGTTCTTTTAACGAGTCGAAATGGTCAGAGGGCAAGGAACAAGATACATTCTTACAGGTATTCTTAAACTAAATTATTATGGCTGAAATAAAACAAGATTATTATTTAAATTGTCAATTAGAAAATTGAATAGCGAACCAAGTCGACGAAATGACGTCACTCCTTTCAAGCTGGCAGTGCAACTCGTGCTGGTGAGTAAATCCAGTATGGCCGACGTCTCCTCGATTTTAGCTGCTATACGGCTGGAACTGGCTGAGATTCTCCCGCAGAAATAAAATGATATTACCTTCTCTGCGAAGTAGTGTTGGTCCAGGAATATAGTGTAGAGTGTCCTCTCGTCTCCTGCGATGTCGTTTTCGTGATGGGTTTCTTGTGAAGTGTCTGGTGTTCAAATATGTGTAATTGTGTTCTGCGAATATGGTCCAAAATTGTCTCAAAATGGCTGTTGATTTCTTGTGTTTGAGTTTGGTGGTGTTATTACTGTTGTTTGGAACTTGTGAAGTGTTATAAATTGATAGTTAATGTTATTTTCACTTTTAGATCATCTCTGTTACACGCCGCATAACCACACTCGGTTTTACACAAAATTAATCTTTTTTCGGTATTCTGCTAACACATTTCCAACTAGTCGTCTTCACGATTAACAATAGACTAATAGACTCAACGTCGTCGTTTTAGGGTAATTTGTGCTATGTCTTTTTCCTCTTTATATTGTTTAACTATAAAAATATCTGTCTAAGACTTCGTTCACCATCTAAATATACATAATAAGTTTTCTTATTTTTTACTGTAATTCAAATATTTCTTAATTTTACATAAATCTAACTACTCAGTAATATTGATTAATTAATTTTACATCTTCGGATATATAGCTGGGTTTGTTTCAAGCTCATTTAAGCCCAAAAATTACAATTTTTTATAATGATTGTGTGCCTCATATTTTGTACAAATTTATTGTTTAAATGGTTTTTAATTGTTATTTCTGATAATATTTCCATGGAATATTCTTAATAACTCCGCGATTGTCTTTGTTGTTAATAATTTTGTTGTTAAAACACTTCAATATTGATTAATTTACTGTTTAGTCTGATTTGATTACCATTATAGGCCTAGTATTATTTGTTTCCAAAAGAAGTTAATTTTCTTTCCTTTGTCATTCTATTCGCTATTAATTGTATCTGTATTAATTATATTTTCAATTTCTGTATTGTGTGTATTGAATTCTATTCCCATTATCTAGCTTGATTCTCTGATAGATAGTTTTGGTTTAATTGCTAGTCTGTGTTTTCTAAAATGGTGTCTTAGCTAGTCTGCTTGTACATTATATATGGTTTACTGTTTTGAATAAAATTATTACATTTCTATACCCTACTTGCCTCTGCCTTACACACTGGAAAATTAAATAACATGATTTTAAAATACAATGGAATGTCTTATACCTACTAAACTTTTTTTTTATAATATCATTTAACCATAACATAAACATCTTATGCCTATTATTTTCTACATATTTAGTATTATAATGGGAACATATTATTATCAGCACTATTATCAGTCGTTGGCTGTCCTTTGTTTTTATGTTTCCTTTTATCACAAACCTTATCCTATTAAAACATCTTATTCCTAATAACACCTTCAGCTATTAACTGTCTCTTTTAATTACTATAACTAATTTGATAACACATTAACATAAAAACATCTTATAACTAATGACACTTTCAGTTATTAACTGTCTCTTGTGTTCCCTATACCTAATTTGCTAATACAATAAAATAAAAACATCTTATTCCTAATATATTGTTATTATGCCTAATCACTAAAACACTTTTATTATCCAAATTGCACTCAGTCATTAGACTGTCTCTTTAGTTTTTATTTAGTATTTCCCTACATTAATGGTAGTTTTTTTTAATAGATTTTTTATACTACACTTTATTATAATGTGTCATTTATTTTGGCTACACTAATGGTAGTCATTTTAATAATTTTTTCCACATATTATGCTTACAACTAGTATACAATTCGGTTTTCTTTGGGATTGTATCTTGTAACTTGTTATTGGGTCTACATATATTAGTTTTAATTTCGTTTAATGGTATGTATTCCATGATTACCATTTTTTGGAATAACTCTTCTTGGTTCTAGTCTCTGTGTGGGAATCTTGACATATTTTGTCCCTTCTTCATTATTATATTAGTAATTTCTGGTCTTGTAGTTTCTCTGCATCTTGACCTTATACATTTCCCTTATTAATATGGTTTCATCCTTTTATTTCCTTTTTCTTGTCCTTCCCTTTTTACGGCTTCCCCAATCTACTGGGTATACTGCTGGTTTATTTGGTTTTTACATAGTAAGTTATTTTGATCAACGATTTTCTTTGTTATTTTTCATTCTTATAAACATTTTATTGACTTAATATACAGTTTCTTGTGTAATTCTTAAAACAATTCATTCTTCTCACTCACTATGGAACTTTTCTTCCTTATTTATGTTGCATTAAGTTAAATGTTTAGCGTAATATTTTGTTATGCTACAATATACCTATATGTGTGTGTGTGCGGTTAGTCCGTCAAAGGGTTCAAAAAAATATGTAAAACAAAAATACAGAATATAAGAATTGTTATATTTACAAATAAAATATATTACAGATACTATTTGCAAATACAAATGATGTTGGTAATGTATGATTTTAAAGACAACTTTGTCACTAGTAATCTTCAATACGCTCTTCTTCAGGTGGTACTACATTAAGCCGGTCCATGGACTTCACTTTTATGGGGACTTCATAAACATAAAGATCACTACCACCAATAATTTGTGGTACAATACTTCGGTTTAATGGTAAAACCTAAGACAAAGCATTAAAGAAAACATGCAATCAGTATTAATTACAAAATATCACTATAGTAAAATGTACAAATCACACGACTTTATGTGAACGTCAAAGGGTTCAAATAAAAATACAGAATATATGAATTGTTATATTTACATAGTATGAATTAGTGGTACATAATTGTCATCTACCCTGTCTGAAACAAAGACATTCTCAGTGTTTTATCACACACATACACACACACGTACAATACATAATTGTCATCTACCCTGTCTGAAACAAAGACATTCTCAGTGTTTTATCACACACATACACACACACGTACAAACACATTGCGGTCTCTCTCTCTCTCTCACACACACACACACACACACACAAATCACTAAGTTTTGCAAAAGATCTTATTGATCCGTTTGTAACTTTATACTTTTACTTATAAAAAACCTAGTGTTCCGAGGCGTTAATGTATAGTTAGTTAACCATAACATCATCATCATCATATATAGATAATATGAAAACAGACGTATACAAGTTTTTAACTAAGTATCAGATATGTCATAAATACTTTTATATTTCATATATAATACCAATGATAATCGATTTTGTGGGAACGACAGTGTATAGGAATGTGTTCTCTAGGTGATAACATAACGCTTCGTGTGAAGCATGTTGTAGAGCAGGTTTCAACTGTGGAACAAAATCACGGCAACAACAACAAAAGTTGTTTGTGTTCCATGTGTGTGTGTGTGCGTGCGCGCGCGCGCGCCTGCGTGTGTATCATTCGCGCGCGCGCCTGCGTGTGTATCATTGTATATGTGAATTAGTTGAAGCAATACGAGGGAGAATGGGTATGATTGTTGACATAGGTCTATACATAATTTAAAATACTGTATAATTGAATACAAGAGAAAAGACATACTTTACGGAATTTCTTGAAATTTTTTTTGTAGTTCGTCTTCACCTCATCACCCTTCTATGTACTAGCAGTGTGTTTGGGTACAATTAAGGATTTAAATTCAATGTTCTGAGAAGTACACATATTCATCTGCTCGCCTCCCTCCCGTTTACTGACAGTATGTTTGGATGCAGTCAACCACTGATAAGAATTCATCTTCTTTTTCCTATAATAATAATAACAGTACCTGCTTCATTATCATATATACATTATGTGCTATATATATATATATACATAAGGCTTCAACACACACACACACACACACACACACACACACACACACACACACACACACACACACACACACACACACACACACACACACACACACACACACACACACACACACACACACACACACACACACACACACACACACACACACACACACACACAGCACATACCATAAATCCAGAACAGGAAAGGTATTATAACAAACATTACGAAAACAAGTACGTATGGTCACCTACATAGATCAACGTTTAAACAAACAGATTAATACCTGAATAAATTTTTTAAAAACAGGACAGCGTATTATCTATATAACGTTCTGTTTCAGATAAGAATAGTTTGAATATAAAATGAAAGGGTACGTTGTATTTTGTTATGAGAAAATGCATTTCTAAATTTTGTTACATTTGTAAATTACAGAATTGTTCTTCAACTACAGCCACAATCGTTCAGTTTCATTAACATTTGAAAATTGATGGATTTGGTACTCGATATATTCTACTCTCACAGTATTTTCATTGATACATTTCAGAAACTGAGTACAGAATAAATCTACAATCACCCAGGCGGAATCATTAAGTTTTACAAAAGATCTTATTGGTCAGACGTATGAGTAATTATATTATATTAATCCTTATGTAGCAAATACGCACGCATTCATAAAATACAGCACTCAGGTGTAGGGCAAGTAATCCTTTTTGTATTGAACGTATTTAAGTAGGCCTACTCGTGATATCAGGAAATTCTGTCTAAACGTCATCTAAAATGTCTAGTACATAAAAGTACCCGGTAATCGCTTCTTGAGTCGTAGTCATTATTAAACTCGACATAACGACTTGTGTTACGTGATTCATGTTCATGTTAAACGATTGATGACTCATGTAATAATACAGATTAACCGCGTATAATAATAATGACAGGACAGCGTATTTAGAACACTTAAAATTGGAAATCTACAAACACATCAAAAATATCTGTCAAACCCCTATCAAACAAAAACCCCGTTCTTATCGAGAGACAATAGTAACTGACCTAAGCACATGTGCTTCATTAGGCAACAGACCAAAAAAAATCAAATAGACGACTATAAGCTCAATTTAAATAAAATCTGAATATTCAATAAAATTATGTTTACTTATGAACATAAGCAAATCTTTACTTACCTCTTAAATGTTGTTGTTATACACACACAATAGTCGATTGTACGATGAGTGTCTCATACAAATGAGAAATAGTGACATGTCGTCTTGTATGTGTGTGTGTGTGTATATATATCATACGGTGGTAGCGTACACGTTTGAAAATTGATGCACATTAAATTCTCTCTCTCTCTCTCTCTCTCTCTCTCTCTCTCTCTCTCTCTCTCTCTCTCTCTCACACACATTTCTGATTACTATAAAAATAATTGCATGTATGTTCAGAGGTTTGGTGTCTAAATCGATGCATTTTACTTTCACTTTCTAATTTGACACATGGCTTACTTTCATACAGAAATAGCTATCGCCCATATCCGTCTACAAGTCTTGCTAAACGAAATTAAAAATGCTGTAATACATAACGTCCTGTGAAATAGATATGGTATGTTTTTAGGACAGCCAATGTCATTAAGATGTATTATATGATGATGGATTATTTTCGAGAGCGGAGTCGCCACCAATTAATTTGTCACGTATCCGATAATATGCAAGTGTATCACAACCATTGTCTAGTATATAGCGCTTATCATCATACGGTGACAACGCTTGCTTTCAAAGCGTGTATGTCCGTCTGCATACAAGTCAGGTGTTTGAATACTATACATCAGACCGTCTGTATCTGTCATTAGCAATCTAACGTTACAACCATACTTGCCGACAGCATAACGATAATACGTTTGACAACGAGAGAGAGAGAGAGAGAGAAACGGTTTGAACATAACGTTTGTCATTGTATATTGCAAGCATGAAATGGATTTGCTTTCAAACCAAACGTGTGCGCTCGTTGTGTGTGCGTGCGCGTCGGATCATGACATAGTATTCGTAATGACCGAGGCACGTCCTTTATTGCATGAGGATATTCAGGTAGAGCAGAGCAGACACGTTTACCACGTTTACGCAATATCAAGTGCACACACAAGAATCAGATTTTTTGTATACGTTCTAGGTGAAAAACTACTGGGGTGTCTCTGACTTTAGTTGCAATTAAATAACATTACAGATATTGATATGGTACTATGAGTAGCCTATACGTGAATACTATACATCAGACTGCATGTATCTGTCATTAGCAATCTAACGTTACGACGGCAGCATAACGATAATGAAAGTCATACATTATCGTTTTGCTAACGTTTGTATTTTGTCTAAGCTATGTTAACTTCACACACACACACACACACACACCACACACACACACACACACACACACACACACACACACACACACACACACACACACACACACACGGAAATGGAGGAAGAACTAGCATAGGAAATACAATTAAGTGTAACGATAAAAGAAGTGATTGGAAAGTCAACTGTGGGTGTCGAGACAAAACTCTTGCTTGTTCCTGAGTTGATAGAAGCGCATGAGGGCAAAGTGGCTGAAGATGAAGTTACGCAAGAGGTTGTTGACGAGAACCAAACAAACATGAATCAGCCAGTAGTGTTTAGGTCATCAGTACATGACGCAACGGGAGTGATAGGTCCAATTAGGTTTGTTACACGTTGTGTCGCACTGACCTGATATTTATAGATGACCTCCATACAAATACAACAGCATAAAAATCATGTTAAATATCAAATTATCACATACACACACGCGCGCACACACACACACATGTTAGGTTAAAATGCAGTCCACTTACGTTTCATGTTAGGTTAAAATGCAGTCTACTTACGTTTCACGTTAGGTTAAAATGCAGTCCACGTAAGTTTCACGTTAGGTTAAAATGCAAACACACACACATACACACACACACACACACACGTGTTAGGTTGCAACCTAACACGTGTGTATGTTATTTAAGTAATAATTTAAATAACATACACGTGTGTGTGTGTGTTTGCATTTTAACCTAACGTGAAACTTACGTGGACTGCATTTTAACCTAACGTGAAACGTAAGTAGACTGCATTTTAACCTAACATGAAACGTAAGTGGACTGCATTTTAACCTAACATGTGTGTGTGTGTGTGTGCGCGTGTGTGTATGTGATAATTTGATATTTAACATGATTTTTATGCTGTTGTATTTGTATGGAGGTCATCTATAAATATCAGGTCAGTGCGACACAACGTGTAACAAACCTAATTGGACCTATCACTCCCGTTGCGTCATGTACTGATGACCTAAACACTACTGGCTGATTCATGTTTGTTTGGTTCTCGTCAACAACCTCTTGCGTAACTTCATCTTCAGCCACTTTGCCCTCATGCGCTTCTATCAACTCAGGAACAAGCAAGAGTTTTGTCTCGACACCCACAGTTGACTTTCCAATCACTTCTTTTATCGTTACACTTAATTGTATTTCCTATGCTAGTTCTTCCTCCATTTCCGTGTGTGTGTGTGTGTGTGTGTGTGTGTGTGTGTGTGTGTGTGTGTGTGTGTGTGTGTGTGTGTGTGTGAAGTTAACATAGCTTAGACAAAATACAAACGTTAGCAAACGATAATGTATGACTTTCATTATCGTTATGCTGCCGTCGTAACGTTAGATTGCTAATGACAGATACATGCAGTCTGATGTATAGTATTCACGTATAGGCTACTCATAGTACCATATCAATATCTGTAATGTTATTTATTTCCAACTAAAGTCACCCCAGACACCCCAGTAGTTTTTCACCTAGAACGTATACAAAAAATCTGATTCTTGTGTGTGCACTTGATATTGCGTAAACGTGTCTGCTCTGCTCTACCTGAATATCCTCATGCAATAAAGGACGTGCCTCGGTCATTACGAATACTATGTCATGATCCGACGCGCACGCACACACACGCACGCACACACACGCACGCACACACAACGAGCGCACACGTTTGGGTTGAAAGCAAATCCATTTCATGCTTGCAATATACAATGACAAACGTTATGTTCAAACCGTTTCTCTCTCTCTCTCTCTCGTTGTCAAACGTATTATCGT